>JAOTON010001845.1:0-185000 GCA_034440635.1 Lepas anatifera | reverse complement strand
CACATCGCCAACGAAATTGACCCATATAAAGCCATGAGAAAAGTACCTAAATTGCGATGACATGAAAACGGTAATATTCATTATTTTATATGAATTTGACTATTTATTTTGAATAAAAGGAGAAAAATTTAAAATCTATATCAGGATCTATAGTGAAATTATTCTGCATAGGAGAGTAAATCCACTGCTTACGTTGTACTGAGGACTCGTTTGCGGAATTAGAGATGTTCGGTAGCCAGGCCGCCAACGAAAATTACGATTAGGGAGCACCAGGTAGCCACTTGGGTAACCACAAAGTTCTGCGTTTCTGGCGCGGAAGTAGCGAGAAGAAAGCAGTCAGATATACGTGTTGTTGAAGCTGCTGTTTGGGTATCTTACTAGAGGCTGTAGATTTTGACCTAAATCAAAATAGGAGGTTTTGTTGCCAGTGGTAAACACACTACCAATTCTTTTATATTATGCCGCAGCCAGAGAAACGCAGGGCAAAGTGAACTCTGCCAGATCTCAAAAGCCCAGGAGAGTAGTGTGATTTGAGGGTGTCAATAAGAGCACACATTTTAATCCTGTGCATGCGAGATATCAAAACTAGACCTGTGGAGATGAGAGTTGCAAGTTTGGCTTTCACCTAGAAAATTAGATGCTGTTTGGTGCCCATGAAGTCAGGTAAACTGGAGGTAGGTTTCTTTGGTGCCTACCTGCAGTTTTGGTGTCAATTTTATCAAATCAAACTTAACAAGATTGTAATGATTCCACAAAAGTTTCCATTCAGCAGGTGAATGTGGTGCTGCTTATTGATCTGCTTCAATATTTCTAGAATTTGCTGGATGATGGTTGTGGTATTAAGAGGTACTTGTCCTCTGGCTGAGTACCTATATTTGGTTGCATGCATTGGAGATATTTAAATTATATGTATTCTTTTAACAGAGTGTTAATTGAATGTATCCTTCAAGTACTTACGTCTCAGCATGGTGACTGCTACAGTCAAATGGTGGTTGTCTGCTATCTTAGCAATGATGATCTAAGAGCAATCATAGCAAGCAGTTGCAGTAAGGGTACTAGACTCTGACGGCACATATTATTTTCATGTATTTTTAATTAGGTACTTGATAACATTTTTGACTGATTAATATGCTCACTAATGGACGCATGCTTGTATTACAGCACACACAACTTGTAATCACCACATATATAACCTTTGCTGTTTGGTACTAAGAGTATGCTATATGTAATTCATTAGTCTCCAAATCACTGTACATTTAATTACTTTCATAATTCCACTTTTTGAGAATACTTTTCACTCACTAAGACAGTTATTCTGGGAGCCATTTAAAGCCTCAGTTCATGCAAAAGTTAATTTCGCTTCAGGTAGCCATGTTGGTCGCGTCAAGGGATGTGGGTAGCCAACCTGACATGTTCTGACCTCTGCGTAAACCTAACCTCCAATGACACAAAAGATGAATATAAATAGCACTTCAAATCACGTGACTTTCAAAAACTAAGAAAATCATCCTACCCTCAGGCTACAATCAGGCTACAAAATAAAGAAAAGCTAACAAATTATGGCGCACAATGATGGTTATGTGAGAGGCGTGGCACGCATGGCGTGTGTGACGTCACACCTCGTAGCATATAACATGGGGAAATTAAAAGATTAAATATCTAAGGTTTTGCAAAAAGAGGCCCATAATCTAAGACTAAATGCATATTTATTGCATTTTAGATAAACTTGATTGCTGTGTATTCCCACAAATTCGTAAGCGGGCAATGCCATTAGCAGCATTTTAACACACGGCCCAATGGTGAAGGAATTCCTCCACGTCCATGTGACGTCACGTGCGCGTAAAGGAATCCCTCTTGAACGTACCTTTAGGTAAAGGCAGGAGTAAAGGTATCTTGTAATGGCGCAGCTGCAGTGGTATGTTGTGCAGTGTGGGCGGGCGGGTAAATAGGTAAATAATCATCAACATACTTTAAAGAGTGGTGGTTTGTGAGAGACTTGATGTGTAGGGAATGCCAGGGATAGGGAATGCGGCTATGTCTTACTTTCCGTATACAGGGGACTGTAGGTACAGTGCTGTGTCGTCAGTGTTGATATTATCTACCAGGTGATGTGCTCAAACCATGACCAATCAAGAAAGTACTTTGAAAAAAACAGCTAATTGAGGCTTTCAGTTTCCGTTTTGACCTATTTCAAGGCTTGTGTGCAAAACAAGATTTTTGGTATCCTCTATCTGGCACTTATATTACTTAGTTTTTTTCAGTCAACCAAAGCAAGAAAATGGAAAATAAAGATGTGGCTTACTAAGAGTGAATTATTGCATGATTATCAGCTTAGGACTTTGTCTGGTGTGCACCCTCAAAGTAAAAAAAAGTCTGAATGTGTGCCAAATCACATTTTTCGGTACGATTTTGCATGCTATTGCTAAGATTAAATGGAAAATAACTATCAATTATTTGTGGCTTTGAAACTGTATATTTTACACAACTTATTGTTGTTAATGACTGACCCCGGGATGAGTGTAGTGGGGATATGAAAATAATAAAGTACCTACTATTAGCGAATTGCAATATGAAGCCTTCAAAATTAGTCATGAAAATTTATAGAGTGTCAGCCATGTGATTACATATGTTAAGAAAATAGTGTTGAGTCGACTCAACTCCTGACTCACAGCTCAGAGACTGACTCCGATTCTGACTCGACTCAACGGGTTGAGCACTTGAGTCGACTCAGACCCAACCCAAATCTGGAAGTGAGTCGACTCAACTCTGACTCAAGGAAAACTTGAGCCGACTCAGAGTTGACTCCGACTCTGAGTCGCGACTCAACAAGTCTGGCTGGGACGATGAACCCTTTCAGACAGTTGGTTACTCAGGTGAGTCACAACCAACGAATCAGGCACTCTGTGGCCCCGAAGCCTCAAGTCGGTGAACACTTCACGGACCAAAGCCTTTGAAAGTTTTTTTTCGAGCCGAAGCCTTCTCCGAGGACCAGACTAGTGCAGGGCGCAGCGGCAGCAGCGGTGGTCACCGAGCTCCAGGACAGGGCGCGCCGGCCGGATGTTTGGAACGCGGAAGTGGTTAGCACCTGCTGCAAATAACGGTGCCTGCCCCACACGGCGGTGCTAATTGGGCGTCCGTTCCCACCCGCTCCCCGGGCCACGGCGACCCAACCCGGCAAACCCAACACAGCCACAGTGTGGGTCCCACCAGCCCCAGCTCTGACCAATTCGGCCGTACCCATACATGCTGACGCTCTGTACACGAGCTGGGATTGGCTTGGTGAAAGTACGTACCATCGCGTGGCTCTCAAATTGGGAAAGTCGCACTGTGCTGAGTGATTGCAAGTGAGGGCGGCGATTCGCACCTCGCCCAGTTCGACACAATGAACCGTCAGCACCTTGGCCCAGTTCGACACAGAGAACTGTCGGCCCAGTTCGTCACAGAGAACTGTCGTCACTTCGCCCAATTCGACACAGTGAACCGTCGGCACGTTGGAGAAGTGTATCTGGTCAAAATGCAGTAGCATTGGTCTAAATGTCTCGAGGAAGGAAACTCATTTATATGTCACCTGAATATTTTTCGATTTATGACACGAAGTCGTCCAGGGGCGTAGCCAAGGGGGGGCGACAGGGACAGCCGCCCCCCTCCGCTCTCTGAGGGTCCGAAGGGCCCCCCGAGGACATGGGCCGCGCGAAGCGCGGCTCACCCGCACTATGCTCTGTGGCCAAATTTGAAATTTCATACCAGACAGGGCCCTCTTAAGCCCTCTTCAGCACTCTATTCTGTGACAAGCAGGGCACTTTTACCCATCAGGGCCCTTTTGGCGCTGTCGCAGGGGCCCTTTTCAGGGCGCCGCCCCTCCCTGAGCGAAATCCTGGCAACGCCCCTGAGGTCGTCCGGCCCGCCCAGCCCCCTCGTTCTTGATTTGCCGTCTCGCGCTCATGCGATGGTGTTGCAGGTGTCCGTATGTCGGGAGCTCTGCAGCACCGCCAGACTGGGGCCGGAACCTCCGCCTGCCACGCCTGCCGCCCTGCACCGCCAGGCTGGGGCCGGAACCTCCGCCTGCCACGCCTGCTGCCCTGCACCGCCAGGCTGGGGCCGGAACCTCCGCCTGCCACGCCTGCCGCTCTGCGCCGCCAGGCTGGGGCCGGAACCTCCGCCTGCCACGCCTGCTGCCCTGCACCGCCAGGCTGGGGCCGGAACCTCCGCCTGCCACGCCTGCCGCCCTGCACCGCACAACCTTCCGCCGCCGCCTGCACCGCCAGCGGGGCCGGAACCTCCGCCTGCACGCCTGCCGCCCACCGCCAGGCTGGGGCCGGAACCTCCGCCTGCCACGCCTGCCGGCAGGCTGGGGGGAACCTCCCTCACCCTGCCCTGCACCACGCTGGAGCCGGAACCTCCGCCTGCCACGCCTGCCGCTCTGCACCGGCACGCCATGTTCTGTTTTGCTCAGTGCACCGGCCGGCGGAAAACACTCGTTGGCAACAGTGTGAAGGAGTGTCTCAGCGGCGCCGCTGAAACCTGCACAGACCAGGCGGAGGGCGGAGTAGTCCAGAACAGGCCGCGGCGCCACGGACAGGTGGAGGGCGGAGTAATCCACAACAGGCCACGGCGCCGCTGGACTGGTGGAGGACGGAGAAGTTCACAACAGGCCGCGGCGCCGCTGGACTGGTGGAGGGCGGAGTAATCCAGAACAGGCCGCGGCGCCGCTGGACTGGTAGAGGGCGGAGAAGTTCACAACAGGCCGCGGCGCTGCTGGACTGGTGGAGGGCGGAGTAATCCAGAACAGGCCGCGGCGCCGCTGGACTGGTGGAGGGCGGAGAAGTTCACAACAGGCCGCGGCGCCGCTGGACTGGTGGAGGGCGGAGTAATCCAGAACAGGCCGCGGCGCCGCTGGACTGGTGGAGGGCGGAGTAATCCAGAACAGGCCGCGGCGCCGCTGGACTGGTGGAGGGCGGAGTAATCCAGAACAGGCCGCGGCGCCGCTGGACTGGTGGAGGGCGGAGTAATCCAAGACAGACCGCGGCGCCGCTGGACTGGTGGAGGGCGGAGAAGTCCACAACAGGCCGCGGCGCCGCTGGACTGGTGGAGGGCGGAGTAATCCGGAACACAGTGCGGCGCTGCTGGACTGGTGGAGGGAGGAGAAGTCCACAACAGGCCGCGGCGCCGCTGGACTGGTGGAGGGCGGAGTAATCCAGAACAGGCCGCGGCGCCGCTGGACTGGTGGAGGGCGGAGAAGTTCACAACAGGCCGCGGCGCCGCTGGACTGGTGGAGGGCGGAGAAGTTCACAACAGGCCGCGGCACCGCTGGACTGGTGGAGGGCGGAGAAGTTCACAACAGGCCGCGGCGCCGCTGGACTGGTGGAGGGCGGAGTAATCCAGAACAGGCCGCGGCGCCGCTGGACTGGTGGAGGGCGGAGAAGTCCAGAACAGACCGCGGCGCCGCTGGACTGGTGGAGGGCGGAATAATCCAGAACAGGCCGCGGCGCCACGGACAGGTGGAGGGCGGAGTAATCCAGAACAGACTGCGGCGCCACTGGACTGGTGGAGGGCGGAGAAGTCCAGAACAGGCTCACGGTGGTTCACAAACCTACCACCTGTGGCATGGCATGTGTTGCGTATACAAAACAGCTTGCTGTTTATCACGAGCACTGAACAATCTTATTAAAAGTATTCGCTTCAGTCAAAGCGTTTGACAGGATCAAACTTTTCAGAGCTCAAAGACCTTCATCCCCTGTCATCTGAATTCAAATGTTCACCATGTAAGTAGCAGCGCAGACAGACCTCGGGGGTTATAAAGCGCTTCTCAACTTGCACAACCAGATAAGAGGCCAGGGACATAGCCAGGATTTCGCTCGGGAGTCTGCTATAGCGCTGAAAGGGCTCTGAAACCCACAAATGGCGGCGAGCAAAAAGGTTGAGCGGCGGGGGCGGCAACTGCCAAGAGCAAACTAGTTCAATATGTCAATAAATCAACCATACAAATAAACTTTTCACACCAGCTAATCACAAAAAGTCGTTTTAAACCAGAGCGCCCCCGAAATATCTCAACTGCGCCATGACAAGATTGTGTATCAACCACATTACTTTAGAAACCAATTGTGCTCGAAAACCGAAAAGATGTAAGTATTGCCTACCCTTCAGGAGGAACTTCTTTCACCTTCGAAGGGGTTCCTTCCGAACGGACAGAGACGCTTCAAAATGTTATTTCCTGGCGGAAAAAGAGAGTTCAGCTGATCATTGAGGGCCCAGCTGGTCAGAGAGAGCTCTGCTGGTTTTAGAGAGCTTAATGGTCACAAAATGTTCGGCTGGTATCTGAGGGACCTCTGTAACTAGTAGCAAAAAGCCATACTGGATGCAGAGGTCCACCAGGACAGTGGCGGATCCAAGGGGGGGCAAAAAGGCATTTACCCCCCCCCCAACGGAAAATCTCGGGGCAAAACTATGTTTTGCCTCCCCCAAAGCGATCGACCTCCTTTTTCCCAACTCCTTTTTAGTTTATAAGCAAGATTTTGGTACTTCAACTCTCAACTTCAAAAAGAACCAGTTAACTTCAGTGTAAATATTGGGGCTTGGATAGGAAAAAAGTATATCGAGCCCACATTTCTCACCCTGACATTTTTTTTGCTTTTCGCCTTTAGTATCTGAAATTTTCCGACAGATCATATTTTAGCGCAATTTTTCACTGCGTGACGTTTTTCGACTTTGGTTTGCCCCTCCCAAACCGACCAGCTAGATCCGCCACTGCACCAGGACGCTCTAGATCTGCCTACGAAGTGTCCAGCTGACCGGAGAGGGTCCTTCAAATGATAGCGGGGCCTACGGTTAACCGTCAGGAGGGGTGGGGGGGGCGCGGCTCCAGCCGCCCCCCTCCTTGGCTTTGCCCTGGGCACTGGGCAGAGACCAGACGGGTCGGCCAATGCGCACGGCTCTTATCTTGGACCACCACCAGAATTCACTAATCGGAGTTAAAGTGAAGCCAAACTGGGGCCTGACTCAGAGGCTTGTGTCATTTTCCATTCACCATTAGCTTCTCAACTTATTTTCCCAACAAAAACAAGGCTTGCCAAGAAACCAAGACTTGAATCCGTAGACCTTTACTGAACATTTAATCACGTTCTTCCCTTTATACCGCATACTTCGAAGGCAGTTAAATACAACAGCTAATGGATCCTTTTGCCCCGGGCGCTGATCAGTGACCAGACGAGTCCGCTGGTAGCAGCGGCGAACAGTTCGGCAACAAAAAGGCACGCAAACCTCACACCACTTATGGGAACAGATTCACTAACCCACCTGCCCAAACTGAAACCAGACTATGAAATAAAGCCCAGCTTCTGGTACACACGTCACGGCTACGCAGTAAGGCGGAAGGTCTTTCAGCTATGCTCGACAAACCGCGACAGGTGAACACACGTGCGGGTGACGCAGTCGCATCAGAACCGCGTGGAGTCACAACCTCGGAGTTTATATGGCCCGTCATCTTCCGTCCCACACCCACATTGATCGCACGACAGCCGAATGCGCTCGAATCCTCATTGCAGTTACTTATGCGCGCCACTTCATACCAAAGACAGCGAAGCCCTGTCTTGTACGCAACATTCTGGCGAGTCACACGCCATCAGATTATTGTTTGTGGGTGTTAGTCATCATCATCATCATCATCATGACACTCGTCAAACAGGCGATCTGCATCCCCCACGCGCGAAGCCCACTGGTTGGGTTTTGCGTGTGCGACCCGCTACAATACTTCCTGTCTAAACGTCACTACGTCACACCGCTGGTCGTTCCGGCTTAAAGTACGGTCTGTTGAGAGTTTCAAGAGGCGATGTTTGAATGTCTGACTTACTGAATGCTAGGGTTTCTTTACACTTTTACTATGCCACGCATGTTTTTATTGTCATTCAATTTTTTTTACTTATCGCGGTGCATGAAAAGCCTTGTTCGGTGAAGATGTGCCAAAATAGGCTAAGCTGAACTGAACATGGCCAATCCATAGATTACGTAGTTTCGCCGGTCATAGCTCAGTCTATCTGCTCATGACTTGCTGTGTGATTTTTGTGGTGGCCTTCTCGCGGGCGCAGACCTCCCGGATGACGTCACTGCCATGCTCCGGCGGCTATCCGACCAGGTTCCAACAGCAGCAGCGGGCACTGCAGCTGCTGCTCGTGGGCTGCATACGCAGTATATTCCAGTGGAGATCAGCCTATCCCTTCCAGCTGGCTTCTGATTCGTCGCCATTCAAACCCGTGGTAAGTGGCTGAGCTTCATGTCACCTTTCACAGGATGCTAGTCTCCCCAACTGGATTCTTGGGAAATGGTCGAATAATTCGAATGGTTCTCAACAGACGTCCAATTTTAGGGCTACAACACTGTAGATGACGGAACTTCGATGATGCCGTCACGAGGGCGCCCCGGTACTGACCGCACGTCATAATGACGTGACGTCCCACGTCTAATGGAGGCTTATACAATATCGCCATACTGTTGGTGTTGGCTTTTGCGACGCTCGTTTGAAATGCGTGTACACATAAAGATTAACAGGTAGCCATACAGCAATCAGGCGAGACATACTCACAAGTCATCTTGCCGCGTAAACAGACCGTATGACTTTATTCAGTAATATAGTTTCGTTTTGCACCGGAAATGCGGGATGCCCCGGGACAGTGTTGGAAAAACGGGTTTTGGTTTAAAGAAAAACGCGGGTCTTGAGTTTTTGTGGGTTTTACCCAAGCTTTTTCCTGGGGAAAATGTATATTTGAGACACCTGTATGCATGCTTGTTTCTAGTCTACTTTCGTCGAACAAAAATGCAGATTGTGATACTAAAATTGAGTTGTATCTCAGCACTGCTCTTCAGTCTTTGTACCAGTTGGTAGAGCCCATATTCTCTAACAAATGCCTCGCTGGAGGGGCAGGAGATTCGCCCCCTTTCTCCCGGTTTTCCCGGAATGACGCAAAAACAAAAAGTGCCGAACGACAAAACATATTGTTATCCATCACCGATTTCACGTGTTTTACCCAATTTTCTTCCTCAGGTCATGTGAGCTCAATGAGATATTCACTGTCATGCGACCCGACGTAAAAACTCAATTACGAGTTTCAAGCGGCACCGAGGGAACACCTCCGAACCGATCAGTTCCAAACTTCCATGATGTCAGGAGCAGAGTTGTGTGACTCGCGAGTCAGAGTCGGAGTTTAACTCAAATTCCGACTCATTCGACTCTGAGTTGAGTTGAGTTAAGTCGAAAAAAATTAGACAAGTGAGTTGAGTTGAGTTGAGTCGGTTCACAGCACGTCAATGAGTTGAGTTGAGTTGAGTTGTGAAGACAGCTAGTCAAATGAGTTGACAAAAAGCTGGCTCAACAGGTAAACATGACGTTAAGTAAATGTTTAAATTTGCCTACCTTTTGAAAACCTCCTTTAACCTCCTTTAAATACATTTTTACCTCCAGCGTTTCAATGGTTTAAATCAAAGTTTTAATTTGTTTCAATATAACAATAATTATTTGGTTCAATTGCTTATTCTGAAGGCCCATCCGGTCTGAAGAAATCCCTAGGCACAAATAATAATATACTCGAAAAATTAAACAGGTTCCCATCACTGGCCTTGTCTTAAACATTTGAAGTGGTGGAACGCTCTACAGAATACATTTCAAATGTCGGAAAAACTTCTCATCTTCAATATTTAAAATTAGTTCTTCACTTCAACCACTGCAACAACACCACGCGTCGCCGCTGATTGTTGTCGTCGTCTGAGAACAGTGTGCGCCATTGCTGTCTTTGAAGAACAAATTCAACCAAGTATAGGCTCAAGCTTAACTAGCCTCAAGGCAAAAGGTAAACATCACGTGATAATTCATTCAGTGATGCAAAAATGTTTATACCTATGTACATATGATGTTATTTCTTTTGTCCTAAATGCGCCGTCTGCCGCCGCTTTTTTCATTTTGCTAATTAACCCGCGCCCACCGGGGTCGGCGCCACCTTGCCCCACCGGGGGGCATCGATGGCCCCCTCAACTCCGAAAATAGGGCGTTAGCCCAAATCGCAAAGTGCAATAGAAAGCTCGCGTGAATTCAGTAAGAAATTACTTCGCATGTTTTAGTGCTCAGGTCAATGGTTTGACCTCCAGAGGTCAAATTAGGTCAAGATCGGCTATTTTCACTCAAATATGCAATGATTAAGCAAACTGGGCATAACTCTTATGTCATTAGAGCTATTGAGGCCTGGTAAAGTACATTTGATAGCAAATTGCCAGTACTTTTCCGCTATGTGGAACGTAAAGACCTCCCGCCAGTGGTTTGACCGCCAGAGGTCACTTCGTGACCTAATATGACCTGAGGTCACCAAAGGTCAAAAGTGACCTGCCGTATATCAAATGAAAGCCAGTGACAAGACAAACACGATGGTGTTTGTTTCACCGCTCTAGCTCAATTAGGTCAAAAGTTATTGTCAAAATACTGTTTTTAACCTCTGGTGACCTTGGATGACCTTGGAAAAGTCAAAGGGCAAATATGACCCCTGGGATCCGTGAAAGGGTGTCCAAAACGTTGTTCTGAGCAGTCTGAGTATTTGCAATCATTTTTGTGGCTTTATATCATGAAATAGCTTTTCCCCATGCTTTTCCAATGGGAGAGGTCGCCTAGTGACCTGACCTCAGGCACGAAATCGAAAAATCCCGGATATACACCTTGTAGACCCTGGAGGGGTCATGAAGTGTAGGAAGTTTCAAATCGATCGACTTTAAAATGTAGCTCTTACAGAGCTCTAAAGGTGAAGTGAGGTGACCTTGGTTGACCTCGTCTGGGACCTGACCTTGAGTGACCCGGGGTAAAAATTTCAGGGATGATGGGAAAATGATGCAGTGAGAGGTAGAGCCCTCAACCGCGGTCCTGCGCCTCGTCGTTTTCTGCTATCCCGGAAAAACCTTAGGGGCCGTCGATGGCCCCGTGGGGCGAGGGTTAAAAGCAGATACTGATATTAGCATAAAAAAGTTAGACCCCTGATTTGACAGAAATATGTATTGCAAGAATCGGAGGAATTATTTCATGCTACTGGTTTTGTCTGATCAGATAACCTTGCTTGACATCCGTGTTTTATTTGGAAAGCTATATATGAGCAATTTCCTATGAAACCGTGCTCCAATTTTGAAGAGCGGTGGGTGTGTGCTGTATTTGAGGTTGGTAAGCAGAAAATTGTATTGGGTTTGAAATATGAATATGTTAAAATCCAACACGTTGATAAAACTTTCATTTCTATTTTCCTTTGTCATATATGGTATACTATTTCTTAGGGTTTGCTGTAGTTCTTAGAATTTACAATTACAACTAGGTACTCTAGTAATTATTGCTTAAATTTTGAATTAACTCATGGCATAATAATGTTCATTTATAAAAATTACCTAGCATCGTTCTTTAACAGAAAAAACAATACCTATACCATTCCTACAAATTAAATGTATATCATGCTTTTTAGCTTGGACTTTTTCTGACAGTATGGAGGTTCAATTTGTTGCTTATGTTGGTGTAACCTTAGCCCTTGTAAGTTCCTTTTCATTCCATTTACCTAGTTTAATATGCAATGCTCCTTTTAGAAATAATTGCAACATTTTGTGGTAGCATTTTTGGACTGCGACAGTCTAGAAGAATTAAAAAAGTTATTCATGGTTGCTGGCTAATTGTTAACCAATGTTTGAATGTCAAATAATTAATTTTGCTTCTATTTATCTTCAGTGTTGTGTCGGGACTTTCTGAACAGCTTGTTTTTTGTTGTTTTATTGATTTATTTTTATTTTTATGTATTTGTTCTTTATTTAGTTCGTTTTGAAAACGAGTCACAGTTGGAGTTGAGTTGCGTTGAGTCGTGAGCTGAGTCAAAGTTGAGTCGGATGAATTTAGCCTTGAGTCAGAGTTGAGTCGACTCACTGAACTCTTGATCATGAGTTGAGTCGGAGTTGAGTCAACCGCTCTCAGCACTTGAGTTGAGTTGAGTCGACTCAAGAAAATTCTGAAATGCACAACTCTGGTCATTAGATCATATTCATAAGGTCTTAAAATCTGCTCTCGGAGTTTCCATGGTGTTGAACTAAGGCGGGGTCAATGTTTTGGTCACTCGTTATAAGCCTATGGTGAAAAATAAGTCTCTTTTTTAGTAAGAATAGGATAGATCAAGTTGGAAGTCCTCATACCATGTATTCTTGGCACATTTTTACCGTCAATTTTTAGAATACATTATGGTGAATATATTATCCACTTTTGAACACATTGACCACAGCAAAAATACCGGGTAGGTTTTATCTTAAAAAAGAATCCAGGAAGTGGGTACTGGGTAGAGGCAACCCTGCTCCGGGGATCCAGCGATGTCAAGCCAGGTGAGTGATGTGACCTTATTGTACCCCAAACAACCTCTGCACACGCAGTATATTAAGTGGAGATCAGCCTAAAACCTCACTGTCGCACTCCCCGTCCAGCTGGCTTCTGACTAGTCGCCATTCAAACCCGTGGTAAGTGGCTGAGCTTCATGTCACCTTTCACAGGATGCTAGTCTCCCCAACTGGATTCTTGGGAAATGGTCGGATAATTCGAATGGTTCTCAACAGACGTGCAATTAGACAGAGTACACGCCTCGTTGGTTTAATCTACGATTAAAATATGTTTTGACCAAAAATTAGACCGTAAATTGTAAATTGTATCGCACTTTGCAGCAGAGTTCACCACATTTGCATGCCTGAACCTGTTTGCGACATCACCGGACTATATACCGGGGCTGGATTCAAGAGGGGAGGGGGAGGGGGTAAAGGGGCAGTCGCCTCGCTCTTAGGTCTGCGAAGCCAGCCCCTGTGGATGCCGGGCGCCTGTGTTGGACGCCCAGATACTGTGTGCTACAGACACCGTACAACTGACTTTAAAGGGAGATACGCAAAAAAATATTGGCTAGATCAAATGGTTACAAAAAGTTGTTTCAGAAGTCCTATTCTCATTTTTGCGAATTCAGATTTGCGAATTCCTAATGCCTTAAAATCACTCTCAAAGTCAACATTTCTAGACGACTTATCGAGAATTTTCACTATCGATCAAATGACGCAACCTCGGCTATGACCATCAATTTATCTAAGAATTAGTTCATATCTGTCCTAAGCATTGGTGTAAAACCTCAAGCTATCACAGAAAAAAAACTTAAAAAAGCAGCATTCCAAAACTCTTTCAAAACAGAAACATAGGACTTTACAGAAATCAGAATTGACTAATCAGAAGCCAAGGAATTCTCATATCGGGGTCAAGTGGCCTATCTGGCACAAGTTTCGTCATCCTGGGAATTTTGTAGAACACGACTGAAGACCCGAGGCACGAAACGACTGAAGACTCGAGTAATTATGTTATGCTCCATTTTCAGGGCAAACTGATTCATTTTGTAGTATTTACAGGCTACATAAAATTAATTTAAATACAAATACAGGAGAAGATATTCTTATTACAAAAAAATTACTTTAAAACTTAAAATATCTTTTAAAAATGAAGAGATGAAGAGCAGGTTCCAGCCTTTTACCGGTATCATTAACATATTTCAATAATAGGTTAGTGGCCACTAAAAATTTTGCCGAAGATACAAAAATAATTGACAGTGCCGTAATCAAGATGTTGCAAATAGCAAAAAACCACAATAATTTTTGCGTATCTCCCTTCTAAAGGGAGTGGACCACTTTGTGAAAATCATAAAAAGAACATTTTAAGAACAAGAGAGGTCTGAAAAACAAGAAACAGAATTTTCCCCACTTTCATGCGCTAAAAAAGAAATGTATTCTCTTTTCTAACAATATGTGACGTCATCAAAATAACACTGTTGATTATCAGTGAAATCCCAAACGCTGATCAAAGACTCGCTATAAGCTCCATTCATAGCATTTCCGCACGGCGAAAATAGCATGCAGTACAAGAAGACGCTGGTGCAAAAACTGCACACCAGGTGTCCCTACGACAGCCAAAATTATTCAGTGGTAGAAAGATTATGCATATGTCTGATGTAAGGAAACTATTTCAGAGTTGGATTTTGACAAGAACATTTAACCCTTGTTTGCACAAGTACGGGGGAGGGAGGATATGATGTGTATTGCAGTAATTGGCCTAATTTTGACCCAAGAACGCCCTGAACTGGACAACTTTTTGCCCAAGATGCCGGTGGACAAGCAGTTGCATGCTGGTTCACCCGCTAGCATGGTATTTTCAGTGTGAGGGCGAGACGTAGGGCTTACGACCAATCAGATGACTGCAACCATATTGAAGGTATTCCTTCAGGGTTTGAAATAAGCCAATAGGCCCCTTTACTTTGAACTTTAAAGCCGGTGGAAATTTTGTACCGAGAGCTTTGGGTGAAATCAAATATGCCGATAGTGGTTTCTCAACACGCTCTACAGAACTGTTATCTCAGTTCAAAACCCATTATAAAAGTGGGACACTCCCTTTAACCCTCGCCCAACCGGGGCCATCGATGGCCCCCTAAGGTTTTTTGGGATAGCAGAAAAACTACGAAACGCAGGACCGCGGTTGAGGGCTCTATCTCTCACCCCATCATTTTCACATCATCCCTGAAATTTTTACCCCCGGTCACCCAAGGTCAGGTCACCAGGCGATGTCAACCAAGGTCACCTCACTTCAATTTTTGAGCTCTATAAGAGCTACGTTTCTCAGTCGATCAATTTGAAACTTCCAACAGTTCATGGCCCCGCCAGGGCCTACAAGGTGCATATCCGGGATTTTTCGATTTCGTGACCTAAGGTCAGGTCACGAGGTGACCTCTCCCGTTGAAAAAGCATGGGAAAATGCTGTCTTATGATCAAAAGGCAAAAAACGATTGCAAATGCTCGGCTTGCTCAGAAAAGCGTTCTTGGGCACCCTTTTACGGATCCCAGGTGTCATATTTTCCCTTTGACTTCTCAAAGGTCATCCAAGGTCACCAGGGGTCAAAAACAGTATTTTGACAACAACTTTTGACCTAATTACGCTAGAGCGTTGAATCAAACACCATCGTGTATGTCTCATCACTAGCTCTCATTTGATATACCGCAGGGTCACTTTCTGGCCTTTGATGACCTCAGATCATATGAGGTCACGAGGTGACCTCTGGAGGTCAAACCACTGGCGGGAGGTCATTACGTTCCGCATAGCGGAAAAAGGTCTGGCATTTTCCTATCCAATGTAGTTTACCAGATCTCATTAGCTCTAATGGCATAAGAGTTATGCCCAGTTTGCTTAAGCATTGCATATTTGAGTGAAAATAGCCTATCGTGACCTAACTTGACCTCTGGAGGTCAAACCATTGACCTGAACGCTTAAACGTGCTAAGAAATTTCTTACTGAATTCACGCGAGCTTTCTAATGCACTTTGCAGATTTGCGCTAACCCCCATATTTTCGGAGTTAGAGGGGGGGCCATCGATGCCCCCGGTGGGGCGAAGGTGGCGCCGGACATAAACGGCGGCGCGTAGCGCCGCCGTATTCGGCATACCTTTACCCTCATCATTTTTACCACTTTTGTAGTAAAAATTTTAAGGTTAAGTCATCTCAGGTCAGGTCACCAGTACAGGTCAAGTGACCTGACCTCAAAAAAAGTTTGAGATAGCATAAGTCGGAACAGGGTAAATTTATCCGATTGAAATTCATTATCACATAATGGCCCCACCGAGTTCTCTAAAATATGGTCCGGTATTTTTGATATCGATGACCTAAGGTCAGGTACGAGCTATGACCTCTCCATTGGAAATACATGGGAAAATGGTTTTAATTGAATAACTTAGTAATGAATAGAGATAGAGAGTTTATTTTAACTGCATTAAATTTTCCTCGTCATTGCAGTTCTAATGATATGTATTTTGCCCCATTTGACCTTGACCTGACCTCAGGTCAGGTCAAATCCTTGATTTGACCTAGCAAGGTCCTATTATATATCATTCGATTCGGCTTCCTGCGAAGATCAATAAAGTTCAAAACGTTTTGCTCTATCTTTACTTGTTCAGAAGTAATGGCCGAAAAACTTCAGTTATATGTTATCCCTATTACTTCATGTTTTGACCTCTTGTGACCTTAAATGTGACCTGACAAAAAAATGGTCCAAATATTTTCGATGGAGAGGTGGATGGGCTATCCAACGCCGTTTACCGTCTTTCGCTACCTAGCGCGGTTCTCGAGATCTTGGGGGCGGGTAGCCGCCCTCCCCCCGTCAAGGCGAAGGTGGCTCAGCCCCCGTCAATGCGCGTGTTAAGGCATAGACAACTTTTTCAAAATGACAATTTATGGACAAAATAGGCCCAGAAATCGGGAAACCACATTTTTTAACCTTACATTGATCAAAACAAAGATGCTGCCTCTTGTCTTACTACGCTGGGTTGATCGCGTGTAGTCATAAATCTAGCAACTTGCAGCGGCTTACGGCATGTAAGGTTGCGAGGCCATGCCATTTGATAACATATATCGCGTGGCATGCGCTGCCAGATGGAAAAGGATTCTTTCATGGTTAGAAACAAGGTAGTAAATGCCATAATTTGAACTTTGAAGCGTCCGGGAATTTTACACAGAGCTTTCGGTGAAATGAAATATGCCAAAACTGGTTTCTCGACACGCTCTACAAAACTGCTATCTCAGTTTAAACCCATTGCCAAAGTGGGACACTCCCTTTAAATGGTGACCTTGGCAGAGGCAGCCCCCCGTGTTCTGGTGTCTTCCATCGTTGCCGCCTATTCCCCACCGGCAGCAGAATACCACTCGACTGTTTGGTCACCCGTCTCCCCAGAGCGGCGCCCCTTCGGCCAAATATGTTCCGCTATTCTCCACAAGACTTTGAAAAACATCTGGAAACACTCAAGAGTCGCATCGGGAGGGCGCCCCTAGCAATGCACATAAGGCACCTCCCACTCCCAGGCAGCACTGGCCGTCCCCCTCTCGAAAGCACTAGATCCGCCCAGTGGCGGATCAGGGGGAAGGCATTTGTCCCCCAACAAAAATATCCGGCAAAACCACGTTTTTGCACCTCCTCCCCCCTCCCTCTCCCTGAAGCTTTCGACCTTTTCCCCTGGTTCCGTTTTAGTTTATGAGCAAGGTTTTGGTGCTTCAACCAGGTAACTTCAAACAGAACAGTCAACGTAAGTGTAAACATCGGACCTTGGTCCTCTTGATATTTAAAATTGTTTTTCAGAGAATGATTCTTGGAGAGCAGAAGCAAACATATTGTGGCCACTGCTCTTCGCCCCGTCACGATTTTCCAGTTTTTTCCTAGGTTTGCACCCCAAACCTACCAGCTATTTAAATCGTGGTCATTCCGTCGTTTGTAACTTTTTTTTGCTTTGCTTTTTTACTTGGGTCATCGCCCCCTCCCACCCAACCTTGTGTAGTTAAATTGTGACAAAATATGACATCGCGTAATGTTTTTTTCTTGAGTGGGTTCACAAATTCTTATGCCAGTGTCACTTTGGCTGTTGACGATTGCAATATGTCATGGCGCCTGCGTGATTTGATTGACGCTGCGGCGGCGGGGATAGTTCCGCGGACACTGACGTTGGGACGGCTCGGGACGGGACGGGACGCGAAACGGCACGGCAATTACCAACTGGAATGGAATTAACTGCGATGAAATGACGGTATTCAGGTTTCAACCAGGACGGATAGATTGTTTCCCTGACAACCTCTCAGGAAAACACGGAGTGGGACGCGACACACTGGAGCAAGGCGGAGTGGCATGGCTGTGGCCAATATTCTATTGGCCTGTGTTAACCCTCGCCCACCGAAGGGGCCATCGATGGCCCCCTAAGGTTTTCGGGATAGCAGAAAAACGACAGGCCAGCACCCAGTTGAGGATCTACCTCACTGCATCATTTCCCATCATCCCTGAATTTTTTACCCGGGTCACCCAAGGTCAGGTCACCAGACGAGGTCAACCAAGGTCACCTCACTTCACCTTTAGAGCTCTGTAAGAGCTACATTTCAAAGTCGATTGATTTGAAACTTCCACACTTCATGACCCCTCCAGGGTCTATAAGGTGTATATCCGGGATTTTTCGATTTCGTGCCCTGAGGTCAGGTCACGAGGCGACCTCTCCCATTGGAAAAGCATGGGAAAAGCTATTTCATGATATAAAAGCCACAAAAATGATTGTAAATACTCAGACTGCTCAGAACAACGTTTTGGACACCCTTCACGGATCCCTGGGGTCATATTTGCCCTTTGACTTTTCCAAGG
This sequence comes from Lepas anatifera, assembly GCA_034440635.1. Lineage (NCBI taxonomy): Eukaryota > Metazoa > Arthropoda > Thecostraca > Lepadidae > Lepas > Lepas anatifera. Next base: position 166,777 of record JAOTON010001845.1, on the reverse strand, counting down.
TCATCCAAGGTCACCAGAGGTCAAAAACAGTATTTTGACAATAACTTTGACCTAATTGAGCTAGAGCGGTGAAACAAACACCATCGTGTTTGTCTTGTCACTGGCTTTCATTTGATATACGACAAGTCACTTTTTGACCTTTCGTGACCTCAGGTCATATTAGGTCACGAGGTGACCTCGGCGGTCAAACCACTGGCGGGAGGTCTTTACGTTCCACATAGCAGAAAAAGTACTGGCAATTTCCTATCAAATGTACTTTACCAGGCCTCAATAGCTCTAATGACATAAGAGTTATGCCCAGTTTGCTTAATCATTGCATTTTCAGTGAAAATAACCGATCTTGACCTAATTTGACCTCTGGAGGTCAAACCATTGACCTGAGCACTAAAACATGCGAAGTAATTTCTTACTGAATTCACGCGAGCTTTCTATTGCACTTTGCAGATTTGCGCTAACGCCCATATTTTCGGAGTTAGAGGGGGCCATCGATGGCCCCCGGTGGGAAGGTGGCGCCGGACCCCCGGTGGGGCGCGGGTTAACTCAGGTGCCCACTGCACGGGCAGCTTCGCTCCCGCAGGAAACAGCAGTTGGACAGACGGCCACGGTGGAGCAGGCCACCCCTTCCACAGCGCGCCACACAAGCACCTCCCGGTTACGTAACAGGTCGGCTCTGAGTGGGGCTGACGGCGCGTCCGAGTGCCAGGCGGCGGCAGCCCGCACGGCGGAGCCCAGCTCCGCGGCAGCACCGGCGCGCGCCACGCGTCACATAGACCGGTCCGTGACGCAGCCGTCACGGAAGCCGCCACTGTCATCAGGCGCGCATGTAGGTCAGTCGAGGAACGCAGGGAGAGGGGAGCAGGGCTTACCGGGACCTCTAAATGCCAAGGCGCTGACGGCCCACCGGCGCGGGGGCGCCAACGGAGCAACCGGCGGCCCGCGTCACCTCCCCTCCCCCTTGGTCGGGGATAGACTCCAGATGCGTCCATTGCCCAACACTCGTCTCGACAGCAGACACTTAGAAGCCGTGAATGAAGGGAGGCCGGAACCGGTAACTTTTTGGGACTCAATTTGTAGGGCCTCGACACCAGGGCGGACCAGATATTCAGTTTGTCTAAATATACGATTAAAAACAATATTTTTACGCCTTTTGATATCCTCGGTATTAAACACAGGGACCTTGAATATAAATAAAGTGCGTAAGATGAGCCTGGTAGCCATAAGACGCCATAAGAGGCTCCAAAGGCTCCACGTGCCATTTACTGTTTCGGGCGTGTCTATCTTGACCTGTTCAATGGCCCAACCCTGAAGTATGGACGTATCGGTGATATAAGAGCATCCTCTTATATTTAAGAGGGCCTTCATTGTCAGAGAGAGGACCTTCCAAGCAAGCAAGGAGCCTTAGTTACAAGTATGGCAAGCTAGCAGTGGCGCTCCAGCGCGCTGGAGACGTCATTGGCCCAATTTGGGTCACCGCAGGCCACTCACTTCGTCGGATGGCGGTTCCCTTGGACTGGTCCAGAGGTTCATCCATTCATTACTGAACAGACTGGCTCATGTGGCTGCCCTAAGACCATTCTCTGCCTTTTAACCCGCGCCCCACCGGGGGTCCAGCGCCACCTTCGCCCAACGGGGGGCCATCGATGCCCCCCTCTAACTTCGAAAATATGGGCGTTAGCGCAAATCTGCAAAGTGCAATAGAAAGCTCGCGTGAATTCAGTAAGAAATTACTTCACATGTTTTAGTGCTCAGGCCAATGGTTTGATCTCCAGAGGTCAAATTAGGTCAAGATCGGCTATTTTCACTCAAATATGCAATGCTTAAGCAAACTGGGCATAACTCTTATGCCATTAGAGCTATTGAGATCTGGTAATGTACATTTGATAGGAAATTGTCAGTCCTTTTTCCGGTATGTGAAACGTTAAGACCTCCCGCCAGTGGTTTGACCTCCAGAGGTCACCTCATGACCTACGATGACCTGAGGTCACGAAAGGTCAAAAAGTGGCCTTGCCGTATTTCAAATGAAAGCCAGTGACGAGACAAACACGATGGTGTTTGTTTCAGCGCTCTAGCTTAATTAGGTCAAAAGTTATTGTCAAAGTACTGTTTTTGAACCCTGGTGACCTTATATGAACTTGGAGAGGTCAAAAAGAAAATATGGCCCCTGAAATCCGTGAAAGGGTGTCTAAGAACGCTTTTCTGATCAATCTGAGCATTTTTAATCGCTTTTGTGACTTTTAGATCATAAGACAGCTTATCCCCATGCTTTTTCAATGGGAGAGGTCACCTCGTGACCTGACCTCAGGGCACGAAATCGAAAAATCCCGGATATGTACGTTGTAGACCCTGGAAGGGTCATAAAGTGTACGAAGTTTCAAATTAATCGACTTCGAAATGTAGCTCTTACAGAGCTCTAAAGTTGAAGTGAGGTGACCTTGGTTGACCTCGTCTGGTGACATGACCTTGGGTGACCCGGGGTAAAAAATTTCAGGGATGGTGGGAAAATGATGCAGTGAGAGGTAGAGCCTTCAACCGCGGCGCTGCGCCTCTTCGTTTTTCTGCTATCCCGGAAAAACCTTAGGGGGCTATCGATGGCCCCCGGTGGGGCGAGGGTTAAGGGGGTTCATTTGTTAGTCAAAGGGCCTCCTTTGCACGCCAGCGACATAGCTGTAATATATTTGAGGCACGCATATATGACGCTGGGGCCTATTCTGTCGTAAATGGGGCCTGTGTCTTAGCCCGCGTCCCGGTGGGCCTCCGAGCAACCTTCACCCTGGTGGGGGGGTGATTGAACACCCCCTCGAATTCGGCCCCTATACAGGATAACGAAAAAACGTGAACGCTGGTGCATAGTTCATACAAATTCATGAAGAAACTATATCAGCCACTTTTTAGCTCAGGTTAAAATTGAGGTCATGACAGGTCAAAGAAAGTGGGATTTTGAGTAGAGTCTTTGGGCTCTAGCGTCTGCAGTTGAGTTTGAATTATTGTTTGGCACCATCCGCTTTCTCTCGTCACAGCGAATCAAATGATGTATAATATGACCATTCTAGGTCAAAACACAAAAATGACCTGACCTCGGGTCAGGTAAGGTCACTTGCTAACCTAGCATAGTCAATATGCATATCAATCGACTCGCAATAGCGATCTGAATGCAATGATATCAAAATAAAAGCTGTATCATCATTTCATGCAGTTATTGGCCAAGTCTGAAAACTGCTTAAAATAGCCCCTGATGGCCTCTCACAGGTCACAGGTCAAACATTGCAGCATGAACCTGGAAAGGGGCCCAGGATTCTACGATTTGGAGAAGATAAAGGTATTATTAGCTTTATCTACACAAATACAGCCCAATTTCGGTTTTTCCCATGTATTTCTTACGGAGAGGTCATGGTCCGTACCTTAGGTCATCGATATGAAAAATCCCGGAACATATGTTGTAGCTCTCGGTGGGTCTATTATGTGGAAGTTTCAGCCCGATAGATTGACCCATTTCTTACTTATGCCACCTTAAACATTTTTTGAGGTGAGGTCACTTGACCTACATTGGTGACCTGATCTGAGATGACCAACTTTAGAATTTGGGGAAAGTTGCAGGAATCAAACAAGGATACAGTGTGCCAAGTACGGCGGCGCTTCGCGCCACCGTTTTTTCGTGCCGCAGGAAAAACCCGAGTGGGTGTTCAAACAGCCCCCACCGGGGCGAGGGTTAACTGCACGGGGCCTTCTTGGCCTATTCCAGAGCATGACCTTGAAAAGTTGAACAGGCCACATTCTGTGGCTGTTCTAAGGCCCTTACTTTAATATTTAAAGCATCACTGAGCTGTACCGTTCGCACAAGGGAACACTGCGCCCGGCATCTCTAGTTTCGCCATGCCAATAATGTTTGGTATTCACTGATATATCATAATAAAGATATCCGGGAGAAGTCTAGGGCCTAACAGGGGGTGTTCACAGGCCCGTGGAAAGCCCATGTCACCTTCTTAACCTCGGTTCCCTGTTTTGGTCGTCATTTTCCATGGTCACTTGGCAAGCTGAAGGGCGTTCAGTCATTTAACAGGGACCCACAGGGTGCAGCTCCCTGTTAACCACGAAGACCGAACTCATACGTTTGCATTCAAACAATAATCATCCACAAATTGGCACCATCAAGATCGACACTCTGCACGTTCAACATCCACATATAGTGGAAAAAGTATTAACACCCGCTCCTTGGGCCTCCGAGCCACCTTCGCCCTAGTACGGGGTGTTCAAACACTCTCCTCGAACTCGGCTCCTATGCGGGATAGCGAAAAAACACAGACTGTTGGATAGCCCATACAAATTCATGAAGAAAATACATCAGTCACTTTTTAGCTCAGGTCAATATTAAGGTCATGACAGGTCGAAGAAGGTTGCATGTTTGAGTCGAGTTGTTGGGCTTTATCGTCTACCAGAACTGAGTTAGAATCATTTTAAGGCACCATTTGCTTCCTCTCGTCACAGCAAATCGAATCATGTATGATATGACTATATTAGGTCAAAACACAAAAATGGCCTGACCTCAGGTCAGGTCAAGGTCACTATCCAACCTAGCATAGTCAATATGCACGTCAATCGAGTCTAAATAGCCATCCAAACGAAATGGTATCAAAATAAAAGCTGTATCTTCATTTTCTGCAGAGTTATTGACCCAAGTCTGAAAACTGCTTAAGTAGTCCCAGATGACCTATCAGGGGTCACAGGTCAGAAATTGCAATATAAACCTGGAAAGAGGCCCAGGATACTACTATTTGCAGAATACGAAGGTATTCTTAGCTGCATCGACACAAATACAGCCCAATTCGTGTTTTCCCCATGCATTTCTAATGGGGAGGTCATGATCCGCACCTGGCCCTAGGTCATCGAAATGAAAAATCCCGCAATATATTTTGTAGCACTCGGTGGACCCATTATGTGGTATAAGTTTCAAGCCGATAGATTCACCCATTTCTTACTTATGCCACCTTAACATTTTTGGAGGTGAGGTCACTTGACCTGCACTAATGACCTGACCTAACACGACCCAACCTTAAAATTTTGGGGGAAAGTTACGGAATTGATCAAGGATAAGATGTGCCAAGTACCGCGGCGCTTCGCGCCGCCGTTTTTTCGTGCCGCCGGAAAAACCCCGAGGGGTGTTGAAACACCCCCCACCGGGGCGAGGGTTAAGATAACACATGGCAAGGCAAGACCTTTCTGCTCGCCCTTCCCAGTTGGCCCCCAGTTAAAGTTCTCTTATGCGTAAATACCATGTAGTGGACAATTCTGCAGTTTTACCTAAACAGGTTTACCCAAAAATCCACTATAGTCCAACCTAAAGTAATGTAATACAGCAATCCAAACGTCATCGGCTTCTGATACTTGCACGAGCGGCCAGAGGCTCTATTTGGTTTCTGTTTGCAATCCTCCCTAGCATGTCCAGTCATTCCTGGTCTCTCTGTGTAGAAACAATGGCAACCAGGCACAAGAAGAAGCATATGCAGAAGCACCGTCACAGTTCCTCCGACACAGTGACTACAGCCAAGCCCGCCGATGACCAACAAGGGCTCGGCTTCGATGCGCGAGGGGTGGCCGGGGCCTGCGATGTGCGGGGCGAGGCACCCTGCCTGCGCGGCGGCCCAGCCTGCGTCGCTCGCCACGTGCAGCCGCTCGCTATTGATTGCCGTCCGAGCCTTGAAACTTGGGCAAGGCCAGTCAACTGGCGGCCGCGCCGCCGCGCCGTACCCGTCAATACTACGGCGGCAGTGCGACGGCGCTGCTGGCGCTGGCGGCGTGCGGCCAGCGGCCGACGGCCGCCGCCCCCGCTCTGCAACACGGAAGTGGCCGCCGCCGGCAGCGCACCACCCGCCAGTCGCAACGCCACCACCCCTCAGCTCGCCAAATGTGATTTCAAGCTTGCGGAGCGCTCGGGCTCTGGCGGGTATCGATCCAGGACAGCGTCTGGGGCGCAGAGCTGCGTGGCGCCGCGCTACGCACAGGTTGCCCGCCGCGCAGCCGGGGCCGTGGTCTACGCCGACCATGAATGGAGCGGACCGAAGCAAGGCGCGGAGCGGCCCGCCACCTGACGCCGGACTGCCGGCCAGAGGTGCCAGACAACACCAGCCGCCCCACACCGGCCAACCAGGTCTCTCACAGCACTGCACGCCTAACAAAAGTGGCACGTAATATTCGCACGAAACATTGAGGCTGGATCTCTATCCACGCACCTTTTAATCCCAGCGTTACTGGTTCGGGAAGGGGAGATGCGGTGCGCCACGTGTGGCCGGTTTGGCACCTCGCCTCTTCACCCCAGCGCGCTGTGGGGCGGGCGCAGCTGCTGCCGGACCAGTCACCGCCACATGGCGGCAGCGGCGGCAGCGGCGGCCCAGCGGCGGCCGCTCCTTCGCCGCGGGCCGGCCCGGCAGCCGCCGGCTCCTGGCGGCGCTGTATGAGACGGACGGCGGAGGCGTCGGCTGCCCGCTGCCCATTACTCGCTGCGTGACCAGAGCAATAGGTCTCGGGCGATAGCGCAGGTGTCACCGCGTCGGTAGGATATCGCGATGTCGCCTCAAAAACATGTATTCTGCCGATTCACACAATTGTCTTTTTTCGGGCTGGGCGTCAAAACTACTGTTTTCTTTCAGCTGTTCGGAGCCAAACAAGGACAATACCTGTACCTGTATTGGGGAAGTGAACGGATGACAACATAAATGTTTTTGTTTTTTCAGGTCCACCAGAGGGACTATGCAGGATATGTATATTGTATATTGGTGTTTGATGGCGCTTTCAGAGGCTTGGCTTTTTTGCGCTGGACAATGCAGTTCAAAGGGAGCGCAACAAGGGCTGGTGGTACAACTTCAATGGAGCATTATACCATTACCCGTAATGTACAGAACAGTCGTCACTGATATCGGGTCGTTCCGAGGAGCCTTCACCATCGAGGTGTACCATGCCAAGAAGTCAGATACCTAGCGAGAGGTTGAATGTTTACCACCCCCACAACTCAACGGCTACTGCCCCTAAGTTGAGACGCTTGGTCATTTCAATTCCGGCGTGATAGCACGTACATGTTTTCTTCAAAAGGGCAGTAGGTAAGATTCTACTGGAAGAATATTATTTTCTGAACCCTGCGCATCGTCCGTGAAGTGCCTGTTCGTGGCCTCTAGCAGCGGTTCGGGACGGCGCCGCAATGCTTCATCCCAGCCAGAGACGGCGGCTAAGGACGTCCCAGTCCGCCCAGGGCCGAGGGCAGCCTCGCCGGCATTAGGCCGCTATTCAGCCGAACAAAACCACTCCGCCCGGCGGGGCGCGGTGTGGCGCTGCGACCCGCGTCGGACCAGAAACAGCGCTGGGCTGAGCTCGCACCACCGCACCGCACCACCGCACCACAGCACAGACAGGGCTGGAGCCGGGATACCGTAACAGAGACAGGCCTGGAGCAGGGATACCGTAACAGAGACAGGCTGGAGCCGGGATACCGTAACAGAGACAGGCTGGAGCCGGGATACCGTAACAGAGACAGGACTGGAGCCGGGATACCGTAACAGAGACAGGGCTGGAGCCGGGATACCGTAACAGAGACAGGCTGGAGCCGGGATTCCGTAACAGAGACAGGGCTGGAGCCGGGATACCGTAACAGAGACAGGCTGGAGCCGGGATACCGTAACAGAGACAGGGCTGGAGCCGAGATACCGTAACAGAGACAGGGCTGGAGCCGAGATACCGTAACAGAGACAGGACTGGAGCCGAGATACCGTAACAGAGACAGGGCTGGAGCCGAGATACCGTAACAGAGACAGGACTGGAGCCGGGATAGTGTAACAGACAGGGCTTACAACTTAACCACCGGTGGTATCTGCTGCCGATTTCCGGTCAGTTAGGGTGTGCTTTGACCTATTCCTTGTGTAGGAGCCGGGTTTGGATTAAAATCATCACGCGGACCTTGGGCCTTTACCACGCACCAGCAGCTAGTGTCAGAGGGTGTCGCCAACTCGCACCCTGTGGGAGCTCATAATCACATAATCGCACCAATATTGGAGCTCAGGATGTTCTTATTCAGCATTTCCGTCCCGGATTTGAGCCCGGACGGCGGCGCGAAGGCCGAACGCGGTGCCTCTGGCCACTGTGACGGGTGGCTCTGGCCGCGGGAACATGTTTTGCCGCTACTGGACCTGACCCCCTCTCGCCCGGCAGCAGTCTGTGCTGCTCAGGGCAGTGCTCGGTCGCGGCTGCTGTAGCAGTTTGGTGGTGAAGGCCGAGTCCCGAACACCAGTCCGGCCAGCTCGCTCTTCACAATCTCACCGTACCTACCAATTTGACCGCAGCTTCGGCAGCCAACTTTTCACTTTGCAGAGGATGAGAGCCATCAGAGGGAACGGCAGCTTCACTCCTGCAACGCGAGGGATGCGCTGAACCACCGGTGACCAGAGCTCTGATGGCGCCTAATACCTGAACAATGCAAGAATTGTTGGGCACTACTTCATAGACTGATATATTCGCTAGCCATTGTGTCAATGGGTACTTTTGTATATAAATATACCCACATCCACGAAAAATGAGGGAATTGCATGGCTGCTGACCAGCTGGGGTGGCAGTCATTTTCCATCCCACACGGCCACCGCCAGGTCGCCGGAGAGTGGATAGCGTGGCAGGACAGTTTGCTGCTGATGCGTATGCTGCTGGCTTCGACACGGTGCTGTACGCCCGCACAGACCCGACACACCACCTCCATGCTACTTCTCAAGGACGGCGGGCCGCCGCCGCCGCCGCCGCCAGATGCCTTTCACTGCGCGCGGCGGCGCGGCGCGACATGGCCACGCACTACTCAGTGCAGGAGCGCCGGCGACGGCGCTGTCGCGCCAGCCCGTCAGTCACACAGGACCAGCGTTACCACTCCTTGGGATTTGTCCCAAGATCTTGGGATCCGGGCCTGTGCCTTGGGATCATGGGATTTAAGCTGTTGATCTTGGGATCCCCGGCGCTGTGGCTCAAATTTCTAGTTTTAATGTGCCCAAAGATACATCATAAAGTTTAGGAAATCTTTAAATTATAACATTAAACAATTCCAAAAATAATAAACAGTACATTTAATAGGGCGTAATTTAATAGACTTACAAATGTATAATGTCCGTTTGATCTGATGGAACTTCCCCACTCGACGGCATCTGTGGAGAGGCTATGTCAGTTATAAATTCATTGTTGCATTCGAGAGGTTTCATTAATACTGCCGCTGTTCTAGCATATTCAGTAATTTTTCTGGGCTTAAAATGCACCATTTGTCAGGGTCATATATGATGACGTCTTAAAATATTCTCCTTTTGGAAGGGATTGCCGAGTCAGCTTGTTCCTTTTTCAGCAAAGCGGCCTGGACTTGAACCAAGGATGGCCGCGTAGAGAGCAGGCGTGCTATCCTCTACATCCATACTCAGACTATTCACACGCGGATCCAGGGGGCAAAGAGGGGCACGTGCCCTCCCCCTCTCAATCGCCACTCGACACCCCCTGAAATGGTCATGGCGCACCCCTGAAAGGTCGATGGCGCCCCCCTGAAATGTCGTTTCTTACGCTCCCCCTCCCACAGGATGCGAAAATGAGCGTCCACCGATAGGATTTTGAGCCCAACTTATAGGTTTTGCCGATCAAAAGTGATGCCCCCCTTGATTTGAATGGTTTCCTCCGGGAAGGTGCCTCCCTGATTTGCAATCCTGGATCCGCCTATGAGACTATTCATGTCTAACTCGGCAACAATCGTTAGCCTCCTTCCTGATGAAAGGATCATAACAAATGCGATGTAGAATCTTTCTGTATAAAACTTATCAAGACTGGGTAATTACCTATTCTCTAAGTTTAACGCGAGCTCATGGATCTGCAATAGGTTAATCGGATGAAGACATCACAAACCAACCGCTTAAAGGTGGAGACAACGAGGGGCCGCCTTCTGGCCAGCCTGGCGGTCAAGAGTAGGGTTATCAAATACACCAGCCAGCGCTGAAAAATTTTATTTCCATTTTGTGTGGAAAAATCTTGGGATATGACGCACCAATCTTGGGATGTAGTTGCCGCTGTCTTCGGACTGCAGTAAAAGCTCAGTGGCAACGCTGCACAGGACAGCTCCAGCCTGAAGTTAGCACCGAGCACAGACATCTTGCTATGACTAAAGCATCATGCTATCATACGGAAAAGCCGCGGGCTAAGACAGATCCAGAGATGTTTCTTCGCAAAAACAAAGCAAAAACACAGTCACGGTACCCGACAATAGTGACTATTTTCTAAACAAATCGTGATTGAAGGCTCTATGTCAACCCTCTTAAGTAATTTCCAGTCTTCACGAGAGAGAGAGAGAGAGAGAGAGAGAGAGAGAGAGAGAGAGAGAGTGAGTGAGAGTGAGTGAGTGAGTGAGTGAGTGAGTGAGTGAGTGAGTGAGTGAGTGAGTGAGTGAGTGAGTGAGTGAGTGAGTGAGTGAGTGAGTGAGTGAGTGAGTGAGTGAGTGAGTGAGTGAGTGAGTGAGTGAGTGAGTGAGTGAGTGAGCGAGCGAGCGGGGCAAAGGGGAGAGAGAGAGAGAGAGAGAGAGAGAGAGAGAGAGAGAGAGCAGTGTGAGCTGGGATAGCGACCAACCAGCCGCAGGATAACCAAATAGGCCGTCCCGGCGACAGCGCCGACTTCCCGGCCGACTAACGCCGACGCCAGCAACACCAGCGAACCCCGGCCCACTAACGCCAACGCCACCACACCAGCGAGCCCCGGCCCACTAACGTCAATGCCAGCCACACCAGCGAGCCCCGGCCCACTAACGCCAACGCCACCACACCAGCGAGCCCCGGCCCACTAACGTCAATGCCAGCCACACCAGCGAGCCCCGGCCCACTAACGCCAATGCCAGTCACACCAGCGAGCCCCGGCCCACTAACGCCAATGCCAGCCACACCAGCGAGCCCCGGCCCACTAATGCCAATGCCAGCCACACCAGCGAGCCCCGGCCCACTAACGCCAATGCCAGTCACACCAGCGACCTAACCCGTTTTGTCGTTATAAGGGCATCCTGTGAAATTTCGGGGGCCACCATACCTATCCATGTCGACAGTTCCTGGCCAGCCTACGGAGTCTTGGACCTCAGAAAGCACCACCTCCTGCCTGCTGCTGATCACTAGTGGCATCGGAAATCTTTCAGATAAAAAACAACAGATGGAGTTCGGGGACCGGGACGATGAGAACTTAATTAGCCCGGATACACGTGTGTATTTACCTACCAGCCGTGGGAAGGCACTTTATCGACTCATGTAACCCAGCGGTCACCAAGGCAGACTCGCAAAGTTCCATAATAAGATAAGTCCGTTCCTTTGCTTGATACGTGAATAGAGCGTACTAAAGCTGCTCATATATCCGGGGTAAATGAAAGCCACCGTGGCAATAAACAGACGCGGCGAATAGGTTGAATCGGGCATCATATCGCAAACCACTCAGTCCCGGTCCCCAGCCATTCTTACTGCATGTCTGGTGGCTGCAGTCTCACGCATGGCGCAACGGTGACGCAGTAGGGGCGGGCGGGCTCAATACGGCGCGGCGCGCGCACCATCTGTCGGCCGGTTCACGCACCTCCACACTGGCAGATCCCCAGGCCGCCGCTGCCAGCCGGGCTTTTTGTGCGTGGGGCAGCTGCCAGCGCGCCACCGCCGAAAATACGCGCGATACCCCGCACACGGCCGAAGAGGGTGCCCCGGCCGCCGCTCCCAGGCCCACTGACATACTTCCCCAGCGCATACGCAACCCACACGCCGAAACGCAATTCGTAGCTTTATCTGCGGGAGGCGCAGAGTGCGAGCGATTACGCGACAGGTCTGCACGCGCAACGCACCAAACGTCAACACACGGCTGCAACGGACATTCTTCAATGCAGGGGCGCGGATTTCCGAAAATCACATGGTGTGGCCGAATTCGAAACAGTGACAGCTGAGCCTGCACATAATGCATAATGCGCATAATAATAATACACAACGCACACAATGCATAATGACAATATTGTTTTAGCCACCACACAGACCTAGGGAGCGGGGACCACCAGGGACCAGGGAACACCAGGGGCTGGAACCACCAGGGAGCTGGAACCACCAGGGACCAAGGAACCACCAGGGACCAGGGAACCACCAGGGACTAGGGAATCACCAGGGAACACAGGGTAACCACCAGGGAACATCAGGGAGCTGAAACCACCAGGGACCAAGGAACCACCAGGGACCAGGGAACCACCAGGGACCAGGGAATCACCAGGGAACATCAGGAGGCTGGAACCACCAGGGACCAAGGAACCACCAGGGACCAGGGAACAGCAGGGAGCTGGAACCCCCGGGAGCTTGAACCACCAGGGAGCTTGAGCCACCAGGGGGCTGAAACCAACGTCAGCTTCCGAACAGTCTGACCGTGCCTCGGGAGGCTTCGAAAAGGCAGCCGCCACCGGTGCCATTTCTGGGCAGCTGCCGCCCGTGCAGTGGCTGGACTGTGTCCACTAGGAGATGTCAGTCCACTACAGATGCTTCCACTAGAGATGTCAGTCCACTACAGATGCATCCACTAGAGATGTCAGTCCACTACAGATGCATCCATTAAAGATATCAATCCACTACAGATGCGTTCACCAGAGATGTCAATCCACTCTAGATGCATCCACTAGAGATTTTAATCCAGTACAGATACATACGTCCACTAGAGATATCAATGCACTACAGATGCGTCCACTAGAGATGTCAGTCCACTACAGATGCGACCACTAGAGATGTCAATCCACTACAGATGCATCCACTAGAGATGTCAGTCCACTAGAGATGCGGCCACTAGAGATGTCAATCCACTACAGATGCATCCACTAGAGATACAAATCCACTACAGATGCAGCCACTAGAGATGTCAATCCACTACAGATGCATCCACTAGAGATGTCAGTCCACTAAAGATGCTTCCACTAGAGATGTCAGTCCACTACAGATGCGGCCACTAGAGATGGCAATCCACTACAGATGCATCCACTAGAGATGTCAGTCCACTACAGATGCTTCCACTAGAGATGTCAATCCACTACAGATGCATCCACTAGAGATGTCAGTCCACTAGAGATGCGGCCACTAGAGATGTCAATCCACTACAGATGCATCCACTAGAGATACAAATCCACTACAGATGCGTCCACTAGAGATGTCAATCCACTACAAATGCGTCCACTAGAGATGTTAATCAGGATCCAAGGTCCACCACCCAGAACTGTCCCAGTCCGATTCCGTACTCTGTCCTGCAGGCCGGGAATTTTCGGACACGTTCGCTACTAGCTAGCATTACTCGACCTGCACAACTACCAGCCAGTACCGCACTTTCTCTGCGTACTAGCTAGCATTACAAACGCTATTTTCGCAAGGTTGTGAGGTACCGGTGACGTCACAATTTCCTCGATCGGAATTGCCTTACATCAATATTGTGACAGTGAGGTGAGATACAAGTAGATATCTTTTTCGCAAACACGTCTACATGACGCATCTCTCTTCCCGAGTGGCACTTCATTGGTAATTCATAATACACTTTGAAAAAAGTTTTCTGGCAATTGGCAACTTCCCATGCAGATCATGTGACCGGAGATTCCTCTGAACCCGAGGCGTAGGTAGGACAAATGAGAGCGGCAGTGGGCCGGGGTACCGGCGACCCGACACCAGCCGCGTCGACAGCCGCCATCGGGACGGGTCGCCACCAGCGGAGGTGACGACAGTGCAGTCGGCAGCGTGACACAGGAGCGCGTCAGCAGCGCCGCCCGCCTGCTCAGCTGGCCAGGCGAGCCGCCACCGCCGACACCAGTGCGACGGGTCAGCCGCGCCCGATAGCAGCGCCGATAGCCGCGCCGAGTACAATCGTACTGAGAAGAGCGGGCCAGCCGGTCACGGCTGACCATGGTCAAACATCCATATGCGGCGACACAACAGATCCGGCGTTTATCTCGAAGATCACATGCTGTTTGCGTTACAAGATTCCTGGCTGGTTAATGGCTGGTGCCTACAGTTGCCAGAGAAGGTGACTCACGGCAGACTCTGGGGCGCTCAGAAATACGCAAGGAAACAGCTCTTGGCTTTTGCAAGAGGGACGATATCTACTTCTTACAGTCGAAACTTGGCTTGGCAAGGCGAGAGCAACATTGCCCGAAGAAGACACATGCATAAGGAATCCCACCAAAACAGCGCGCTGAAGTGAAGGGTATGTTGAGCATGTCATCCCTTTCCGTATCAACATAAGCCTCGGTCTGTAACCCGGGCTAACGCCACACCGGCGCAGGAGAGCCGCATGACAATGTGCTGAACGCAAACCATATTTCCTTCTCAATGTATCCCTTCATAAGCCTGGAGGTCAGATGTTATCATTCTTTTCTTTGAAATAACTAATAAAGAGCTCGCGGTCAACGCCGGATTCGAACCGTGCACCTCCGATCATTAGACAATGCATCTAACCACTAGACCACCCCACCACACTGTCCACCCTCCAACTAGCCCTACAGCTGTGACCTGTCAGGAGGTCACATTGGCCGCTATCACTCAACCGACGATAAGCCGTGGCGTGGCACCGGGTGCTGTATTCATACAGAAAAGACACGGTATAAAGCTGTTTCTAGAATACGAATCAAAGATTATTTTGGCCTAAAATCACTTGTATCGGCGACACAGGACCCTACGCTAGCTTCATGCCAAATTTCATCCACTTCCATTCATTTTAAGGACTTGAAACCATGGTGAGAAGCAAACATGTTCCGAGAAATTTGGCTCCTTGAAATACCCTTCCCGCACGAATTACTCGAAAGCCGTTGGAGATAAGTGGGTAGTGTAAATGAGTGAAATGACCGCAATCAATTTTCCTATTCAGCCATGTCAAATCTGAGCTTGTGAGTGACATGTGCTCGGAACCGAGAAGCTACAAATAAAAGGTTTTCTACTAAAATTATTTTTATACATATAAAACAATGAATTTTGACATCACGATATCCTTCTCCAAATATTATCAGGCAGAAGCAATGTTCTTTCATTATCTGAAATGAAGTCAAATCGGCGCATTAGATCGCGAGATATTACGATTTGAATGAAATGAGCAAAAATGCAGTCCTCCGGCAGAATGGCAAAAACTAGGTCAGAATTTTACGTTTTCCACTGGAAGCTATGTCTAAGCACAATCAAATTGACCTAACTGCCTCCAGGTGGCTGTTTTTAAACTAACTGAAGCGTGCCTTCAGACATTCCGAGCTTATAAGTTGGCCGTCAAATTTCAATAGCTTTTTTGCTTGTATCAGAAATACTGCGTTTTGGCGTAATAAATGCTGTTAGACCAGTTCGATACATTTTTCTTAGGTGGCCCCTGTTGATTATTCAAAAGGAGACAAATTTCAAGTTCATCGCTTAAGAAATAAAAATGAGAAAATGCAAAATTGAAAGCATTTGTTCCAAAAGTTCTCAAAAACTATTTTGAATTTAGATTCGAGGGCCTTAGTTTGGGCGTCTGGCGTAAAAGGGCTATCACCCTACAGAATTGCAGAGCCCTGGCATCAACTGTCAGAACCGCCAAGCAGCCAGAAGAGAGCCTCTTGAGAAATCTCTATCCGCTTCACTCCATGGATTTCGTCATGCTGCTCTGACATACATATTCTTGAGATGCTACCAAAGCCAATAGGTGATACACGTGTCTCCTTTCTTGAAAGCATTGAGAGGTCGATACTAGAGCCAATGGTTCGCCCCCTCCCCCCACGGTCTAACACTTTACTTGCGGCCCTCGAATCTACATGCAACGCCAACCAACAACTCCCAAACCATCACCCCTCGCTACCCCTCCCACAATAAGTACATGAGCAGAATGCATCACTTCATCTCGACCACACTCTGCACTTAGGGCACCATCCTGTCCTAAGGGTTGCCCTTCTCTCTTTTCCGCCGCTCCTAAAGCGAAGTTTCATGATTCCCTGCAATACAACAGGGCATATCAAATCAGCGGTCCAGAGCCTGCCTCAGAACACCATTTGGAGCGCAGTTCAAGCCATGTCGTGCTTGGGAGATGCGCTGCATGGCGCCCACAGCCCTCTCGGGTACGCTCGTGCCTTCCGTCCGCATTGCCCTGCGCCGTTTTGCAGCCGGTATCGGCCTCAGCGGCTGCGGACGCCGGCGGGCCTCAGCAGCGGTACATGTACGGCTTCCCCGCGAGACAGCCCTGTCCGCCCGCCCCGCCGTCGGCCGCACCGTAACAGTAACAGTGGCCGGCACTGTCGGCAGCAGCAGTCCTGTCCATCTGCAAACACGGCCTGGCGCGCTGCCTCAGCACACACGGCAACAACGCACTCACACGACTCTGCCCCGCCGAACAAACTGTCAATAAACCACACCTGGATGATCTCCATCACATTCAATTTGAGTCATATTCCCTGATGACGCCGCCTCCCCCTATGCAGCGTCTGAGTACGCTCCTGCGTCCGCCACCGCGGCGCGCTCGCTCGTCCGGAACCGCCGCGGCGCGCGCGATCGGGCCGCGCCGCCGCCGGCCACGCAACAGGTACGCGGGCGCAGAGCGGTGGTAGGGCGGAGGCAGAGCGGAGAGCGGTGGTAGGGCGGAGGGCGGTGGTAGGGCTGACAGCGGTGGAAGGGCGGAGAGCGGTGGTAGGGGCGGAGGGTGGTGGTAGGGGGTGAGAGCGGTGGTAGGGGCTGAGGGCGGTGGTAGGGCTGAGGGCGGTGGTAGGGGCTAAGGGCGATGGCAGAGCGGAGAGTAGTGGTAGGGGCTGAGGGCTGTGGTAGGGCTGAAGGCGGTGGTAGGGGCTGAGGGCTGTGGAAGGGCGAGGGCTGTGGAAGGGCGGAGAGCGGTGGTAGGGCTGAGAGCGGTGGTAGGGGCTGAGGGCGGTGGTAGGGGCTGAGGGCGGTGGTAGGGCTGAGGGCAGTGGTAGGGGCGGAGGGCGGTGGTAGGTCTGAAAGCGTTGGTAGGGGATGAGAGCGTTGGTAGGGCGGAGGGCGGTGGTAGGGGCTGAGGGCGGTGGTAGGGGCTGAGGGCGGTGGTAGGGCTGAGGGCGGTGGTAGGGGCTGGAGGGCGGTGGTAGGGTGGAGGGCGGTGGTAGGGGCGGAGGGCGGTGGTAGGGGCGGAGGGCGATGTGGTAGGGGCTGAGAGCGGTGGTAGGGGCTGAGGGCGTTGGTAGGGGCGGAGGGCGGTGGAAGGGCAGAGAGCGGTGGTAGGGGCGGAGGGCGGTGGTAGGGGCGGAGGGCGGTGGAAGGGCGGAGGGCGGTGGAAGGGCGGAGGGCGGTGGAAGGGCGGAGGGCGGTGGTAGAGCGGAGAGCGGTAGCCGGTAGACTTGTTGAGTCGTGACTCAGAGTCAGAGTCGACTCTCGAGTCGGCTCAAATTTTCCTTGTGGAGTCGACTCACTTCCAGATTTGGGTTGAGTCTGAGTCGACTCAAGTGCTCGACCAGTTGAATCGAGTCAGAATCAGAGTCAGCCTCTAAGCTGTAAGCCAGGAGTTGAGTCGACTCAAAACTCTATTTTCTTTACATATCACGTGGCTGTCACTTTAGAAATTTTCATGACTAATTTTGAAAATTTTCATATCGCAATTTGCTCATAGTAGGTACTTTATTATTTTCATATCCCCACTACACTCATCCTGGGATCAGTCAATAACAACAATAAGTTGTGTAAAATATACAGTTTCAAAACCACACACAATTGCTAGTTGTTTTCCATTTAATCTTAGCAATAACATGCAAAATCATACAGAAAAATGTGATTTGGCACACATTCAGACTTTGAGGGTGCAAACCAGACAAAGTCCTAAGCTGATAATCATGCAATAATTCACTCTTAGGAAGCCACATCTTTATTTTCTATTTTCTTGCTTCGGTTGACTGAAAACAAAACAAAAACTAAGCAATATAAGTGCCAGATAGAGGATACCAAAAATCTTGTTTTGCACATATGTAAGCCTAGAAACGGGTCAAAATGGAAACTGAAAGCCTCAATTAGCTGTTTTTTCGAAGTACTTTCTTGATTGGTCATGGTTTGAGGACATCACCTGGTAGATAATATCAACACTGACGACACAGCACTGTACCTACTGTCCTCTGTATACGGAAAGTAAAACTCAGTCCTATCCCTGGCATTCCCTACACATCAAGTCTCTCACAAACCACCACTCTTTAAATTATGTTGATTATTATTTACCTATTTACCGCCCGCCCACTGCACAACATACCATTGCAGCAAGATACCTTTACTTAAAGTTACGTTCAAGAGGGATTCCTCCACGTCCGAGTGACGTCACACGGGCGTGGAGGAATTCCTTCACTATTGAGCCGTGTGTTAAACTGCTCCTAATGGCACTTCCCGCTTACGAATTTGTGAGAATACACGGCAATCAAGTTTATCCCAAATGCAATGGATACACATTTTATTTTCGATTCTGGGCCTCTTTTTGCAAAAATTTGGATATTTAATCATTTAATTTTCGCATGTTATATGCTACGAGGTGTGACGTCACATCCGGTGGTCTGCGCTTGCTGTTGGACCACTGCAGCACCCCCTGCACCCCACGTGCGCCACGCCAGTCACAAAACCATCATTGTGCGCCATAATATGTTGGCTTTTCTTTATTTTGTGGCCTGACTATAGCCAGAGGGCAAGATTATTTTCCTAATTTTTTTGTAAGTCACGTGACTTTTGAAGTGCTATTTATTGCCATCTTTTATGTCATCGGAGGTTAGGTTCGAGTAGTGTCTTTAGTGCGCCATTTGCAGTATTCACTGCAGCGTTTTCGGGAGGATGACGCGATCGTTCATTGTTTGTTTTGTTTTTGATTGAGGTGGTGCACAGGGTCGGTTCTTCGATTCGGCTTAGTATTTATTTCGAAGCTTAATTTGTCACAGATTGTTCAGAATGCACTGGGGCAGGAATTTCCATTCAAAATGTCAAATTTTCAAACAATGAGTCCTGTTCTTTGTGTTTGAAACCTCGCTTATAACCTTAATTAATAGTCATGAAGGACATACCTTCAAAATGAAAAGCCCTCGGGCCTTCATCTCACTCACATGTTCGCATTTAGCACCTTTCTTCATTCGTATGCAGACATAATTTATGTCATGAAGTAATGCATTGCAATTGACATTTTACGGAAAGAAATGGGCAGTTATTAGATAGTTAATCCCATGAATAAATGTACAGGAATGTGTGTACTATGAAAGGAAATGTGCATTTTTGTGTACATACTTGTCCCCCATTCTGAGTTGGAGTCGACTCTGATTCAATGTTTATTTGAGTCGGAGTTGAGTCGACTCATTTCTGAATTTGGGTTGAGTCGAGTCGGCTCACCATTTTCAACACAGTCAGTCGAGTCAGAATCAGAGTCAGTATTTAAGCCGTGAGTAAGAGTTGAGTTCAAAAAAAATTGAGTCATCAACAAGTCTGATAGCCGGAGTACAGCCGCAGCGGTACACCACGGGAACCCGGACGCAACGGGTACAAGGTGAGCGTGTGAATCCGTTCGCCCCAATGTCCTGGTAGAGATGAGGCAGGACTATTGTTAGGTACCAGTCATATCCCCGTGGAAAAGACTGATTAAAAACGGATTGCATAACGCCACTGCGGTCTGTCTCGACCATCTTTCCAAGCCATATGTCCAGCCGTGCATCAGATGATGATGTAGTGAGAGGGCGTGAAGGACAGGACGTCATTGGAGCTGAGTCACCCAGCTGCCTGCTGCCATCCATGCCGCGGTCCTGGTGAGCGGGTGGTTGGGACCACCGCCGGCACGACACAGCTGCAAGCAGCGGGCCGACTGTGGGACGGTCCACAGGTGGGAGGGAGCACAAGCGGCGAGGCGACCCCCGGCAGCGCGCCAGCCAGCACCACTGCAGCGTCCACTAGCCCGGCCGGGCCGGCCGGGCGCGGCAGAAACCAGCCTGCAGCGGCTGCAGAGTGCAGCCTCCACCCCACTCCGCGCCGACACACACCAAGCCGGCGCCCAGCCACACCTGACCGCTGTTTGTTTTGTTTAATGATTCGGAAGTGGCTACGTGCCCTACCTCAGAGAAAAAATATCTGTCATCGGAGACTAGCAGAGCGCACCCGTCGTGCATACATATCCTTAACGCCCCACCGGGCGGCGCCACCTCGCCCCACCGGGGGCCATCGACCCACCCTAACCCGAAAAAGGCGAGCCAAATCTGCAAAGCAAAGAAAGCCGCGAATCAGAAAAATTACTTCCATGTTTTAGTGCTCAGGTCAATGGTTTGACCTCCAGAGGTCAAATTAGGTCAAGATCGGCTATTTTCACTCAAATATGCAAGATTAAGCAAACTGGTCATAACTCTTATGTCATTACAGCTATTGAGGCCTGTAAAGTTCATTTGATAGGAAATTGCCAGTATTTTTCCGCTATGTGGAACGTAAAGACCTCCCGCCAGTGGTTTGACCTCCAGAGGTCACCTCGTGACCCAATATGACCTGAGGTCACGAAAGGTCACAAAGTGACCTTGCCGTATATCAAATGAAACCAGTGACAAAAAAACACATGGTGTTTGTTCACCGCTCTAGCGTAATTAGGCAAAAGTTATGTCAAAATACTATTTTGACCTCTGGTGACCTTGGATGACCTTGAAAGTCAAGTAAATATGACCCCTGGGATCCATGAAAGGGTGTCCAAAAACGCTGTTCTGAGCAGTCTGAGTATTTGCAATCATTTTTGTGGCTTTTATATCATGAAACAGGTTTTCCCCCATGCTTTCCAATGGGGGGTCGCCCGTGACCGACCTCAGGCACGAAATCGAAAAATCCCAGATATACACCTTGTAGACCCTGGAGGGGCATAGTGTAGGAAGTTCAAATTGATTGACTTTGAAATGTAGCTCTACAAAGCTCTAAATTTGAGTAGGTACCTGGTTACCTCGTCTGGTGACCTGACCTGGGTGACCCGGTAAAAATTTCAGGGATGATGGAAATGATGCGAGAGGAGCCCTCACCGCGGTGCTGCGCCTCGTCATTTTCTGCTATCCCGAAAACCTAAGGGCCATTGATGGCCCCTGGCAGGTTAAAGAATGGAAAAAAACAGTGCCTTTTGAGAAGGAATTCCGTGCTGAACTGACAAATACTGGGTAAAACGTACAGCTATCGGCTCAGAAGACGGGGAGAAAAGGAAGAAGCAGTGTGGGCACAAGCCCCGCTCTTTTCAACAGTCGTAAAGGCTTGGACTCGGAAAATGAGGCACCGAGCAATGGCCGCAGTCAGTTCTCGTACTTCCCCTCTCCAGCTTAGCAGTACAGAGCACTCCCAGTACAGCATAAAACCGGCTCACCCGAAAGCCCTGTTCATTCCTAGAGGGAATGTGGCACGAGTGTGGCAAGAGTGCACATAAAGGGAGGTGCACAGGCACCCCCCGCAAAGAAATGAAATGCCACACCGCGTTACACAGGGGCGTCAAAAGAGGGGGGTAAACAATATCCTAATACAGCCGCAGATTTTGCCCATTTCATGAAGCCTGGCCTAAGGTTAAAAGTATCATTTTTAGCTGTATGTGCTGCTTCTGTAGCTTTCCTATTATATTTGTTTTTACAAACTGCTATAATTTTAGCTCTATCCCAGTTTGGTAGATGATTTGTTTTCATGGAATGTAGGACAAATGCACTGAATTCTGAGTTGTTTCGAAGGTCTCTTCTATGTTCTTTTAATCTTGTTTTTAGACCCCTTCCTGTTTCACCTATGTACGATTTCGTACACGACCCGCACGGCACCTGGTATACTTCACTTTTTGGTTCTGGGTCATCAGATCTTTCTTTTTTCGCTAAGATGCTACTAAGTTTTTTTACCGGAACAAAATGCTACTCTGCAACCCGTTTCTTCAAGTTTGTTTGCAATAATTTCAGCTGGTTTGGAGTAAGGTATCGTAACACATCGTATCTGTTCCTTTTTGTTGGATTTCGCGGATCGTTTTCTTATATCTAGAGCTTTCTTCTCCATATTTATCAGAAATCCTCTCGGATGTTTTAGCTTCGTGAACGAGGTCATAATATGTTCTATCTCTTCTTGCAGGTATTCATCACTAAAAATACGGAAGGCCCTAAGAAAAACCCTAATACTACTCCTCGCTTCACCCTATCACTGTGGCCTGAGTAATAATGTACATAGCATTCCTTGTTTGTTGGCTTTCGATATACTTCGAATTTAACTTCGGCATTCCTAACAATCTCTGTGTCAAGGAAAGCTAGAGTTCTCTGATGTTCTTTTTCAATGGTGAACTGGATTTTAGGATCAACTGGGTTTAGTTGATTGAGTTTAGTTTCTAAGTTCATATCATTGGGGACTACAACTAATATGTCATCGATATATCGAGCCCAGATCACATTTGACCCCATTATCTCTAGGTAATGATGTTTTTCAAGCCATTCCATGTATAGGCATGCAGCAACTGGGCTTAACGGTGAACCCATCGCAAGGCCACTGTGTTGAAAGTGCTCATCCGAGTTGAAAGTGAAACACCAAAATTCATGCCCATTTTTAGCAATTTTAAATAGTCTTGTTTTGGTAAGGGCAGTTGGTCAGGGTTCATTTTCTTTGTTACGGATTCGATAGCTTTCGTTGCCCCCTCTACTGAAACGTTCGTAAATGACTTAACATCAAAACTGGCTAGAAACTTATCTGAGAAGTCGATGTCCTTAATTTTCATCATGAGGTCATCAGTATTCTGGAGGTGTGCGTCGCTGACGGCACCCAACGAGCTTGATAGGGGTCTTGCTAATACTTTGGCGATACGATGAGGAGCACTGCCAATACCTGACGTAATGGGACGCATCGGTATATTTGTTTTGTGCAGCTTTGGAAGACCGCGCATTCGTGGTGCGGTAGGAGCCTCTTCCAGAAGGTGAAGAAGTTGTTTTCCCTTTTCAGACTTTTACAGTTTTCTTGTTTCTTGGTTGAATTTCTTACTGAGTTTTCCAATAAATCCAGAAGCTTTTTTCTCATAGGTATCTGTGTCTTGTAAGAGATTCTTCATTTTATTTATGTATGCAGCCTTATCCAATATCACAACTCCTCCCCCCTTTATCCGCTTCAGTAATGATTATTGACGGGTCATTGGCAAGGCTCTTCAACGCGTTCATGTATCTTCTAGGTAGTTTATCAGGTTCTTTGCCCCTTAGAGCCTTACAGCATGTCAGAATGCCTTGTATAAATCCCTTCTCTAAATCTTCCTCGTTATATTTGTAGTTCCTACGGACATGTTCTACATAAGGTTAAGCAAAGAGATATAAATAATAATAGTTTATATAATAATAACAAAAACAATAATGATGATAAAATAAAAATAGAACATTATTTAGAACAGTGATAAATCTAGAATGTCTCATATCGAAGCTTGCTTGTATACATTATAGAATAATTCAAGAAGCATTATTGGAATATCCTCAAAAAAACGGTGCCCTTATAGTTCTGTCGCACGATAATTTTGCACAAAAATCCAAACGATGAAACTGCTGCACTGATGAAAGTAAAGCACTGAACGATAAAGTAAAGTAATCTTGACTGCTCATGTCTTGATAACGGGTTCCTTATCCCTCCTACCATAGATGCTGAAGAAGACAATTTTTGTCGAAACGCGTTCATCTGCCTGCTGTGTTGGTTTAAGTGTTAATATCTGTCAACCACTGTTATACAATTGTCTGAGCATTTGAACATTTGAAATGTTTCCTAGGGCAGAATTATAAAGATTTGAAGTTACGAGATGTTAAAAAATAAACCCAGAAACGGCATCACTACTTTTGGACAACCGAGACAGCGGAAGCAGTTTGAGCATGCGGCTCATACGGACGGGGCCATGAGGAGACCCCGTCTACATTTGGGTGACAGCCGTCTACATTTTGGTGACAGCCGTCTACATTTTGGTGACAGCCGTCTACATTTTGGTGACAGCCGTCTACAAATGCGCGTGTTAATATACCGAGCTTAGTCTGCAACTAGTCATCATGGAATAAGAGGTCAGCTAGTCAACAGATAAATATTCATACTTCCACATGCATCGAACTCATATAGATTGATGTCAGGCAGGGATCACTATCATTATTAGAAGGCCAGATTTTTCAGCGGCTCTTGAAATATCCGTGGTTCAGCATTGGCCCATCTCCCGCCTGTACAGTAGCACCATTAGGCATTCCCAAAATCTGCAGCAGCTTTGTCTGTCCAGGGGACAGGGCCTTCTTCGTCCAGAACGGAGGCACGGTGCACCAGCATGCCTTCTTCGTCCAGAACGGAGTCCGTGTAGTGAGTGAGGGTTTTCCCCTCCACCATGGCCTGCGACATCTTGCCCGTCACCAGGTCCAGGGACAAGGCCTCCGCCATCCTCAGCATCTCCCTGATATTCTTTCCGTAGGAAATCGGCTCTATGTCACGGCAGAGCCCCGCCAGAGGTGGGACGGGGGAGGCACACCCCAATCCAACAAGTCAGGGGCATTCCACTAACTCTAATGAATGTCCATTTATCAGTAATGGAGGCCCTCGCGGCAGGACGCTAAGGGCCTGGGCCTAAGGCAACCCCAAAAGCCATAGATACAACTCAGAGGAGGAGATGCACGAAAGGATAAGAGGCCCACCTGTGACAAAGAAAGGGGTTCAATTCTCCTTACCTGCCTCTGAAATAATAGGCGGCGGAACTAGGGCGCAGGGTAGATAGGTACCGGGGCAACGTGCCCCCTCCCCTTAAATGATGAATTGTAACACTATATGTATGGGAAGAAACGCTAAACACTATGACTGGGAAGAAACGGGTTGAAAAGTTCGTGGTGCCCCCCTAAATCCGCACCCTCCACCGCCACAGTCTGAAATGGACACAAGGCCTCAAAAAGGCAATATGTTGTCCCTATGACGAAAAAATTGACCCCATTTAAATAAAGTACCTACATGTCTTTCTCCTGGTTTTGGAGCCTACATGGGCATGCCCTTAACAGTGTAGGAGGTCTTAAAGATGGTGGAGGAAACGAGCTCTACTGGGCCTGGTGCTGTACAAGGCTCCCAGGTGGTACCACAACACTGAAATGGTAAAGGAGGCCCCCAAAGCATCGAACGAGGTCCTTGAAGGAGATGTCCCACTTTAATAATGGGTTTTGAACTTGGATAACAGTTTTGTAGAGCGTGTCGAGAAACCACCACTGGCAGATTTCATTTCACCGAAAGCTCTCAGGATTAAATTTCCGCATAATCTAAAGTTCATAATAAAGGGACTTAAAGCCCTGATTCCACTCATGTAAGAATCCCTTTAAATCTAGCAACGTAAGCCACGTGACTAAAGTTAACAATGGCATCGCTGCCGCAACGTTACATGACGCGAGCTGCCAACTTCACAATTACACACGATGTTTAGGTCAACCCAAGGTGGTAGACAAAAAAACAATACTGTTGGCAATCCAGCCTGGCTTAAGTTCTCCTACTTCAGTCGAACTGGGAAGCATCGTCAAATTGTGTATCCACCCAGTGCCGAAGACAACATTGAGTCCTAGTCCGATGAGTTTTGGTCTGGAGCGGAAGGTTTCTTGTCAGCAGCAGGTTGAAGATTGACTGGCCCCTTCACTTTTGGTCAAAAGCGACGCTTATGACTAGAAGTCAATAAATGGCCTCGGTGGTCTCAAACATTGCACGGGGGCCCTTATAACGCCACAATGGGCCTCAAGCCAGAACAGAAAGTTCTGTAGTTTGCAGTAAAGTTCCCTGGAACTATGCAAACCAAATGTCCGTACCATGCAAGAGTTCCTATATTTGCCACAGAAGGCTCAAATATGACACAGAAGGTTCCAGGGCCCGTGGAGACTGGAAGTGCAGAAGGTCCTGAGCTATTTCGGGGGGCGGCGCAAATAGCACTGCAATTACACAAATCGGAGCTCCAGGCACACTAGGATGCCCTTGAAAAAGCATTGAAGGTCATAACGCGCAATACGATGTACATATTTTTTATAAACGCTGTTCTACCACAAAGAAAATATCCGAACAGTATAAGAGGTCATTGCACAATGCACAGGTGCCCCAGACGATGGCGTAGTGGGTAGGGACTATGGTCAGCGAAGAGTCATGGAAATGTTATGGGAGGCACCCAACGTCATAGGTTCGTAGAGCAGTCGAAGACGGGGCCACTGGAATTGTCATGGAGGCGCCTCAAATGGAAAATAGCCCCAAGAACTCCAGCACTGGTTCCTTCACTAGAAATGGCCACATCAAGAAAACGGACGGGGGAATTAAGCTTGTCTCTCCCAGCGACTGGTGGAGTCCCTTCCCGGTGGCGGATACAATGGGGGCAAGGAGAGCTCAAACCCTCTAAATTTTAGATTGCGTATAGCAAATGCAATGCCGAATGCTGTTCCGAGGCAATGGTGGAGAAGCCTTGAGCCCTCGAGCCCCCTAGCCCCCCGCCCCCAGCGAAATGAAGACCTGGATCCGCCACTGTACCCAACTACAAGTTAATGCACTGCCATGATCTGGAGGACAGAAAATATTCAAGCCAAGGTGTGGTGCTTTTATATTAATATAAAAATGTTTTTAGAGTCCTTTTTCCAGCTTTGGCACAAACAATTGGCACCCTGAGTTATAAAAATTATCAAACTTGTGTCATTTGGCCATCAGTATCAACGGATGTTCTTGAACATAAAGTGACGCCAAAATTCAAGGAAAAGAGGAGATAACGGGTGATGACTCAGCAATACGCTGAACTGAAAAAACATCCGCCTAAGAATCACATAAAAAACAGCAATCGCTAATTATCGCCAAGATGGTAGCAGATGGTCACCATATTCACAGAAAGGCAATTCTAACCACCGTGAAGGGACTATTGCAGTCTCCCCACAAGGGATTCCATGGCGTGGTGGAAGAGCATTCGACTTCCACGCCGCTGAAGCAGGTTCAAATCCCCGGGCGGGTTTTCTGCATAAGTCTTTCCGATTCCCATAATGCCCTTCCAAAATGGTGAGAGTTGGCGATGCCAAATGACCTTAGCAGTCGTTGTGTCGTAAAGTCCCAAAGCTGCAGTCTCCCCACACTGGTGTGTATACGAGGTCCCTCTGCAAACCCTAAGTTGGCCGACTGTAGCCGCAGCAGCAGTCCCAACAAAAGGAGCAAAACGAACGATGCAGCCGCATCTAGTTTCGCGCTTCGTTTGGAGACGGTTCCGAAAATTACCGCATTTCGTTTACCACGTTTCTCAAAATATTTCATATCGTTTACCGCGTATTTCGAAATATTTCATATCAGTGTTGCTCTTCCAATCCCACTTTCCTCTCATTTACCCCCAGGTATTCCGGCATTTTGGTAGGTCGACGCTGGGGGAGCGCGACGCTGAAACCACACATGTATTGAAGCAAATAGAGAGGTTGAAATTAAATGCATTGACCAGTAGGTAACCAGCATGAAAAGTCCCTGAAGGTACCCCAATAACAGCAAAATCCGGAACGCTAGGGTCTTTCTCGATGAAGCCCCCCAACCATAGCTTAAGCCCCCTCCAAAAATTGCTCCTGGATCTGCGAATGCCCACAAGTAAATGTTTTGGTGTAAATAATGCAGAATGGTATATAAATTCGTAAGAACAATACATTGCTCCCGAAGAACTTACGCCGCCTATGGTCATGCTTAATCTGTTGCACCTGTTTGACCTACCCTCAGACTGAACATCAGGTAAACGAGCTACTGAACTGCATAGTTCCTTTGCAGTCGCTATCGTAGTCCAGGTTAGGTGCATTACCATCGACGGGCCTCGGCCGCAAGGCTGTGGTGGTCGCCATCATTCAACGCAAAGATGACGCGCCCCCACGCACCCTAACAGTTGCCAGCGCAACTTCGCAGATGTGAAGAATAGATTGCGAGTCCGGCTCTATGTATCAATAAATGTTACATCTTTTGCAATATCGTGCAGATCATTGCAGTTATGAGGTTCTCTCCAAAGCGTTACCCACGCTGACGACGCGGCGTTGCCGCACGGCCTTGGTCACTGACTATCCTTGAACCGCGCCGGGCCCGGAGCACATATTCAGGGGCGGAGCCGGCCGCACCGACTGGGGCTCATAATGACCCGAGACAAAATAATAAAACAATCAACAGAGATAATTGATTATCAACAACAATTATCAGAAGTAACTTGCACCTTCACCCGCATATCAGCCGGGAGGTGAACTAACCTTTGAACTGGCGCTCTGTGCGTCCGGCCGCGCCCGTCCGGTGGCGACACCCGCCGCGGCGGCGACGGTTCTGAAGCTGTGAGATCGCACCACTCCTCGTCGCAGACTCCTCTACGTCAAACAACACACAACACACGAGCGGGTCCGAAGAGCGCCCGATCACTGTAAATACAGGTTCCCCACGATCGCTATTCCGCTACAGAACAACACTGGCGATTCGTTACAGTGAGCTGCGTCGCGCATAACACCGGCACTGCTGGCTTCGGCGCTGCACTACAGAGGCCGACGCCGCGCTCCGCCAGAGCCGCCGCAGCCGCAACGGCGTGACGTCACCGTTGTTTACCAGCGACGCCACCAGGTGGCAGGCGGGGCTTGGGCTGTTCGAGGCTCCAAGGCGAGCGCTGACGCCGCGACGAGGCGCTGTCCCGTCCGGTGCGGCGCCGTCCGCCCGCTCTGCAGGCCTGGCTGATTCCGTGCCTCCGATGGGACGCCAGATAATCTGGAATTGCAAGCTTTGTTAGCGCCGTGCCAGAGGTACAATGATAGCCTAGCCGGTCTGGGCCTGAGAGCGATGGCTGACGGGACGGATACGGGGAGTGACGGCGGCCGACAAGGGCGTGCGGATTTGGGGCCAGCTGGCAGACGGCCGCACGGATCGCGCTCAGCGGAGCCATGGAAAGCAACGGGGCCCTCTTCCCACGTGGTCGGACCCAGGCCGCTCTGCCGTCGTCGCTGCTGCTGTGAGGTCCGCCAACCCACGCTCGCCGCCGCCGCCGCAGCAGACGGGCCACCGCCGCGCCGCCATCAGCCCACACATCACCTAGCCGACGGCAAATAGGCCACCTGTTCACAGTTCCAGTGATGCTTATACTTTAGCTATCGCTTCTTAACGCGCGCAGTGGAGAGGTGTCTGACGCGCAGTGGAGGGAGGTCCTAAGGTGTCACCTGAGTTCTCGGAAACCAAATGTTTAGAAAAAAACGTCCGTTTTGGGGCTTCTGGTGCCATGGATGGGGGTACAAATTATAGTCAATTTGTATTGAACCGACCTAGGCCAATATCTTGGTCAAACGCAGTCATAAAGGTGAAATCTGCCGGGCGTGCTGGGGACATATTGTGGAAATACCGTGATGATGTAAAATAGGCCGGGAATACACTGAAAGCGGACTAGGTTCGAGGAAGGAAGATCCCGCACACAGGCTTGTTGATGACTCAATTTTTTTAGTCGACTCAACTCTGACTCACAGCTTAAAGGCTAACTCTGATTCTGACTCGACTCGCTGTTTTGAAAATGGTGATCCGACTCGACTCAGCCCAAATTCAGAAGTGAGTCGACTCAACTCTGACTCAAATAAGCATTGAGTCAGAGTCGACTCCGACTCAGAATGGTGGCCAAGTATGTACACAAAAAATGCACATTTCCTTTAATAGTACACAAATTCCAGTACATTTATTCATGGGATTAACTATTTAATAACTACACATTTCTTTCAATAAAATGTCAACTACAATGCATTAATCCATGACACAAATCATGTCTGCACAGGAATGAAGATTGGTGCTAAATGCGAACATGTGAGTGACATGAAGGGGCCGAAGACTTTTCATTTTGAAGGTATGTCCTTCATGAGTAAAGTTATAATTGAGGCAATAAGTGAGGGTTCAAACACAGAGAGCAGGACTCAATATTTTAGCATTTGACATTTTGATTGGCAATTGCTGCCCCAGTGCATTCTGAACAATCCTGTGACAAATTAAGCTTAGAAATAAATACTAAGCCTCGTCGAACTGAACCTGTGCACTACCTCAATTAAAAACAAAATAATGAACGCTCGCGTTGTCTTTCCGAAAAAGCTTTGGTAAATACTACAGATAGCGCACTGAAGACATTACGCGAACTTAACCTCCGATTACACAAAAGATGACTATAAATAGCGCTTCAAAAGTCACGCGACTTAAAAAACCTGAGAAAATCTGCAGTCTTAGGAAAAGTGATCTTGCCCTCAGGCTACAAAGCAAAGCTAGGATATTGCGGCGCACAGTGATGGTTTTGTGACTGGCGTGGTGCGCGTGGGGTGCAGCCAAGGTGCAGTGCTATTATGTTGTGCAGTGGGTGGTAACTAGGTAATAATCAACATAATTTAAAGGGTGGTGGTTTGTGAGAGACTTGATGTGTAGGGAATGCCAGGGATAGGACTGAGTCTTACTTTCCGCATACAGAGGACAAGTAGGTACTGTGGAGGACTGTGGAGGACTGTGTCGTCGGTGTTTATATTATCTACCTGGGGATGTCCTCAAACCACGGCAAGTCAAGAAAAAAAACTTTGAAACAGCAGATAATTGAAGCTTTTAGTTTCCGTTTTCACCCATTTTTAGGCTTATGTGCAAAACAGGATTTTGGGTACCCTCCATCTGGCGCTTATATTACTTAGATTTTTTTAGCGTTTTCAGTCAACCAAAGGAAGAAAATAGAAAATAAAGATGTGGCATCCTAAGAGTGAATTATTGCATGATTATCAGCTTAGGACTTTGTATGGTGTCCACCCTCAAAGTAAAAAAGTCTGAATGTGTGCCAAGTCACATTTGTCTGTATGATTTTGCATGCTATTGCTAATATTAAATGGAAAATAACCAGGAAATGTGTGTGCTTTTGAAACTGTATATTTTACACAACTTATTTTTGTTAATGACTGATCCCGGGATGGGGGCAATGTGGATATGAAAATAATAACTTACCTATTATTAGCAAATAACGATATGAAATCCTTCAAAATTAGCTGTGAAAATTTCTAAAATTTCAGCCATGTGATAACACATGTTAAGAAAATAGAGTGCTGAGTCGACTCAGCTTCTGACTCACAGCTTAGAGGCTGACTCTGATTCTGACTCGACTCAACTGTTTGAGAAGTTGAGTCGACTCAGGCTCAACCCAAATCTGGAAGTGAGTCGACTCAAATCTGACTCAAGGAAAAGTTGAGTCGACTCAGAGTCGACTCCGACTCTGAGTCGTGACTCAACAAGTTTGCCCGCGCAACGCCCTCGTTTCGGGTTAAGGGCATTGAAGGTGATTGACCTACGCATGGCTGGAGATCTCTTCTCGATCCAGAGGGAGAGTCCTGGGTGGGTTAACGCTGGCACGGCAATACAAAGCCCTATACAAGGCCTACGGGAGACCCAAAATCCAGGGGGTCCTGACCCCCAACCCCGCCTCCCGGTATTTCCACCCATGGACCTACGGCCTGGGGCGTTATCACCCAATTTTTACCGGGGGGACGAACCCCGAATAGGTGATGACCGAGGAGGGAGGCGGACTGAGCATTTTAGTTGTCTCTGAAAACACTTACCACAGTAGGTACACTTTCCCAACACATTTACGTAGGTTCACGTAGCACAGTGATGCAGCGGGCCTAAAAAACGGGACGAAAATGCCAAAAATGACTTTCTAGAATTGATATCAAATGTATGCGATGCGTTTGAGAATTGTTTGGAACCCGGAAAACCATAATTATTTTCTTCCTCTAGCGTACCACATTGGTTTCACAGGAGCTGAAACTTGAAACTTCTTCTGCCTTTCTAAATACGATATATCTGTTTAGAAATAATAGCGTGATCTAAAACGTTAATAACAGGTGCTCACGCCTCGCCATCCATAAAAAACGTATACTACCGCAAAGCTTGGGATGTTTGCAACCTTCTGGTTACAAAAATACGGTTCTAGCTGCTCCAGAGAATGCAGTGAGCTCATTTTAATAAACATACGTTTCGGAACTAAAATTTATAACATACATCATATTTCCTTAGACTGGCAAAAAAGGCACAGTCAGGATCAGCTAGACAATCATACCATGTATTCTGGGAAGTGTCTTCTTTACATTGGTGGAATCCGTAGGTCGGCAACCGACGGCCGAAAAAAGTTATGACAGTTTTAGTGAGCTTATGTTCTACCCGTAGTCGGCGGGTGGTTGTGGCAATGACGCGCGCGGCATCCACCAATCGCCGTGTATTATTTCCTTTCTCCAATCAAATGACACATTTAAATGGGGGAAGGGGGTAAAAATAAAAAAATATGCGTGAAGTTATTGATGGACGGCCTCTTATTGAAGGAGGAAATAAAAATGAGAAGCAGGAGGGTAAATTGAGATAACGAAAGCAGGTATTAGTGTCAATTCAGGAGGCATTAGGGTCAGTTTAATACTTATTAGGGCATAGTGGGAATCAGGCCCTTAATAAGGAAATTCAGATTCGAACTTTGGCTCACATTCTTCCCTTTGTAAAATGTTATTTTAAACCGATTTTCCGTTAATCTTTGGCCTCGGCCCCCTGTTATAACTGACTGTCATGTATGTACATACATACAGCCGGTTCCCCATTGATTGGTAGGTATTAGTGTCAGTTCGTTTAAGAAATATCTTTAAAACGATTACTCTTCTCATAAACCTTTCGTCTCTAGCAATGAATTTTGACGAGCTCTTTAAATTTGGGACCCTGCAAACTGGGTGAGATGTAAATATGGAAAATTATGGACAAAACACTTTTCACCGATCCCGATGATTTTCTGTGTCTTTTCTCAATTACTTCCAAATTTTGGACATTATGAAGTATTTCGCACGTCCGTTCATGCATCCAGTTAAAACGCAGCAGGTGAGGCAACAATGGTGTCTGTAAGGGCCATCACTTGAGAGATATTTTGCAAAAACGACCGCAGTCTAATACCTACCAATCAGTATCGAACCGGCTGTACATACTACCTCTCTTGGATTTTGAAGAAAGTCGCTTGTCGCATGTTTTGTTGCGTTTGCTGGCTGTTAAAGCTTAACAGTGGTTATCTTCTAATGATGTTTTATTACCCGAAGCTCCCCTAAATGTGTTACCAATGCTAATAAATACGAGGTGAGAATGCATTTTTCACTTCCAATATTTCCCGGCTTACAACTGGGGAAATCCAATCATTAAATCAAATCATCAATCATATCAATTGTTTCCCTTACTATTACCTGTATTCAGCTTAGCGCATGGTCAGATTTGCGACTATGTAATTATTTCATAAAGCTACAGCCACTGTCAGAACCGTTAATTTTTTTTTTTTTTTTTTTTTTTTTTTTTTTTTTTTTTTTTTTTTTTTTTTTTTTTTTTTTTTTTTTTTTTTTTTTTTTTTTTTTTTTTTTTTTTTTTTTTTTTTTTTTTTTTTTTTTGGGGGGGAATTTTGGGTTTGGGGTTGGGGTGGGGGGGGGGCCGGTGGGGGCGTCTTTTTTTTTCTTTTTTATAAGTGGGGGGAAGAACCCTGGATAGCCTCTGCATAAAGTAGCGCACCCAATAGGTGCCAAGGGGTGCTCTGGTGCCTTCGTTATGGACCTGACCTCAAAATGGATGTCCGATGTAGATTTTTGTTTACAAGAGCTTTATAATGGTGTATAGAAACTCGATCTAACTCCTCTAAAAGCTGAGTTATTCCCGGTTTTTGCCAACCTTGTTTTGAGAACCAGCATTGCTTTACATCGGTTTAGAAATGACATCATAACTCGGTGACCTGACCTGACCTTGGATTGAAATTTCATCAAGATGTATCAAATTGATGTTGGTTCGCACTTGCCACGCGGCATTGCGCTAAGCAGAGCAGTTTTTCTCCCATCGCGAAAAAATTAAGGGGGGGTTGGAATCGACCCCCTGGTAAAATGAGGGTTAAGAAGAAAAACAAAATTTGGTGTGCTTGTTTAAACCGTCTGATAGAGAGCTTCAAATTGAACCCAAAATCATTGTTCTATCATTATTATTTATTGAGTTATGAATTTCGTCCCGTTTTTCAGGCCTCCTGCATCACTGTGCGTAGGTTAGGGAGAAAACATAAAAAACTAAGCCCAGTCCAAACTTTTTAGGGACGTCACCCCTAATTTGCAAGTTCGGGGATGCGTGGCGGAGATAAATAAAGTTGTTTTTAGAAGGCGGTAGAATCGGAATCGTCCTCCTTTTCCGGTAGCCTCCAATAAG
Organism: Lepas anatifera; assembly: GCA_034440635.1. Classification (NCBI taxonomy): domain Eukaryota; kingdom Metazoa; phylum Arthropoda; class Thecostraca; family Lepadidae; genus Lepas; species Lepas anatifera. The sequence goes on along the minus strand of JAOTON010001845.1, from coordinate 132,626 downwards.
GAAAGCGGGGATAATAAGACGCACAGGATAAGGGAGAGCCGATATAATTCGCTTGATATCGTACATGAAACCTGTGTTTTGATCTAATCTAAAACGGCCTGTTTTGCATCTACCGCTCTCTTACTGACAACGTAAATTCATTTAAAGCCTATTTTTTCTATTTTTTCAAAAGTATTCAAAAGGGCGTTTTACCCCATGTGCGGGGTAAAACGCATTTGAGAAGGAGGGAAAAATATATACCTATCTAGTTTGCCCCTCTAGCTATATCAGTCACTAACCTCCCGTCGCTGGCCTCCCTCCCGTCACTAACCTCCCGTCGCTGGCCTCCCTCCCGTCCTCCGTCGCTGGCCCCCCTCGTCCTCCCGTCGCTGGCCTCCCTCCCGTCCTCCCGTCACTAACCTCCCGTCGCTGTTCTGCCGAGTCTTCTACTACAACCCAATAGACCCATTCACAAGAAATCACTTCAAAATTGTAACAAATGTATTCCCTGAGGACGCAACCAAAACCGGACGAGGTATTTCAAGGTATTGCATCACTCTCACCACCTCTAGGCTGTACATGCAACATAAATCGCCCGTGTAGGATACTTTTCCTCTCCTGACTTTGGTCAATGTCTCGCAAGCCAACTTTTGGCAGTAGGCCTCTTGCCCCAGAACGCAAGCGGTCTTTTGCCCAGCCGTCAATTTTCGCTTCATTTTACTGCACACAAAATATACGATGCCGGCGCACTTCTTAGTAAAATATTAGCCATAACAAATTGTCACACAATCCACTCAAAAATTATTATGTCCTGGGATCTGTTACTTATCAACCTAACAGTTATCTCGATCGACCATTTTTAATACCACAGCGGCAAAAAGAACACGTTAATCCTCACCGTTCCTTGTCCTCGTGCAGTACAGGCCCACGCCTTTGTCCCGTGGCTGTGTGAAAGATCTGCTTACCAAAAGATGTGTTTATTTGTCTTAACGTTAATGGTTTTGCCTTCAGGGCGAAATAGCATTTTATATCCGGCGGGGGGGGCTTTTTACCTACTCTACCCTAATGGACGATTATTCAGTGACATAGCCTAACCCTTTTCCTCAACTGCTCATCTTTGCATGCTCGGCTGCAAACCCCCGCCTGAATATTTGGTTGTATCTTCCTTGTCGGCCGCAGGCCCCTGTTGGACTATTTTGCCTCCTCTCCCCCAGCGCCTCTGAAGACAAAATCCGAAATCTGTTACTTCCCGTGGAAAGAAGCTTACCCTCCCTCCCCGCCCTCATCTTTGTGGGGGCGGGGAGGGAGGTGGCGTTCGGTCCCGCCCTTCGGCTCTCAGCGGTCAAGCCATGATCTTGGAGTGAGCCAGTGAGCCGCCGGGCATTGGGCGAGGAGGGTGCCCGTGACAGATAGTGGACACAAGATGTATGGTACTGAAACTTAAAGTTTTCCAATATTATTTGCCAGTGTCACTTAACTGTAATTTGATCATGAGCGCTAGAGTAGACTAAATGTGTACCGCAGGGGACACGGACTCTGTTTTCTCTGATGCTGAAGCCGGGGTCAGTGATGGTCCGAAAAGTCGTTAACGTTACAGAGAGTCGTCTATCGGTGACATCATATCCGCCTACGAGAAAAAAACGCAAGCAGAGCACCGGTAAGGCTCCCAAGGGGAGATCGCCAAAGGCTAAGGGCGGCATGATAACGGAGATGATAGACTTCATCAAAAACGTCATCAAGTCAACCATACAAGCGTAAATGACTGCAAATTTTTCCAAGATGGCAGAGGCTCTAGAGGCAAGAGTTAAATCATAAAAGGAAGCGATTCGGATACTTGAGGCTGAGATTTTTTAGACGGTCAACAAAGTAGACCGACTCGAGGAACAACTCCGAGAGTCTAGACGAGAGTTATCGTCCCTCCAAGTCCAAGTGGAGGACAATGCAGGACACAAGACGGGATGTACATATAATCATCACATGTACCTAAGAAATTCGGACCTAGCAGACGTGATGGGAACATGAAGGCCATGACAGTGAAAGCTCTTCGGGAAAATTTTCCACGGATCCTGCTCTCGCCTTCTGATCTTGCAACGGCGCACCTACTGCCAAGAGATAATGTTATGATCTGTGCGTTCTTGGATCGAAGTCTAAGAAATCGATTTTACTACGAACGCACAAAGCTCAGGAACTCGTCTGTTCCGGCTGAGGAGAGACTTTATCTGTAAGAGTCTCAGACCCAGCTTAACAGAGAATTACACAACAAGCCTCTGACCATGAGGAACTAGTATTCCTTCGGAGTTTAAAATAAGTCAAAATGCCCATTTACTTTAAACTTTAAAGCTGGCGGAAATTTTATACTGAGCGCTTTGGGTGAAATTAAATATGCCAATAGGGCTTCTCAATACGCTCTACAAAACTGCTATATCAGTTCAAAACCCATTATAAAAGTGGGACACTACCTTTAATCAAAAGATTTTAGATGACCTTGGCAGGGGACAAAATATAGTTTTCCCCGCTTTTTCGGATGCCTTGGCCGAAATAGCCCCTGCATCCGTCAATGCATGTAAACAGACGAGTATGCGAAGACATGTGGCCCCAAACACAATACCTAGCGGATGACTTGTGGAGCCGAGGGGAAGGAGTACGTAATCAAGTTCCAGGGGAGAATCCAGGAAGTCCTGAAATTTTGACATAGACGGCGTTGGTTTGGTAGCGGACCATTATGTTAAGAGATCAGATTGACCATTAGGTCGTATGTTGGCTGTGGGAAGGCCCGATAATGGTCTAAATTAGTAGTCGAGCGCTAAGTCTGGTCCAGGGGTAATATTCCTAGCCCCCTGATTGGTAGTTTTCTTTTCTGGGGCAGATCGAGCAGTGTCCAAAAACTGGTTATGCGCTGGGTGCCGAGTGTGGAATGATATTGGACACATAGCCAGCTAGTATTAAATTCAATTTTCTTTTTTGGGAGTTAACTAACATGCTCATTTTCAACTCAAATAAAGCCGTGATTTAAAGTTTACGAAGAAATTGATCTACAAATTTCCCTATTGCTTAACGGTTGATGAATTCATATACACCATGAATTGAACTGCGCTAAAAAAATCTCCACTTAAAAGGTGAGCACGAGGTTTAGTAAGAAAAAGGCAGAAGTGAGTGCAAATTTCATACCCTAGTATAACTGATTTTGGGACCCTAACTGTTCTTCCATTTGAGTGCAAAAATCAGAGCCATTTTTAGAGCCTGTGGCAATAGCTTAAATAGGCAGGGGCGCACACATAATTTGATCATGGGAGGTGCACACCGCCATGCCAGAAGAGTAAGTACATTGATCAAGGATATAATTCTGATGTAAAATACCGCACTTGGAGAGTACATGAAAGAAGGTATGAAGTGAGGATACACACACAAGAGGCATATAATCCATTAGTTGAATGTTAGATGCGAAATAATGTATATGCAAATTATGACTAACATTTGGCAGCTGTAGGATACATGACAGATAATAAATGCGTAAAGAATGGTGCAGGGCACACGATCGAGAAATATATGGTCAACTATCGCTATTCCGTGATGGAAAATTTGGCGTTTCGCGATCGGAGAAATTCGAAATTCGCGTTCGAGATGAAATTCCGCCATTGATGATCGTTATGGGAGTTTTTCGGACCTGAGTCTGAGAATGGGGATGTCTGGAACTACCCCCTGAATTCGGCTCCCAGGCAAAATAACTGGAAAGAACGAATCGTGTTCGACAGCGTGCGAAAGATCATGACTGAACTATTGCTCATTTCTTAGCTTAGATTAATCACCAAAGATAAAAAGTATAACAGGGTTAAGATGAAAATTTTGCTTATTCGAGCTTTCCTTCGTATAAGATCATGCCAGATAAACTTTTCAGACACCATTAGAAACCTCTCGTCACGGGAATTTGCATTATGTTTAATATAGTCTGATGTGCAAAGTTGGCCTGATTTTAAGCCGGCCCAAGGTCAGCATAAGTTTAAACATTGTGCTGACGCACATAAAATGACCCTCAGGGGCAGAACACAATGACATTAATCTCAAGGCTTTATGATTATGAAAATCATACATTTCAATGCTCAAATCTAGCGTATTCCCCTTCTGAGAAGTCTTATGACCCCAGCAGTTGGCGCATCATTATAGCCCTAAACGATTATTATAGATAAATATTTTGATGATATAAATGAATAAAATAAATTCTGAGGCGTGCTACAGCATGGCGATCGCCAGTCCAGGATTCTGTTTCCGTAGAATTGGCTCATTGTCTAAGCTGTTTCTCCTCCCCCTCTCTCTCACTCGATGGTTTTGCCTCGTAAAATTCCATAAGAAAAAACTGCGCTATACAGCAAAGAAAATTTTATAAAAAATATGCGCCAAAAAATCGTTCCTTGAATGTATGAAAAATTCAATAAATTTAATTAAACCACTTTCTTGCTATTTTTTTCGTGTAAAGAATCATGGATTCCGCCGCTGGGGGGAAGGGGAGATGCGTCCCGCTTTTTGAGAGTTGGAGAGGACGGAGAATATGTTGTACCCCTCCGACCACCACTTTTCACGCAGGGTCCCATCACGTTGTTCCGAGTACTGAAACCATAGCGAATAACAAAGAGCGGGTCTCCTGTAAACACCAATTACAACCACAAATTCTCTCCGATACATGACTGTGGGTACAGACGCCCAATTTTGTCTCTCATGGGCCCTTGACTGGTTCAGGGATCCCGAGATCAAGTCAGAAGCCTTCTGAAAAAATTATTTTCAGTAAAACCAGGCCAGCTAAATGGGTCCAGCACTAACCCAGGGTGCCAGACGAGCTAAAGGCTCTAAAAAGCTCAATGGGCCCCAGATCAACACAATGTGCCCAGACAAACTAATTGTATCCATCCTAGTTAAACGGGCCCGAATCAAAGGACACCAATCCAGCTAGGGGCTCTCGGACCAAGTCAGGAACCTCTTACATAATTCCTCTCAGGGGCCCTAGGCTAGCTCAGGACTTCCTTTGACATTCTACCTCAGGGACCCTTTTTAGCTCATGGAGCCCCAAATCAGCTTGAGCCCGAATATCACTCCATTAAGCTCCTGTGCAATACCCTCCCAAGGATCCAGAACAGCCCAGAGGCCTTTTGCGGAACACTTTCTCAAGAGGTCTAGTGCAGGGGTGTAATTTTCCCAAAATCTTTGGGGCTGCTCAGCCGGTGGGGGCGGCACCCCATAGGGGCGGCGGCGTTGTGGGGCAGCACCCCTTCATTGCACCAAATCTGTTATTCATCGCTTTTTTGCGCCTTTTATAGTACATAGAACATTCTATTTTAACACGCGCATTGACGGGGGGCGGGAGGCCCCCCTCGGGTTTTTCAGAGATAGCATAAAAACGGCGGCACGTAGCGCCGCCGTGCTTGGCATACCTTTTCCCTCATCATTTTTACAACTTTTTTTTTAAATTTTAAGGTTGTTCATCTCAGGTCAGGTCAACAGTACAGGTCAAGTGACCTGACCTCAAAGTTTAAAATAGCATAAGTCGGAACAGAGTTAACTTATCTGATTGAAACTCATATCACACAATGGCCCCACCGAGTGCTCTAAAATATGCTTCGGTGTTTTTGATATCGATGATCTAAGGTCAGGTACGAGCCGTGACCTCTCCGTTGGAAATACATGGGGAATTTTTTTAATTGAATAACTCAGTAACGAAAAGAGATAGAGCGTTTATTTTAACCGGATCAGATTTTCCTCGTCAATGCGGTTTTAATGATATGTATTTTTCCCAATTTGACCTTGACCTGACCTCAGGTCAGGTCGAATCCTTGATTTGATCTAGCAAGGTCATATTATATAGAATTCGACTTAGCTTGCTGCGAGGATTCATTAAGTTTCATTCGTTTTTCTCTATCTTTACTTCTTCAGATTTAATGACCGAAAAAACTTCATTTACATGATATCCGTATGACAGCATGTTTTGACCTCTAGTGACCTTAAATGTGACCTGAAAAATGGCCCAGATATTTTTGACGGAGAAGTGGATGGGCTATCCAACGCCGTTTACTATTTTTCGCTACCTAGCGCGGTTCTCGAGATCTTAGGGGGTGCGGGTACACCCCGTCAAGGCGAAGGTGGTTCAGACTCCCGTCAATGCGCGTGTTAATGTTGGGCAGGTATTCTACAGCTTTTGCCAAACGTGTTTGCTTTTAGGCGACATCCCAAAGCTACATACACGTCCTAAAATAATCGAATCTGAGCTTTAAATCTTTCCACGATCACGGGCGCAGCCAGAGCTTTGGCATGGGAGAGCACACCACCTTTGAGGGGCACCCCGGGAGAGAAAGGGCACTTTTAACGTAACCTAAAAAACTAACTATATCCTAGTTAAAATCAACTTTTGGGTACCTTTGGTCCAAAAAATGCAAATCAAGCATTGAAAGAGAAGGAAAACTGAATTAAAACCATAAAAAGAAAAGTGTCACCGAAATCTCATGAAAATAGCCAGAACACGACTTTTTGGGATAGATTTAAGGACAAATCAGCCAACTTATGCAAGTACTTGACATCAGAGAAATCAGCGGAGCCTGTGATATCTGTCACTATGTGCAAGATAAAACATATTGGAGTCAAAAATTCATTTGTTATGCCCATTGGTTTTGTCGTGACGAGTGAGCCCTGGTTGAACGCGGATTAAGTTCCCCGGCTCCCACAATGGCCGTGGGAGGAGGTGTAGCATAGTGACATTGGACGAATACAATTTTTGTTGCCAGAATGATTTGGGTGATACCTTTTTAACGCGTTTAAAAGTTCCATATTTTCAAGGATTGGTCCCAGTTGGAGTAAAGATAAAGTAAACAGGCTGGTTGTTTGGATGGGGATGATGTGATAGGGCTGAAATTTGTGAATAACTAGTTCCTCATCCATTTGAATTAATTAGCAGAAATCCTGGTTCAGGGCACTATGCTCTGAGCTCAGGGGCACATGCCTTTTTATCAACCCTCCCCAGAATCCACCAGTATAATAAGCAATTTATTTAGCCCCGGGTGCCTAGGCATCACACGCCTTTTTAGCGATGACGGCTCATTCCTCGTTAGCTTCATTTTACAAGGGGAGTTTGCACTGTGTCCTTATTCCCCAGCTAATCAAGACCAGCTCAGGGGCCCCCTAGTGTGGATCAGAGGAGTCCTCCAGATCAGCTGCCCCTCATTCCCACAGTTGTGCCCCCTGGGATTAGACTAGCCCCGTGACCCGCGAGGTGATGGGAGTTGGCCTTGTGTTCTTATTCTCTGTCTATTCAAGACCAACTCAGGGGGCCCCTGGTGTGAATCAGAGCCCCTCAGAGCAGCTCATGCTCGGCCCAGGACCAGACTAGCTCAGTGGCCCCAAAGATGGGGGGGGTCATCAGACTAGCTCAGTGGGCCGCAGATAGGCTCATAGGGCCTTGCACCATATTAGCTCAGGGGGCACTAGACGAGCTCAGAGGTCATGAGATGGGCTCAGGAGGGAAAATTTTGGCTCAGGAGGCACCAGGTCGACTCAAGGGCATTAGTTTAGCTCAGGGCAAACATACCTGCTCAGGGAGAACAAGATTGATCAGCCCGGGAGCTCAAATCAGCTCCTAGCCCCCAGACCAAAGCAGGAGAATAGATCAGCTTAGAGAACACAAGATCAGCTCAGGGGGCACCAGATCATCTTAGGAGACATCAATAACCAGCTCAGGGGGCACCTGATCAGCTCAGGAAGCACCATATTGGCTCTAACTCTGCGAGGCATGTGATCAGCTCAGGGGGCTCAGATCAGCTCAAGGGCAACTAAAACGGCTAATAGGGCACCAGGCGAGCTCGGAGGCATCAGACTAACACAGAGAGCATTAGCTAGGTTCAAGAGGCACAATTATTTGCTCAAGGGGCACCAGATTGACTCAACGGGCATCAGATCAGCTTAGAGGGCACGTGACCACCTCAAGTGGCCAAGAGCAGCTCAGTGGGCACCAGATGAGCTCAAGGGGCATCAGACTAGCTCCGCCAGTACGATTGTTGGCAACGATGAGGCATTAGCTGGTCACGGATTACGTACCCATAATTTTCGGGGTGTTTGGAAAGGCGACAGAATGCCCTGGCTGACCAAAAAAGGTACTAAACTGTAAAACAATAGTTTTAATCGCTAAATGTGATCTAACTGCATCTAGGTTCGACGGCGTAGGGCAATAAATTTCGAGCGGCATAGCCCAAACGGGGTACACCGCCTGGCGATCAAAGGACACTCCGGCACCGATGAGGGGGGGTACGTGACCTCCTCGCTGCGTCCCTGACCACGATTGAAGTATATCAGTTTTGTGGGGTTAAATTTTACGTTCAGTATGGCAGAGGGGATAGAGATTCAAATGAAAGCAAAGGATTTAAAGGGAATGTGGCATCTTTATAACGTGATTTTAACTGAGATAGCTAAGTTGTTTAGCATGCCGGAAATTCCGGTACTCTATGTATCTTTTGTCTCGAAACTCGTCATCAGGTCAGGTCATCATCATCATCATTGTTACATCATCACTAAATTATCATCCGCAGGCAGACATTTATTTCGTTCCCCAGAGAAGCATTAAAAAAATCAAAACATTAGGCTTATTGTACATTTTTCAAAGAAATAATGGACGCTTCCATGATTTTCGGCTGAAAGTTCCTCTAATTACACTAAATTTCAAGATTCAACCAAGGTGTCACATTCCCTTTAAAGGGAATGTGGCACCTTGGTCGAATCCTGGGATTGATTGTAATTAGGGATACTTTTAGCCGAAAATCATCGAAACGTGCATTATTGCTCTGACAAATGTACAACAAGCACAATATTTTTATTTTCAAAATGCTCTTCTAGGGAAATAAATAATCTGCCTGTGGATGATGTCATGATCTGGCAGCCACTACCATATCCAATAGGCTTCAAGGGCTTCGATTGGCTGATACTCACCGTGACGTCCGCATATGTCATCACACCAACATGGCTGTCAACTGTGGCCTACTGCTAAGGGTACATAAGGGATACATTTCAGGTAGTTTTAAGCTTTTTTCTTCGGAGAGTTTGAGTTTCAAGACAAATGGTATATAGACAACCGGGTTTTTTATTTGCTTTACCACTTGGCTATCTCAGTTAAAATCACGTTGTAAAGGTGCCACATTCCCTTCAATCACTAAGAGGAAAGAAAGCAAAAACACCGATAGTGCTCCAAACAATGCATGTATTGCTCTGTAAATATTAAGAAATATGGCACCTCCTCTGTACCCGTGCATTCCCTTTATTTTCGCCCTAACGCCTTTTATTTTACCCTAACGCACAGGGGAGGTAAGCACTAGTGCTGCAGTGATGAGCCCAGGGCGGCAGTTATGGACTAAGAACGGCGCAAATTAGGATGAAAGTGATAAGCGGGGGGCGACAGTGATTGGCTGGGGCGGCAAGAACCAAGGCAAAGTCATAAGTCGAGGGCGGCATTGATGAGCCAGGGCCAATAGCTATGAACTAGGAGCGGCGCGAACCAGAGTGGAAGTGATAAGGAGAGGGCGGCAGTGAAGACTCGGGGGGCGGGAGTTATGAACTAAGGGGCGGCACAAATCAGGGCGGAAGAGATAAGCTGGGAAAGGGACGGCGGACTCCGGGGTGGGGGGGGCAGGGTGTGCAATTGCACACCCTGAAAAAATGAGGGCATGGAAAAGTATATTTTTGCACTCCCGGTTTTGGCTTCGTCCGGGAGAGCGCCCCCGACTTTGGGCGCCGCCCCGGCCGGCCAAGAAAACATCAGACCTAAGCATCGCCTACCTGAAGAGGAAGGGCCCTCTTTACAAAATAAAAACAGTTTCAAGTATGAATGGTGCCCCCTTTCATCAAAGCCATCCCATGGAGAGAAAATACACCCAATTTATCGACTCAACGCAGGGAAATGATGTCAGCGCCCCCCCCCCGAGTGGGCATCTCTAGGGAGCCAAAGGTGCCGCCTGGGAATGGAGGTGCCCCCTTCCCCTGAGAAGGAAGGCACCCCTCCCGAAAATATTGTACAACCGCCCGAAAATGGAATCCACTGCCCCCCCGAGCTGGGGGCAGCAGTCATGAACCCAGGGCGGCACGAATGAGAGCGGGAGTGATAAGTCAGGGATGGCGTTCATTAGCCGAGGCGAGAGATAAGCTGGGGGCAGCATGAAACAGGCTGGCAGTGATAAGCTGAGGATAGCACTGATGACTGATGAGCCACTGGCAGCAGATATGAGCGGGGTGCTGTTTGAATCAGAGCGGCAGTAATAAGTCAGGGTTGGCAAGAATCAGGGTGGCAGTGATAGGTGGGAGGCGTCAGTGATGAACCGGGGGCGGCATGATCACAGTGGTAAGACGGAGGCGGCATGAATCAGGGCAGAAATGCTTCGCCGAGGGGCGACACATGTATTGGGGGTGCTCTCATTGTGATTAGGGGTGCTTGCATACCCCAAAGAGACAACAAATTTCGTCCCTGGCTGACACTAAAAGAGTAAAAGCGCGGCAGCAGCAGTCTACCATTTACTCGGCTCGGAGAATTCCTCCAATAGACAAACAGATAACGATTAGACGATTGTAGGCTGCTGTTTGCTTTCTGGAAGGGTGCTAACTGTGAAAAAAACTATGCGGAAACTGTGCGGACAGCAGGGCCTAAGTTTGGCCGGTTTTGGGGGCCATGGCTGGACTGGTCTCCTCGGCAGTGATAAACCAGGGGCGGCAGTGATCAGCCGGGGGCGGCACTGAAGATTGGAGGGAGGAAGTGTCTAACCAGAGGCCGCTCATATATGGGTTAATAAAAAACAGGGACAGCATTGATCAGCCAGGGGTGGCGTGAATCAAGGCAGCAATGATTAATCTAGGCAGCAGTTATGAACCAGAGGAGACAGTGATCAGCCAGGGGGCAGCAGTGGTGAACCAGGGGTGGCAGCGATGAGTCGGGGCGGCGTGCATTTGGGTCAAAATATGCCAGGGACAGCGATGAGCCAGAGACAGCATGAATTAGGGCGGCAGTGATAAACAAGGGGCGGCAGTGATCAGCCGTGAGACGGTCCATCATCATATTTGAGGTTTTAGAGCGCGCCGACATCTAGGGTCGTACGGCGCCCATGACACTAATAAAATACGCAAATAGGACATTTCCGCACGAATTTAACACGTCAGGTGGTAAAACAGGTCAGGCTGTGAAAGTTGTATCAGAATATTATATAAGACACATAAAAGATGAAATTAAATACAAATACTGAAAAATGGCACAGACAATTTCACACGGTATGCTAAAGTCAGAGACTATAGGTAACATGAAACTCAACGTTATGTGAAACCTGAAAGACTACTAGGATGAATATATGACATTAAAACTAACGCTCCTCAGATATAACATGATGTTAGTGATATCCACAGAAGGATGCTCCCCCAGAACGTTCACCGCCTAGATATCCCCAGGATGCTCACTGCCCTGGGAGACAGCAGTGATGAACCAGGGGCGGCAGTTATCAGTCAAGGGCGGCAGTTATCAGCCAGGGGGCCGCAGTTATCAGTCAGGGGGCGGAAGTGATCAGCCAGGGGCGGTAGTTATCAACCAACGGGCGGCAGTGATCAGTCTGGGGCGCCAGTTAGCAGCCAAGGGGCGGAATTTTTCAGTCAAGCGGCGGCAGCTATCAGCTAGGAGCAACAGTTGTCAGCCAGGGAGTGACACTTATCAATGCGCTGGGGGCGGCAGTGATTAGCCAGGGGCGGCAGTTATCAGCCGAGGGCCGGAAGTTTTCAGTCAGGGGGTGGCAATGATCAGCCAGGGGCGGCAGTGATCAGCCAGGGGCGGCAGTGATCAGCCAAGGACGGAAGTTATCAGGCAGGGGGGCGGTAGTGCTCTGCCAGGGGGCGGCAGTTATCAGCCAAGAGCCGACAGTTTTCAGTCAGGGGGCGGCAATGATCAGCCAAGGGGCGGTAGCGGTCAGCCAGGGGCGGCAGTTAGCAGCCAGGGGCTGTAATAATCAGCCAGCGGGCGGCAGTAGTCAACCAGGGGCGGCAGTTAGCATCCGAGGGGCGATATTTTTCAGTCAAGGGGCGGCAGTGACCAGCCAGGGGCGGCAGTAATCAGCCAAGAGCGGGCAGTTTTCAGTTAGAGGTCGGAAATGATCAGCACAGGGGGCGGCAGTTATCCGCAGGGGCGGCAATGATCAGTCAGGGGGCGGCAGTAATCAGTCCGGGGGCGGCAATGATCAGCCAAGGGGCGGCAGTTATCAGTCAGGGGGTGCCAGTGATCAGCCAGGAGGCGGTAGTGCTCAGTCAGGGGGCAGCAGTTATCTGTCAGTGGGCGGTAGTGGTCTGCAGGGGGCGGCAGTTATCAGTAAGTGGGTGACAGTGGTCTGTAGGGGCGGCATTGATCTTCCAGGGGGCAAAAGGTATCCGCCAGGGGCGGCAGTCATCCACCAGGGGCGCAGTTAGCAGTCATGGGGCGGCAATTATCAGTCAGGGGGCGGCAATTATCAGCCACGGCGCGGCACTGATCAGCCAGGGGCGGCAGTGGTGAACAAGGGGCGGCAGTGATCAGCCGGGGCGACAAAGATGATTCGGTGGGCGACAGTGACTTACCAGGAGGGGCAAGTATGGGGGTGTTAAGATAAACCGGGGTGTTTAGCAAGGGGCGGCAGTGATAGACCAGGGGTGTCAGTGATAAGCCAGCTGATCAGTGATGAAAAAAGGCGGCAGTAACCATTCGGAGGGGGGCGGCAGTGATACATTTCTGGCGACAGTGATCGGACGGGGGCGGCAGTGATGTGGCGTCATAAATCAGGGGGAAATGATAAGTCAGGTTGCATTGATTAGCTAGAGGTGGAATCAATCAGAGTGGAAATACTGAATCCGGGACGGGAAAACCTTGTGAGGGGCGGCACGAATCAGGGTGGCAGTGATGAGATAGGGTGACACTCTTCAGGGAAGCGGTGACAAGCTAGGGGCGGCACATGTATTGGGGGTGCTCAGCACATGATTGGGGGTGCTCGAATTAGGATTGGGGGTGCTCGGGCACCCCCACAGAGATAGAAAATTACACCCCTGCTCTCCATTGCTATGGCAGAACTGCAGCCTTCGTCAGCTGTTGCGCTGGAAGGAAGCGACGATTTCGGTGCGTTAAAGGGACAATGTCGCAAAAATTTTATTGTGGTTTCTTAATATTTGAAAAATCCTGATTCTGGTACCGTCAATTATTTCTTTATCTTCAGCTAAATTTTTGGAGGCCACTCAACAATTATTCAAATTTGTTAACAATATCAATAATAGGCTGTAATCTGCTCTTCACCTCTATTCTATCAATCAAAGTTTTAAGTTCTAGAAATGATTTGTTTGGGATATAAAATTTTCTTATGCTGTATTCGTATTCAATGTATTTTTATTAAGCCTCAAAAATACGAATATTACATTAGTTTGTCCAAAACATTCGGCTTGAGAAAACTAATCAGGAAAGTTTTAAAATCGGGCAGATAGACAGCGGTGATGGTATAGTGGCCCCCATTCCCGACTCTCACACGGGTAATACGGGTTCGAATCTAGGTCGTGAAACTTTTTACTGTAAAAACAATTCTTCTGATTTTCTTCTTTATTGTTCATGCGTTCTAATGGATGAAGCATAGTCGGATTCATGATTGCCGATCGGGGGGAGGGGGTAAATTCCGGGAAGGGCACCATCCGGACCAGGGGGAGCGCCACCTTTAACCGGCAAACCCTACCAGATGGACGCTAAATCCTATCCGTGTGCGCCGATTTCCGCATCCTGAGGGGGGGGATGGGACGCGATATTTTAGGGTTCACCGAGAGTTGATCAGAGAGGGGAGGAGGGCACGTGCCCCCTTTTGCCCTCCTGGATCCTCCTATGGGATGAAGTAAATATTCTAGGGACAATTTCTTCTGGTTATCCCTCCGTCCGGGTAGTTGAGGGAAAGGGAATATTAGCCCCAAATATTTTTCTAATCTGACCGGCGTACCAAACTGGGGCCGGCTTGTCTCCAGCTCCCTGCAATGGTTCTCAATCCGTCGGATTTCCCTCTATTGGAGACCAGTTTCCCCTGTTTTCTGACCACCGGGACACGCCGTTCGAAAATGTCTTTTGTGTCCTTTGCTGAAGGCCATTCTTGAAGGCTGGCCGGTTTTCGTGCAAACCAAGAACTAGAAACCGAGCCAATAAAAAACAGGGGTGGCTCTTTGGGATTAAATGTGTTAATCTCCAGATTAATGCGTCTCAAGATTAATTAATCGTTTAACACGCGCATTGACGGGAGGCGGGTACCCGCCCCCCCGTCGTCTGGTTTTTCGGATAGAACATAAAAACAGCGGCGCGTAGCGACGCCGTACTTGACATACCTTCTCTCATCATTTTTACAACTTTGGTCAAAATTTTAAGGTTAGTTCATCTCAGGTCAGGTTACCACTTTGAGGTCAGTGACCTGACCTCAAAGTTTAAGACAACATAAGTCGGAACAAAGTGAAGTCATCCGATTGAAGTGACCTGACAAAATGTTTAAAATATTTCGATGGAGAAGCATATGGGCTACCCAAAGCCGTTTACCATTTTTCACTACCTACCGTGGTTCCGAGATTTTAGGGGGTACCCGCCCCCTGTCAAAGCGAAGGTGGCTTAGAGCCCCGTCAATGCGCGTGTTAATCTGGTAGAACAACGAGATAAAACGTTAATCCGTACGAGTTAAAACGTGGTCGAGATTAAATGTGGCGGTCTCCCATGGCGGACCACCCTGAAAGACCGCCTGGGCCTTTCACGGCAGGAGCGTGTGGAGGTGGAGCGCCTGCGCACTGGCCACTCCCTTCTCCTTTGCAGCTACCGAAAGAGGATCGGCCTGGACCCGGAGGCCACGTTCCAGGAATGCAACGATGGAGAGGACGAGATCCTCCACCACCTTCTGACCCGGTGCTCTGCGTGCGCTGACCTGCGCTGGGACATATTTGGACGGGACGACCCGCCCATCCGGGAGGCGCTGGCGGACCCACGATGGCTGGAGATCTTCCTGCGGCGGTTGGGGCGCCTGCAGGGCGCCCCCCATATGGCCGGAACACTCAATCAATGAATCAGATTAAATGTGTCCGTCGACATCTAAATCTTTGATATAATTGTAATTCTTTGGTCTCCGGAGAATATAAAAACACGTAGTCTAGAGAACCGGAGAATAGATAAATGTGATACGGATGAATAGCTCTTGATATGCGTCAGAACTGGGGAACCAGAGAGCAGCCACCACTATCCTTGGATGAACTAACAAAAATATGTGCAGCCACCAAGTGTGGGACGCACCACGAACCCGAACCTGATCACTTTTTGTTTCAGGGGGAACGTCTGTTGTGTTTTGCAGGTTGGAGATGGACTGGCCACCTCACTCCTCTGTCCGTGGTGGTGGCTCTTTCTAATTTTTTTCGTATATAGATATACAAGATTTAAGAATACATTGTTTTGACTTCAAGTTGAGTTAGTTTCTGATCAGGGCACATCAAGAAAATGTACCTCAAAATTATAGCCTGGAACAGTTCGTATTAAATAAAAGGGATTCTATAATTAATCTAAACATTGGTAGTGACAGAGTCTAAACCTAAGAAGACGCATCGCGGCTTCAAGACAAGCAAACTGCTAGCCTCATGAATGACATTTGTTTATGAAAATGATAAGCTGTTATTTTTAATACTTCGGAGTTCGGGAAACGGTCCTTTCTCATAATAGAACAAACAATTCCAGAAGCACTTCATATAACATCCTATCATTATATAAAATAGTATATTAACCGTTGTTTTTATTAGATTGTTTATTAGATGATCTACGTTGATAAGATGTTTCATGACCAGCCTCCTCGAATCATGGTTGCAAAATGGGGCTATTACACTGACAAATATTCAGGTACATCCCTTCACCAAAATTCTCATAATATAATACGTGAACACATAAATTTTTAGTCAGAGTGCTAGGATAACCTCGAATCGAGTTCCAATATTTGAATATTCCAGTACTGAACTGCATTATTCCAGCATTCGATTTCCGTATCAGATCTAAATTTCAAGCCTTGGTCACACTATGACCACCAGTTTTCGCTTATTGTATTATGAGGATTCTGACGAGGGGCTGTGCCCGAATATGTGATTACAGTGTGATCACAGGCTCCATTTTGAGTCAAGAATTCGAGAGGCAAAGCCATGAAACATCTTACCAATTTATAATCATGCTCCTCGGCTACACAATGCAAAATTCATCTACTTTTAAAAACCAACAGATATCAGTTGATCAATGAGGCTTATATTCAATCTCACAAAAACATGAGAAAATATAACCTACCAGGAAATTACAAGCGAGTGATAACCCTCGGCAGGTGAGAAACGCGTGCAACAATCAGGTCTGCGAGTCCCCAATGAGCAATCTTCCGAGTGCAACGTGGACTAGAGGATATAACTCAGTACGTCAGTGACGGACCCAGGCCAATGTTTTTTTGTGGGGGGGGGGGGCAGGGTCCAAAATCGTGAATACACATTTTTTAAGGTCGGTGAAAATCGCAGAGTTTGGGAGGAAAGTAAATTTTCCCTGAACCCACCAGTGGGTATGCAGCTCCTAGCTTCCATTCCTTGAAGTGCACTCTAAGAAGGCTGGGAGGGAACCAAATACTGAGCGTACATCAAAAGCATAACAGATTTTGCATCTGTCCACAATAAGTGCTGCACGGTTTGATAAAATATTCACAGCAATAGTCTGAGCACAGAGGTGTCACTTATTATTTTCGCAGACTTTCGCACGTACGACCACCAACAAAATCTGACCACTTGATTTTTTACTATAAAGACCCTTTGCATTACTAATTTTCTTATCTTTAGGCTAAAATAATACTTTTAATGGCATGTTGTACTGAGGTCCTCAGAGGATTTGCCTTAATATACGGCGATAAATACCACTTACGCACATACATGAACGTATACTGCGGGCACACAGGCAGACGACCGAGGTCGCACTCAGGCAGGTTCGTGTTCAATGCAGAAAACTGCTGGCTGTGGTACTCTGCCAACTCTGGGATTCCATTGCTCGTCCTCTGAAGCTTGTCTTCCAGCAGCGGGCGTAATTGGCGATAGTCACTGTCGAGGGGCAACACCTGATTATTTCTGTTTTGCGTTCTGCTTGCTGGGGTAGGCTCTTCTTAAATTAGAAGATATTTTCACAGCAGGAACAAATGGGGCCAAATAAATGGTACAAATAAAATATCACAAGCCCACAATGAAAGCAAACAAGATATCACTGAATCTTGTTTTAAACATATGCAATATATATATATATATATATATATATATATATATATATATATATATATATATATATATATATATATATATATATATTCAAGAACAAAGACATCCCCAAAGACGATCTATACTCTAGATCATGGGTTTGTGGAGGGGTCAGAGAGAACCATGCAAAATCATGTTTTTTATAAATTATAATACATTATTTCAACACTGGCCCACAATAGGAAACAAATATTCCAAATTTCAGGTCTATGGGAGAATCGGTCTGATTGGGTTCATCCCATTCAAACTAACAAACAAAATGATCATACACAAGCTGGTCCATTGGGACGATAGCTTGATGATACATAGCAGCTACAAAAGACAGGTTTTCTAATACAAATTTTCTCTTTGAAGTGACCACCCTAATCTTTCATATATTCTTCCAGGAAAACACAAAAAAATTGCATCACCCAATACTGCCCTCCTGTCATTCCTACATGTCTATCCATACTCTTTGTTCACAATTATATCGTTGTATTGGGTACACTCCTAGTGTTTCAAATCATAATACATCTTATGCTAATTTTCCTTCAGTTCATTTTTAATACCAATTATAAAAAGCATGCAGATGAACATTTTCAGAGGGCAGATGGATGAATTCATCTGCAGACGGGTATGAATGCAGATGGGCATTTTCAGAGGGCAGATGGATGAATTCATGCTACAGTCACTTTCATGTCTGGAAACAAACAGTAGCACTTGAAATATGAGTAACTTGATCCGAGAAGTGGATAGGAGTACACTGACTACTATGTACTGTATGGTACCAAAATAGATGGAAAATTTGTTTCAATCTGTAAAATTATTCAAAAACATTTTCATACTTAAAACAAGGTAAGCTAAGCAGCAAATGCACTAGCATGCACACATTGTGCAGAGCCAGTATTTGTAACAGGTACAAATTTGTAATTCAAATTACAAGCTTGATATAGACTTTTACTAGAGTGCACAAATATTGTAAATATAAAGTTAGACCAAAAAGAGAGGGAATAAGGGCAATTCAAAAATAATATGCTTAAATAATCATTGCAGAATTGCCATCACGAATAATTTTCACCTATTTTGGTACACAAGTTGACCTGTGCAACAATAAAATGAGGACGTTTTTGCATTGACACTGCTCATAAGCCTTGTTCCGTCTGCCAGCACAGCCTTGTCCGCAAGCCCTCAAGCCTCTCCTCTAGAAAAGAAATACCACAACTGACTGCCTCTAGTAATGTGCTATGGCTAATCAGACAAAAATGAACCAGAATACTTATCTACCAATCACAAAATAGTATGCTACCACTGTTGTGCTGTTACTGTTTTTCCAGCAGCACCACAGCAGGTTGCCAGCCTGTAAATCTAAGTTTGGTTCTAAGATTGGTTCTTAGGAAGAGGCTATAGTCATGTGACATAGACTCAATCCAGTGTGCAAAGTATGGCATTTTCGACGAGATCTCGTCAGGGTGAGTGCTCTAGGAGACTAGAACGAGTGGTGTTAATTTCATCAACCTGGTGTGAATTTCCCAGACTGGTGCGAGGAAGGTGACACTGAAAACCAAACAAATAATGGCTGAATGGTTATAAAGACACAGGAGGGGACCTTATAACAAGTATTTAACTAATACAAGAGGTAGCATTGCATTGTGTGGGTAGGAAAGGGTGCATTTTTCTCTATGGTATATGGCAGGTTGGTGTGAATTTTTGGTGTCTGGCGGTGCAATGATTTTAGGTGGCTGGTGTGACTCGTCTAGCCTGCTGCCATATTTTGCAGACTGGGACTCAATGCTGCTCGCTGATTGGTGTTGACAGACGAAACGAGAGCACAGCTATAATAGTGGGCAAAAATGAATAGTTATCAATTAAGCATACAATTTGCTTTCTGGCAACTTCATGAACCTAATTAATGCAGAACAGAAACATTAAGTGCATTGCCCATATTTGATAGGATTAGTGTTTGACTAACTCACTACACTCACTACACAAAACCTCAATAAGCATTGGTGGCCAGCAAAGATGGATGGCAAAAATTCAAATTGTTTCATTAATTTTTCACGCATACATTTTTTACCTCTAAGAAAATCTCAATTGTCCACATCAAACGCTCAAAATATTCTACGTACAGATAACCGACGATATGTTGATCCACGAGACCGGAGAGGCGACAATCTCCTCGTCTGAAAAACCACCAAAAGCTTTCTTCATGCCTCAAAAGAGGCTCTTCTGGATCGCGCTACCCGTATCTTTTTATTGTATCATTTTAGCTGCAATGCAATCATGCAATAACGAACAATTATTAATTATAGTCTTTAGGGAATTCGGGCCTGACCGCACCGCTAATTAGTGTTATAGAATTTATATTCATATCTCTGCGTTTGCCGCGGCTTTTAAAATGGTGAATATCGATAGCTCATTGATAGCCGTGATGACATCACATTGATGTAAGATAAGCCCACGTGACCAGATCCTATAAGGACTGGGCTTCTGATTGGTGGATGGTATTTCTTAAAAGTCCTATATTTATCTTTCAGAAGCGTGTTGGAAAGCTTTTTTATTGAATAATTTTTGATATTATAGGTTTTAGCCACTGAACTGCTTTAAAAGAAATGTTTGACATTCTTTCATATATAAATTGGTAGCCACAGCCGTGGTTACGTCATTTTATCGATACTATAAGGACTCGGTAAGTTCGTCTATAAATGTTGACTTTGAGGCCGATTTTGAGGCATTTTGAGCCTGAATTTGCAAAAATGGAATATGACTTCTGAAACAACTTTTTGTAACCTTTTGATCTAGCCAATACAAATTTTTGCGACAATGTCCCTTTAAACGGATTGGAAGAATAAGTTTTTTTCAACGCGGCAAATTTAAGGAAATAGGCTATGCTGAGTTTCAAAATTGGCTTCAAGCTCATCGATAATGTGTTTTCTTCACAGAAACCATGTGCCCAGGAAGTGTGACAATGGAAAAAGTAAAATACTCCATTATTCCGAGGGCATTACCAGACATGCACATCTCAGTGTTTATATCACGGAAAGTGAATTAAAAAAAAACAATCGGAGGAAGCTCGGTTACTTTTTTTAGAGAGGAAAATGTTAAAGTTACACCCTGCACAACTATTTGTGTCACTTGCTTCACCTTACCTAGTGCTATTTTGTTCAACAATTTACCTGCGTACTAGTTTTAACGGGGATAGCGGTATCTGGGTCGAGGGGGACCTATTGTCTGGCGGCGTATTCATATTAACGTGCCAACCGTACATGCTTCAAATCATTTTCGGTCCAATATTACGTCCACAGCGAAGGCCACCTACTTCCTACGTATGCTGGAAGCTTTGGGGGCAACGTTAGGACACGGTCATGAAAGGCTAGCAACTGGTAACACCAATGAATGAAAGCAAAAGTAGTCATAGCTACCCTAAACCTCGGGATGTACTTAAAAATCCACAGTACTTCAGCTTAGTCAGCCATCGCTCAGGCGGTTGGAGAGGTCGCACTGAACTTCAGTCGCGTGATAATGCAGACGGGTTGTAGCATGGCTTGAACACTCTGTTGTGGTATCCGTTACGCACACTGTGTATCATGAGATGGATTATAATTGGAATGAAGACTCGGTTCAAGACGTCTTGATATTTGCCAATCGCTTTGAGAAAAATAACGTACAACTTGGTGTTAAATAGATATCTGAACACCGAGATTAACTAGTTGGCGATGTTGTGCCGCCATCACAAAAGCGCAAACATCAAAAGAACGACAAATTCAATACTCTCTGTGACGGCATCTCAAATAACACACGACAGCGCCGCCCAGTCAGGCTCACAACTGGAGCGGTCCACAGGAATTCATTCAGGTAAGTTTGTTTTTTTTGTCGTCTCGTGCAAACTTTCCGAAAGATACTTGCGATTCTTGGCGCTGCGGCAACATCGGGAGGCGAAGCTTCAGGATTTCAGGCGGGGGAGAGGGAGGGACGAGATGGATTTTGCGGTTAGTACCCGCAATGGATTTTGTATTACCAAAACTCCCCATTTTCGGGCTGGGGAACCTGGCCCCTTCCTCCGTGGTGCCGGCTTCCATCTAAGCGTGGGTCCATGGATGAATGTTGAGGTCAATGGAAATCCTGGATCCGCCTATGATGGTAAGTGACTGTCGAAGGGAATTTGGCACGTTCACAACGTGATTTTAACTGGGATAGCCAAGTTATAAAGCAAGTCGGAAAACCCGGTAGTCCATATTTCATTTGTCTTGGAACTCGATATTTCCGTAGAAAAAAGCTAAAACCTACCTGACACCAGCCCCCATCAGCCCGTCGCCGGGCGGCCATTGTTGTGAGCTGCTGGTGTGACATTTGCTGACGTCACGATGAGCATCAGCCAATCGAAGCCCTTGAAGCGTTTCAAGTATCCCTTTAAAGGGAATGTGGCGCCTTGGTCAAATCCTGGAATTTAGTGAAATTAGGCGTACTTTTAGCCAAAAATAATGAAACCACTCATGATTTCTCTGAAAAATGTACAATAAGCTCAATATTTTGTTTTTAAAAATACTCCTCTAGAAAAAGAAATAAATATCAGCCTGTGGATGTCACGATCTGGTAACCACTACCATACTTAAATGGAAATATCGAGTTCCAAGACAAATGAAATATGGAGTACCGGATTTTCCGATTTGCTTTACAACTTGGCTGGCCATCTCAGTTAAAATCACGTTCTGAAGGTGCCACATTCCCTTTAAAGTGCAGTCGGGAATGCTTCTGGGGGTGCACAATAGCGTGGAAAACATCAGGATGCAATTTAAATTCTAATTAGCTATGTGCAGTGGCGGATCCAAGGGGGGGCAAAAAGACATTTCCCCCAAACGGAAAAGCTCGGGGCAAAGCTATGTTTTGCCCCCTTCCCCAAAGTGGTCGACCTCCTTTTTTCCCCGACCCATTTTTAGTTCATAAGCTAGATTTTGGTGCTTCAACCCTCAAATACAAACAGAACCATTTAAGTTCAATTTAAATATTAGGCCTTGGACTAGAAAAAAGATCTCGAGCCCGTCTTTTTCACCCCATGACGTTTTTTTGCTTTTCGCCCCAAATACCCGAAATTCTACCGGCAAGTGGTATTGTAGCGCAGCTTTCACGGCGTGACGTTTCTTATTTTTTTTTTTTTGCTTTTCGACCTTTGACTTTGGTTTGCCCCTCCTAAACCGACCGGCTAGATCCGCCACTGGCTATGTGCTTGCAAGTGTGTGTGCCACCGGTTTCTGGGCACTCCCAGTGACCTGTCTATATCGCGCCTAGACGGAGGCAAGAAACAAAGCGAAGACGAACTTTCTGTATATTGTTGCACAGTGAAACATGTTGAAAACACATCACAGATCACATTGACAACCTAATTGTGGACAAAATTTTCTTCTAAGCCCGGAACTCCCAATTGACAGACTATCTTTGCAACGATTGCCTATCTCCGCATCATAAAAACTCTGAGTAAAAAATGAATCATATTTCCAGGCCGGAGAGTTTTCAGGCATTCCTTTACCTCGAAAGGCAAGTTAAGGAAACGGGTAAAAATACCAACCTCTCTGCGCAATGGAATCCAAAATGTTGATTCCAGTGCCCCAGGCTTCGCGGCGAGGACGCAGGATAGTGATCATTTGAAAGCTTTCAGGAGAAATGAAGGTGAAATATCCGAAACACTTCCAAACGTCAGTCAGCCCGGTTCTGGACGTCGGCTGGGCATGAAAGTGAGGGTTAACACGCCATTGACGGGGGTCTGAGCCACCTTCGCATTGACGGGGGCGGGTACCCGCCCCCTAAGATCCGAGAACCACGGTAGGTAGCGAAAAACGGTAAACGGCGTTGGGCTGCCCATCCACTTCTCCATCGAAAACATTTGAGCCATTTTTTTGTCAGGTCATATTTAAGGTCACGAGAGGTCAAAACATGCCCGTCATAGGGATAACATGTAAAATTCAGTTTTCGGGCATTACATCTGAACAAGTAAAGATAGAACAAAACAACTTGAACTGTATGAATCCTCTTAGCAAGCCGAATCGAATGATATATAATTTGACCTTGCTAGGTCAAATCAAGATTGACCTGACCTGAGGTCAGGTCAGGGTCAAATTATATGAAATGGATATCATTAGAACCCAAAGCCCAGGCGAGTCTAATGCAGCCAAAATAAATACTCTATCACCATCCGTTACTGAGTTATCCGTAAAAACCATTTTTCCCATGTATTTCCAATGGAAGGTCATGCCTCGTACCTAACCTTAGGTCATCGATATCAAAAATACCGGAACATATGTTAGAGAACTCGGTGGGGCCATTATGTGATATGAGTTTCAATCGGATAAGTTCACCCTGCTCCGACTTATGCTATCTTAAACTTTTTTGAGGTCGGGTCACTTGACCTGTACTGGTGACCTGACCTGAGATGACCTAACCTTAAAATTTTAACAGAAGTTGTAAAAATGATGAGGAAAAGGCATGCCAAGTATGGCGGCGCTACGCGCCGCCGTTTTTCTACCATCTCCGAAAAACCCGAGGGGGCGGGTACCCGCCCCCGTCAATGCGCGTGTTAAAACCAACGAATGCAGCAGAATTCGCTGCGAGTTCTCTTTTGAAACAGCAGACGGGATCAAACCGCTCAGTCGCCCAGTAAAGCTCAACGTCCAGCACCCGTTTCCATACAAAACGACATAGTATAGTCTAGAAAAAGGAGTTCAAATGACTCATGATCTTGATTGAATGTGGCGGAACCCTTAGCAGTGCTCAACAAGTCATGGTTCTCATTTGATTGCTTACGTTGCGATAACGGTCTACGCCTCATTGTTGGTGAACACTTCATACCATCCTCTATGAACAGGTGCAACAAGAATAATGGAATTCGAAGGAACATACAAATATTTAGGTTTTCTACAAAACAGGGTGTGTGGGACATTCGTAAAACCACTGAGGAATGTGGAATGACACGAATCAGTGATTTCGACAAAACGGGTGCTTTCATGACGAGTGACGTTTCAAATCTTGCAGGACATTCAGTGTCCAGCCTTTTTCTTGAATGCATTGTTTGTGACCAGAAGACACACTATGTAGCACCCTGCGACTGGTAATGTCAGACAGCCGAGCTCAGATGCGCTGAAACAACGGTCGCGTCGCGATGGAAACAAAAACTGGCACGGCTTTTTCAGCTAATCATTTGTGATACATTACATACTCAGTGGTAGGTTCTTAGTTCGCAAAAAAAACAGTGCAAACATTTGTTTTCAGCACAGTCCGCGGATGCTTTCCGAGGTCCAAGAGGACTAACCAATGATGATTTCTACAAGCATCAAACAAGCTAGACAGTACGGACAAAAACATTTTTTATCTGCACCAAACGGATGGCTTGCTTTTGTAAGCAATTGCTGGAAAATCGATTAAAACCTTTTATGTTGTGGATATCCTTGACACCTTGATATCCAAAGAATCAGCAACATCAAAATCCCTTGCCATCACCGCAGAGAATAACTGTTGATATCACTACAATCACTGAACCCAGACAGAAAACACATAAACACCCCATCTAACGTCTTGGCCACTATCTTCATCACTGTCATAGCAATCCAACGCATCGAGAAGTACAGCACATGGGCGTCAGTATAGCATTGTTCAGAAGTGTTTGCTGAACTCTTGACTCTTCTTATGCTGATTTAGCTATTATCATGGTGGTGCTTTCTTAAGAGCGGCAGGGGTTAAAATGCAGTACGTTAATCATTAACACGGTGGCACTCTCTTTACAGCGGCAGGCGCCGAAAGCGGGGGGTGACGGGGGGACGCGTCCCCCCCTGTTGGCCAACCAGGGGGACGTCCCCCCCAAAATTTTTGGGTCAATGATCATTAATGCTGTCAGTTACCGAATATGCTCAAAATTCGCCTCCCCGGTCAGCACCAGCCCGGGTCTGTCCCCCCCTGCGAAAATTCCGTGGCGGCGCCCCTGGCTACGATGCGACACGTAAGCTATTATCATGGTTAGCTATTATCATGGTGGCGCTTTCGTTAGAGCGGCAGGGGTTACAATGCAACACGGTAGCTGTTATCATGGTGTCGCTTTCTTTAGATCGACAGGGGTTCAGGGGCGGACGCAGACCCGAGTTTTGGGGAGGGGCAAACCTGTGTCTGCCTCTCCTCCTGGGGGGGCGGGGTGGGAGCGAAACACTTTTGCTCTACAGACCTAGTGTAAACACCTTTTTCAGTGTTCGACAGACCTAGTATAAGCTACCTCGCCAACTGCATGATCGCTCTCGGGTGTGGGGGGGGGTGGGGTGGGAGCGAAGGTTTTTTGCTCTACAGACCTAGTGTAAACACCTTTTTCAAAAATTTCTCCGGCGTTTGGGGGGCAAAAGATAGTTTGCCCTCCTCCAGCGCTTTGGGGGGCATGGCCGGAATGCCCCCCTGCGTCCGCCAATGCAGGGGTTACGATACAACACGGAAGCTATTGTCATGGCTAACTATTATCATGGTGGCGCTTTCTTTAGAGCGGCAGGGGTTTCGATTCAACACGTAAGCTATTATTATGGTGGCGCTTTCTTTAGAGCGGCAGGGGTTACAATGCAACACGTTGATTATGAACACGGTGGCACTGTCTTTACAGCGACAGGGTCTACGATGCAACACGCAAAATCCATCTCGTCCCTCCCTCTCCCCCGCCTGAAATCCTGAAGCTTTGCCTCCCGGTGTTGTCGCAGCGCCAAGAATCGCAAGTATCTTTCCGAAAGTTTGCACGAGGCGACACCAAAAAAACAAACTCACCTGAATGAATTCCTGTGGACCGCTCCAGTTGTGAGCCTGACTTGGCGGCGTTGGCGTGTGTTATTTGAGATGCCGTCACAGAGAGTATCGAATTTGGTCGTACTTTTGAAGTTTGCGCTTTTGTGATGGCGGCACAACATCGCCAACTAGTTAATCTCGGTGTTCAGATACCAATTTAACACCAAGTTGTACGTTATTTTTCTCAAAGCGATTGGAAAATATCAAGACGTCTTGAACCGAGTCTTCATTCCAATTACAATCCATCTCATGACACACCGTGTGCGTAACGGATACCACAACAGAGTGTTCAAGCCATGCTACAACCCGTCTGCATTATCACGCGACTGAAGTTCAGTGCGACCTCTCCAACCGCCTGAGCGATGGCTGACAATAAGCTGAAGTACTGTGGATTTTTAAGTACATCCCGAGGTTTACGGTAGCTATGAATACTTTTGCTTTCATTCATTGGTGTTACCAGTTGCTAGCCTTTCATGACCGTGTCCTAATTTTGCCCCCAAAGCTTCCAGCAGGCGTATAAAGTAGGTGGCCTTCACTGTGGACGTAATATTGGACCGAAAATGATTTGAAGCATGTACAGTTGGCACGTTAATATGAATAAGCCGGCAGACAATAGGTCCCCCCTAGACCCAGATACCGCTATCCCCGTTAAAACTAGTACGCAGGTAAATTGTTGAACAAAATAGCACTAGGTCGGCACCAGACCCAGCAGCGGTTATGATTTCCGTTCTCTAATTTGCCGTAAGATGAAGCAAGTGACACCCCCCTTCACTATAGACCGATTGCCTTGACCTCATGTGTATGTAAACTCTTAGAACGCATGGTAAACGCACGTCTGGTTTGGTACCTGGAGAGCACCGGATTCTTTTCTAATGCTCAATGTGGATTCCGCGCAGGGCGGTCCACTACCGACCATCTTACATCGCTAGATTCATCAATACGCCGTTCATTCGCCTCAAAGCAACACGTGTTCGCTTTACTATTTGACATCGAAAAGGCCTATGACACAGCCTGGCGCTACGCGGTTTTAGACAAGGCACGGAAAGCTGGCATCAAGGGTCACATGGGATTCTTTATTGACAATTTTATGAAGAGACGGAAGTTCAGAGTGAGAGTGGGCAACTCGCTGTCTGATAGTTTCTACCAGGAGAGTGGTGTGGTCCAGGACGGCGTTTTAAGCGTGACCCTGTTCGGTATCTTAATTAATGACGTCTGCGAAATTCTACCTCCCACAGTCGAGAAATCTCTGTTCGTAGATGACTTAGCGGTGTGGTTAAGCACCTCCACCTCGATTTCAGCACAGCGACAGCTCCAAATATGCATAGACCGGTTATCCGAATGGAGCCTGAAGAACGGTTTTTAAACTGTAAAAACTTTCTATTGTGAAAAACTGTGTGTATGCACTTCTGCCGCCGCCGCTCGTGTACTGACATCAGTCTCCGTTTACACGGCAGGAGAGTCCCAATCGTTCCGGAAGCCAAGTTCCTGGGCATGACGATGGATAAACGCTTGACATACGCCCCCACATATCACTCCTGCGTGATAAATGCTTCAAACGGATGGATGTGCTAAAGGTGATTTCTCGCACATCTTATGGTGCCGATAGGTTAACACTTCTCCGTTTGTACCGTGCTCTCATTAGGTCCGTACTAGATTATGGCTCAGTAGTATATGATGGTGCTTTGAGCAACGTTAAGCAGCCTCTGGACGCTGTACACCACGCCTGTGTTAGAGTGGCGACGGGCGCTTTCGCACGTCCCGCAGGGCAAGCCTTCTAGTAGACGCCAACGAACCTCCACTAGACCTGAGAAGGAAGCGGTTGGCATTATCATACGCTAGCAAAATCAGACAGGATCCGTCCCATCCAACATACAGGTGGATTTTCGACGAAAATTTGACTATGCCCCTCAAAATGGTGCGACAGACATCTTCACGAGCTCTCTGTTTGCGTGTATCTCTGTGGTTAGAAGGCAGCGGCGTTGACCTGGAAGTAATTGCTGAAACGCGACCAGAACGTACGGAACCATGGCGACTCATCCCTGCACAATGCGATCTCGATCTGATGCGCCATAAAAAAGCAGCAACACTACCCTCAGAATTTCTGGCCTTAGCGCTGCGCAAAATCGGCTCCTATGCAGGTCATGCCCGGTTCTACACCGACGGCTCGAAGTCTACCGGCGGTGCTGGAAGCGCCTTTTTAGGGAAGGGACTGAGTCAGGGGTTTAGCCTACCAGGGTCTGTTTCGGTTTTACCACAGAACTATATGCCATTCTCCGGGTTTTAAGACACATCAAGCGTTCTCAAGAGGATCGATGTCTTATCATAACGGACTCTGCTAGCTCACTGACAGCACTCAATCTCATCACCCACAGCAAAACTGGCTTATACCATCTATAAGAAGGCTTCTGTCAGCGATCTCCGCCAGAGGACTGATGTGCGCTTTCTTTGGGTACCGAGCCATATTGGAATTTCAGGGAACGAAAAGTCGATAAGGTTGCGAAAGAGGCGTCCGTACTACCCCCTTCGCCTCAGTTTAGGATTCCGGCTTCAGACCTCAAAGCATCGTTCAGAACACTACAGGAGACTGAATGGCAGTCAAGGTGGGCTGCAGGCCAGAGTGCTTTATGAAACGCCTGCGCACCTCCATTGAGAGATGGGAGTCGAGCAACAGAAAAGCAGAAGAGAGGAGGTGGCCCTCTCTAGACTCCGCATCGGGCACTGTTATGCCACTCATGCCTACCACCTGAATAGCTCTACTCCTAACCTGTGTGTACATTGTGGCAACCGCCTTACTGTCCAGCATGTTTTATCCGAGGTAGACTGCTGTGACAATCTGAAAGGCAAATGCGTCGATTCTTCCCATCGGTCTCTTTAGAGCAGTGTCTTGGAAACGATCCCGTCGTAGCCATCAAACACGTTTTATCTTACCTGAAAAAATAAAGTTTGACATCGTTTATAGCCCTCACAGCGCTTTTCAGCGGTGACACCTCCGGCATAGAAAATTCTTAGCTAACCAAGATCATTTTGAACTGACCTAACCTGACAATGCTGGGCATATATAGCCAAAGAAGCTGAAGTGCCCTTAAACACCAATAATCATCATCATCAAGCAAGTGACACAAATAGTGTGCAGAGTGTAACTTTAATATTTTCCTCTCTAAAAAAAAGTAACCGAGCTTCCTCCGATTGTTTTTTTAATTCACTTTCTGTGATATAAAAACTGAGATGTGCATGTCTGGTAATGCCCTCGGAATAATGGAGTATTTTACTATTTCCATTGTCACACTTCCTGGGCACATGGTTTCTTTGAAGAAAAACACATTATCGATGAGCTTGATTCCAATTTTGAAACTCAGGATAGCCTATTTCCTTAAATTGGCCGCGTTGAAAAAAACACTTATTTTTCCAATCCGTTTAACGCACCGAAATTGTCGCTTCCTTCCAGCGCAACAGCTGACGAAGCTAATGGTGCTGCCATAGCAACCAATGGGATCGTCCACTCTCTGAATATAACTCTGTGGAGTCTACGATCGAGCTAAGTCAAGGTTTGGGATTTTACTGACTATTGAAATTATTATTTTGATGACGTCATTAATTAGTAGAAAAGAAGATATGTTTCTGTTTCTAGGGTATCAAAGTGAAGAAAAAATGTGGTTTCCTGATTTTAAGATCAATTTTGTTGATTGCCTATGCTTTCTGGAACTTCGAAAAACTGGTCCATTCCCTTTTAAAGTGTTATTCCATGAAGGTAAGCAAGGTTCGTCATTCATGAACTGCGATTATTTCTGCACAACCCTAAGCAATAATGCGATTGACACAGAATAACGAATGTCTTTCAGCAACATTTTTAAAGGGATATGCTAAATATATATTAAGAGCATCCAAGAACTTTCCAGGTACAGTGTTACCAAAACGCATGAGGGCTAAATACAATCTAGTCATGACTTAGCGCTCATTTTGCTGTAGTTATAGAAAGGATGCAACGTGGATGCTATATGGGAGCTATATGACCTCACTAGTTGGCGTACCCCTAAAATCCAAATAGCTAGCTATTTGCCATGTCCCCCTTGGCCCGTCCAAGGGGGACATGGTGCCCTCCCGTTCCGCCTCCTATATGAACATAGCTCCAAAGCATGATTTTGGTCAAAACGCAGAGGCTCTTCTCCTAAGATCATTTGTAAAGGAATAAAAAAACAACCATATCTCTATTCCACTAGGCACGTTATGTGAGGTTCTACCACCGCTAAGATCTGCTAGTAAGCACGTATCCCTTAGTGCTAAATGTGCACCCACTTTTATCAGGATCAAATGATGTTAACACTAAAAATGATGCTGTTTAGAAAACTCACCACATAACGACCCGCAAGCACTTCTTTCACTGCGTGATAGATCCTTTCAGGGGGTGACTGAAAGTGCCATTCGAAACGGAAGATGGGCGGCTCAACTGCCACTCTTTTATAACAGGAACCACAAATCCAAAAGGAATTAACAAAATCCAGAATACCGAAGCAAAAATGGAGAGCTCGATACTGAAAGTCCTATAGGTATGTATCTTATGTGTATTCATATTGCACATGTGTACTTAATCTTTTCTGACCATAAAAAATGTAACACCGACGCTTGATGAGCCATTAGAATGGAGACTTCGTGTAATCTGATACCTAAACTCACAGAGGAGCAGAGTGCAGAGTGTAATCTGGTGAGGCGCCCTGGACGAGGCGCCGTCACAGCCACGCTGCAGACAGTGTTCTAAGGGAGGCCAAAATGGGGACATTATTCGAATTTCTGACTATTTTTAAAACTGATTTTAATGCTTCCAACTAGTAGAAAAAATTATCAGAGTGTCAGAAAATGTCAAACAAAAAAAAAATTGAGGCCTTTGAAGTCGACGCAACACGGCATCAAACTGCTGCCTTTTCGCCACACAACACGACAAAGGAGAAGAGCTGAGATGACTTTCGGTGCTTTTTTGTAGGCTAAGAAAACCTACAAGATGAAACAAACCAGGGTTCACTAGAAAGCTTAAGGCATGAAGAATGCGATATTGCAAACAGTTTTCTCTAGTGACCGATGAAATTAAATTTGGATAGCAAAATATGTACCATATACATTTCACATACATTTTGAAACTATGTCAATTGTCGATAAGCATACAAAAAAATTGCGTCGCCTGCCCCACCCTGAGACCGATTTTAAGCTATGGCAAAATGTTTCGTCTACCTGCCCTACAAGTTTCAGCTGCGTCACGCTGCGGCAGTGGTGGTGGCGACATATTATACAAGGGCATGTCGCGCGCGCTGCCGGTCGGGGGCGGCGGCCGTCGGCGAGGTATGGAGGCTTGGAGGGAGGTGGGCTGGGGCACCGCGGAAGTACAGTGCATTGGTTATCATGGGTTGAATGAGCACTGCTCGTTGACATTGCTTGTCGGCTTGGCTTTTTAACCTTCTGTCGTTGACATCTTCACTGAACAATTTTGAAGAAGTGCAAGGGTTACAGTATGGGAAAACCAAGCTTTCAATTGATGTTTCAGACTAGCATGCCCAGTGACCATTAGTAGAATCGCGGCTAGTATTTGCACCGGCCATTGTCCGACCTCAAGATAGGGAGAGAACCGAAATACACAAATTAAACATTCCTTATTTGCTAAGTTCACTTCAAACAGCATCAGGGAATAAAGTCTCACAGCACGCACACGCACTTATTGAATGCTCTTTTTATTGTCACTTGAGTTTCGAACTGGATGCTGTAAATATGGAGGTGCGAATTGGTGTAGAAACGCGGGTAAACCTGCTTATAGCTGATACAGCATTTGGACTCGGGAAACTCATTAAAAAGAGAACGAGCAGCTCACTGATCTTTACCAAGTAAGTACACACAGAGGGACATAAAATGTAGGAGGCAAGTTCATTGAACAGATAGTTCTGTGCGATCGACGCTACGCCAATTCTGTAAACAATTCTGTCCGGTCATGGACCAAGCCAAGGTTTCGTATTTATTCTATATGAATCTGATACCATTGTGCTGGTGTATGAACATACATATCACCGTTGAATGTGATCAATTTCGCATTCATGGTTACATGCAGTAGCGCACCCAAAGGGAAAGGGTGGTTCTATACAATATAACCGGAACCATAGCAGCCATTGGGCGGGAAATGAGGGTTTGACCTTGAAAGAAGCTTTGATCTTGACATGTGACCTTGACCCTGAGTAGCCTTAACTATAAAGTCATAGCATAACATACGTCATACTGAGTAAGCCACTTAGTAATGCCTGACCGGAATACTGCGGTCAACTACCTTGACATGAGGGCTTTGACCTTGACATTGACTTTCATGTGGGTTAATATTGACATATAACCTGATTATATGGCGTTATGACGTTACCACTCGGTCTACAGTGCAGGCGAACTGGTGCAACCACCCGACTGCGACGTCTCAAAATATAAGTCTAACTGAAGGCCTATTAGTACAAAAATTACCGACCGATTTAAAAAAATTCTTAATTAATCGACGTGCTCATAAATGCTTTCAAATGGAGACGAGTAGTATTTTCTGGCGGCGAACAGTTCTCTGGCTACTTTGGAAAAAAGGTGGGGGACATTTTAGGGCCTCTCCACTGTGTGTGTTAAGCGAGGGTTAAATAAAGTCTTCAATGTCAAGCATATCACGTGTATACACTTAAAGTGGTTGGAAATTAAATAGAACATCCATGTAAAGCCCCTCTATTATCATATATAAATATGGTTATTTTTGTTGCTGACCTAGGGTCAAATTCCTGACAGTCATGCCCGCTGTGGTCAGGTCTTGACATTCATATGTTGTCCACATAATCTGTGGGAAAAGAGCTTTCGATTGATACCAAAATTATTGATCTGGGATTCATTCTTCCTGAGTTATTGAATTATGTCCCAACTTTCGGCTTCGTTAGAACACTGCATGCAGGACAGTAGCTCGCGGCGGGTGTGCAGTGAGCTCTGCCACCTGATGCACGGCTCTCCTCTTGGCCAGTAGCCAGCTGGCCGCGTCACGTTCGCACCGTGCTGAGGCACGTGGCTGCTGATGGCTCCCTGTCCACGGTCAGGTGGCCATTTCCGCTGGTGCCGGCAGGGCCGTGCTGCGTCGTGTCCCTCTGCCCGTCCAACGCTGCTGGTGCCGGCAGGGCCGTGCTGCGTCGTGTACCTCTGCGCGTCCCAACGCTGCTGGTGCCGGCAGGGCCGTGCTGCGTCGTGTCCCTCTGCGCGTCCAACGCTGCTGGTGCCGGCAGGGCCATGCTGCGTCGCAGGGGCGCAGCCAGGGGGGGCACAGGGGGCACGTGCCCCCCCATCGGTGCCGGGGTGCCCTTTTGATTGCCAGGTGGTGTACCCTCTTTGGGCCGTGCCGTTCGAAATTTAGTGCCCTACGCCGTTGAACCTAGATGGAACTAGACTGCATTTAGCGATTTAAGCTATTGTTTGACAATTAAGTGCCTTTTTGATCAGCTAGGGCATTCTGTCGCCTTTCCAAGCACCCGGGAAGAGTATAGGCACGTAATCCGTTTCCAGATAATGCCTCATCATCGCCAATAATCGTACAGGCGGTGCTAATCTGGTGCCCCCTGAGCGCTGGTCTTGGCCCCTTGAGCTGATCATGTGCCCTCTGAGCTGATCTGATGCCCTCGTAGTCAATCTGGTGCCCCCCCTGAGAAAATAATTGTGCCTTCTGAACCTATATAATGCTGAGTTAGTTTGATGCCCCCGAGCTTGCCTGGTGCCCTATTAGCTGTTTTAGTGCCCCTTGAGCTGATCCGGGCCCCCTGAACTTATTTAATGCCTCCCGGAGTTTATCTACTGTCCAGGGGGGCACAGGGGGCACGTGCCCCCATCGGTGCCGGGTGCCCTTTTGATTGCCAGGTAGTGTACCCCCTTTGGGCCGTGCCGCTCGAAATTTAGTGCCCTACGTCGTTGAACCTAGATGGAACTAGACTGCATTTAGCGGTTTCAACTGCTGTTTGACAATTAAGTGCCTGTTTGGTCAGCTAGGGCATTCTGTCGCCTTTCCAAGCATCCGGGAACAGTATAGGCACATAATCCGTTTCCAGATAATGCCTCATCATCGCCAATAATCGTACGGGCGGAGCTCATCTGGTGCCTCCTGAAGCTGATCTTGTGCCCTCTGAGCTGATCTGGTGCCCTCGTAGTCAATCTGGTGCCCCCTGAGAAAATAAGTGTGCCTTCTGAACCTATATAATACTCTCTGAGTTAGTTTGATGCCCCTGAGCTTGCCTGGTGTCCTTTTAGCTGTTTTAGTGCCCCTTGAGCTGATCCGCCCCTGGGCTTATTTAATGCCTCCCGGAGTTGATCTACTGTCCAGGGGGGGCACATGGGGACGTGCCTCCCATCACTGCTGGGGTGATAGCCAGGTGGAGTACCCAATTTGGGCCGTGCCGCTCGAAATTTAGTGCCCTACGCCGTTGAACCTAGATGTAACTGGACCGTATGTACCGATTGAAACTATTGTTGGACAACTTAATACCTTTTTCGGTCAGTTAGGGCATTCTGTCGCCTTTCCAAGCACCCGGGAAGAGTATGGGCACCTAGTATGTGTCCACCTAATGCCTCATCGTCGCCAATAATCGTACGGGTGAAGCTAATCTGGTGCTCCTTGAGCTCATCTCGGGGTCTCTCAGCTGGTCTTGGCCCCTTGAGATGATTACTTGCCCTCTAAGCTAAACTGGTGCCCCTGAGTCAATCGAGTGCCCCACTGAGCAAATAATTGTGCCTCCTGAACCTATATAATGCCCTCTGAGTTAGTCTAATGCCTTTGAGCTCTTGGTGCCCTGATAGCCGATTTAGTGCCCCTTGAGCTGATTCGGGTCCTCGATCTGATCTCATGCCTCCCCAAGTTGATTATTTCCCCTCTTCAGCTGATTAGGTGCCCCCTCAGCTGATTATTGATGTCTCCTTAGATGACCTGGTGCCCCCTGAGCTGGTTTGGTGGGCCCTGGGCCCACCATGTGTCCTTGAGCTGTTATGTTGCTCCCTGAGCTGATTTAGGCTCCTGCCATAGTCTGGGGGGCTGGGAGCTGACCTGGCCCCCGAGCGGATCGATCTGGTGCCACCTGAGCTGCACTAATGCCCCTGAGTCGATCTGGTGCCTCCTGAGCTCATCTGATGCCCTCTGAGCTAGTCTGGTGCCCCTGAGCTAATCTGGTGCCCTTTAAGCTGAACTGGGCCTCCTTACGTGTTTTCATGAGCAGCTCTAAAGCCCTGAGCTGAGCTGGGCCCACAGAGGCTGATGAGGGCCCCTGGGATGGTATGGGGCTCCTGAGCTGATTAAGTGCCTCCTGACTTGATCTGGTATTCCCGAGCTGGTCGGGGACCACTGATCTGATTGTTTGCCCCCGAAGCTGATCTGGTGCCCTGTGGGCATCTGGTGTCCCCTGAGCAGCTCTGGGGCTTTTGAACTGATTGGGCCCCGAGCTTGTGAGGGATCCCTGAGCTGATTTAGTGCCCCTGACTTGAACCTGCCCCCTGCGGTGATCGATCTGGTGCACCCTGAGCAGATATACTGCCTCCTGAACAGATATCCTAATGCCCCCTGAGTCGATCTGGTGCCTGCTGAGTCATCAGTGTGTCTCCTGAGCCCATCTTATTCCCTCTGAGCTAGTCTGGTGCCCCATGGCTAATATGGTGCCCTTTAAGCTGACTCGGGCCTCCTGGGTTGATTACGTGATTTCCTGAGCAGCTCACAGGCCCTGAGCTGAGCTGGGCCCACATGGGCTGGTGAGGGCCCCTGAGATGGTATGGGGCTCCTGAGCTGATTAAGTGCCTCCTGACTTGATCTGGTATTCCCGAGCTGATCTGGACCCCGAGCTGGTCGGGGACCACTGATCTGATTGTTTGTCCCCGAGGCTGATCTGGTGCCCTATGGGCCGATCTGGTGTCCCCTGAGCAGCTCTGGGACTTTTGAACTGATTGGGCCCCGAGCTGGTGAGGGATTCCTGAGCTGATTTAGTGGCCCTGACTTGATCTTGCCCCTGACCTGACTTGAGGCCCCTGAACTGATCTGGGGCCCCAAGAGCCGATCTGGGGCCCAAGAGTGGATCTAGGTTCTGAGGGTACCCTGAGCTGGTCTGGGTGCTGAGCTTGTGAGAGCCCCTTAAGTTGGCTTGGGGCCCCCTGAGGTGATCTGGCGCCTTAAACTGTTCTGGGGCTTCTTGAACTGGTTTAAGGCCCTATGAGCCCATCTGTGGCCCATTGAGCTAGTCTGATGACCTCATCTCTGGGATCAATGAGCTAGTCTGGTCCCTGGGTGAAGCATGATCAGCTCTGTGGCCCTGATCTAAATCAGGGGCCCCTGAGGTGGTCTTGAATAGACAGATAATAAGAACACAAGGCCAACTCCCGTCATCTCGGTGCGGGGTCACTGAGCTAGTCTAGTCCCTGGAGGCACAACTGGGGGGATGGGGGAAGCTGCTCTGGAGGCCTCTGATCCACACTTGGGGGCGCCAGAGCTGGTCTTGAATAGATGGGGAATAAGAATACAATGGAAATTCCCCTTGTAAAACGGAGCTAACCAGGAATGAAGAATCTCTAAAACGGCTTATGATACCTAGGCACCCCTGGTTATATAAATTGCTTATTATACTGGTGGATTCTGGGAAGAAATGATAAAAGGGCATGTGCCCCTGAGCTCAGAGCACAGTCCCCTAAACCAGGATTCTACTTATTAATTTAAATGAAGAACTAGTTTTCACAATTTTTAGTCCTGTCACACCTTCCCCATCCAAACCACCGGCCTGTTCACCTTTTATTTACTCTTAACTGGGACCGATCCTTGAGAATATGGAACTTAATAAACGCGTTCAAAAGGCATCTCCCAAATTTTTCCGGCAGTAAAAATGTGTTCTTCCAAAGACACTATGCTACTCCTCGTCCCACGGCGATTGTGGGAAGCAAGTAACTTAATCCGCGTTCAGCCAGTGCTCACTCGTCACGACAAAACCAATGGGCATAACAAAGGAATTTTCGACTCCAATATGCCTTAGCCTGCACATTGTAACATATATAACATGCTCCGCTGATTTCTCTGATGTTAAGTACTTGCATGAGTTGGCTGATTTGTCCTTAAATCTATCCAAAACAGTCGTGTTTTGGCTACTTCCATGACATTTTGATGATATTTTTTTCTTTTTTTCGGTTTTCATGGCGTTTTCCTTCTCCGTCAATGATTTATTTGCATTTTCATTGAACCAAAGATGCCCAAAAAGGATATAAACAAAGATATAGCAAGTTTTTAGGTTACGTTAAAAAAGTGCCCTTTTTTCCCCGGGGTGCCCCTCAAAGTTGGTGTGCCCCCCCATACCAAAGCTCTGGCTGCGCCCCTGCTGCGTCGTGTCCCTCTGCGCGTCCAACGCTGCTGGTGCCGGCGGGATGGCTTACTTAAGGTCTTGATACGGCGTTCTGTGCAAGGCACCTTTGCCCGCCTGTAAAATGTGTGGGATAACTTTGCGGGAAGGGTGATTACTTTCATGTCGCAGAGCAAAGGGGGAGCTTATTTCAAGGAATGGGTCGCGAAGTGTAGCAACACTTGCGATGGTAGGGTGATGGCTATGGCAGGTATGCCAAGCCTGGTTGTTGGGGCAAAGTTGGGAATTTAAAGAGGTACGTGAAGAGGCCTGCCATCGCCAAGGTTAGTAGATTTAGAGTGATTTTGTTTTAATTTTGTTGCTTGTTACCGAACGATCGTTTTTCTTACGTTACTCGAGTTCCTCCATCGAAACAATAATTTTGGGTAATTAGAAACAAAAGACAAAGACAAAGACTTTATTCAGAGTCTTCCACGGTCATCCATGGCTACTACGACTCCACGTCAGTTGGAATGGTAAGAAGTAGACACACACACAACATTAAAATCATGTAAACAGGGTTATATAAAAACATCGTTAAAAAGACAAAGCATACCACCATTGGCGTAGCCATGTTTTCTCAACTTTTAGGGACACATTCAGCCTCTTGATTAGGTACCCGAACATTTTAAGAGCTACCGAATGTTGTGTACGAGCTAGCCAGCCGTCCCCTTTTTAAATTTTTAGACGAATTTAGCTCAGTATAATTTGAATGTCTACATTCAGCATTTATTGACATTGCTAATATTTATTCTTATCATATGACTTGGTGAAGACATAATCTGAAGAGGCATTTTGTCCAATTATTTAAGAGGAAATGTCCACTCAGAGTAAATGGTTGCTGAAGCTTCAAACGAAATCAAATCACCGTATATTTCAATGTGCAGTGAGCAGGGGAGTGTTTCGGTATACCTCCAGCTTGCTGTGGCGATTCTTTTCGGAAATTTCTAAGAGCTGTTTACTATCGTATCGATTAGACCAGGTGTGTTTTGAATTCGGATGATGAGTCCATGAATCAAATTATTGTTCCATCCGTACTTAGTTATTTGGGTTCTAGGGGCGCACGATGTAGTCATTCTGCGCCCATATAGCATCCACGTTGCATCCCAACTATAACCTCAACGAAATGAACGCTAGGCCATAACTAAATTGTATTTAGCACCCATGCGTTTTGGTATCCTGTAGGTACTTGGAAAGCATTCGATGCTCCTAATACATTTTAGCATATCCCTTTGAAAATGTTGCTCAAATGCATTCGTTATTCTGTGCCACTGGCCATTATTGCTTAGGGTTATGCAAAAAGCTCATGAATGACGAAACTTGCTTAACTACATGAAATGACACCTTGAAACACGGTAATAGAAAAAGAGAAAAAAATCTCACAGTATCCGCAACATTTGTATAACCAGCCATTTGGAGGGCGGGTGGGGGGCTGGAGCTGGGGGACTCGCGCCTCCCCTACCTCAGACAGCCTCCAACTATGCATTTACTATAGGTACTCCGACATTTCAGGGGTGGGTCTTGAGCCCCACTAGCCCCCCTCGTATCCGCCACTGTATTCCCCTGTACAACATGGAAGAATTGTGCGTGTCAAACCGTTCGCGGAAGTGCGTGATTTTTAGTGGGTCTTGCATTCTTTGGTATGGGCGTTGGATGGCCCATGTGAGTGTTTTGGCCCCCACTAGCGGTGACGGTGGAAGAAAGCGGGCTTTTGGGCTCGGAGCCCAACCACCTACCTATGAGCATCGGTGAGCTGACATGCCATTTAGTCCCACGTAAGATAGGCTCCGAAAATAGGGAAGAACTAAAACTAACAAAAATGTTCAGGAAAAGTTCAAGTTCAAGGCAATGTTCCGAGAGCATTGCGTTGCTATATCACTGCAATTGGGTTCTGTGCTCTGCATATGAAGCTCTGTGTCGATACACGGTCACCTATCCACTGGCGGCGGAACTTGGGGGAACCTGGCCACGGTGCTCCCCCTGAAATGAGAAGGTTTTATATTAACCCTCTAACATCGACTGGAAAGAAATGGGTAAAATATTCCATGGCCCCCCTTAAATCAAAACTTTCCGCTGCTCCTATACCTATCACTAGGCCCCCGTCTCCTGTAGTTATCTTGGTCCTATTTTCATTCCTTGTTTTTGGTAAGCTTATTGATCAAATTAAATGGGAAGCTTAAGTACATAAAAGTGCGGCTGCTTCGACCGTCAACACCAACCGCACCTAACTCACCGCTGACCAAGCTTTAACAACCGCCCCGTTGAGCCTCCGAGCCACCTTCGCCTTGGTGGGGGTGTTTAAACAAGTCCCCTCGAACTCGGCTCTTATACGGGATAGCGAAAAACGCGAAAGCAGGTGAATAACTGATAAAATTTATGAAGAAACTACATCAATCACGTTTTGGCTAAGGGCAGTATTGAGGTCATGACAGGTCAAAGAATATGACATGTTAGAGAAGAGTTTCTGGGCTCTAGTGTCTGACAGAGTTGAGTTAGAATCATTTTAGGCATAACTGACTTCCTCTCGTTACGGCGAATCGAATGGTGTACAGTATTACTGTACTAGGTCAAAACATAAAACAGACTTGATCTAAGGTCATGTCAAGGTCACCATCTAGCCTAGTATGGTCAATGTGCTATATAAATCGACCCGCAATAACTTTCCAAACGTAATGGCATGAAAATAAAATATGTATCATCATTTTGTGTAAAGTTCTGACCCAAGTCTGAAAAGCCTGCTTTGGGTAGCCCCAGATGACCTCTCAGAGGTCACAGGTTTAAACTTGCAACATGGACCTATAAAGGGGCCTACGATACTATGTTCTGGAGAATGTGAAGGTATTGCCAGCGGTACCTACAAAATTAATGCAATTTTCGGTCAATTTCCGTTTTCCTCATGCATTTGTTTATTTATTTATGTATTTATTGGGCATCTTTGGACCCTCCATAAATACCATGGCTATTCTTAGTCCAGCGTCAATAGAGACCACTCTCAGGTTGAATTAAAAGGATTGCAAGCAGGCATCAGTCACTCAATCACACAAAACCAATGATACAAGCATTCACACCCAAGACTGTGATGTACAAGAAAGCTCAGGTAAAACACATTAGAAATTTCTAATGAAGAGGTCATGATCCATACCTGCCCCGAAGTCTACGATATGAAAAATCCCGCAATTTTGTGTAGTTTTCGGCGATCCATTATGTAGTATGGGTTTCAATTCGATAGATTCACCCTTTTTTACCTATGCCACCTTAAACATTTTTGGAGGTGCGTTCACTTGACATGCACTGATAACCTGACCTTAGATGACCCCACCTTAAAGTTTTGGGGAAGGTTGCTGAATCGATCAAGGAAGGTGTGTAACTACGGCAGCGCTTCGCGTCATCGTTTTTTCGTGCCCCTGGAGGAACCCAAGGGCTTTCAAACACCACTCCCCGCCACCCTGTCGGGGTTAACCCTCGCCCCACCGGGGCCATCGATAGCCCCCTAAGGTTTTTTTCGGAATAGCAGAAAAATGACGAGGCGCAGCACCGCGGTTGAAGGCTCTTCCTGTCACCCCATTATTTTCCCACCACCCCTGAAATTGTTTACCCGGGTACCCAAGGTCAGGTCATCAGGGGAGATCAAACAAGATCACCTCTTTTCAAATTTTGAGCTCTATAAGAGCTACATTTCTTAGTCGATCGATTTGAAACTTCCTACACTTCATGACCCCTCCAGGGTCTATAAGGTGTATCTCCGGGATTTTCCGATTTCGTGACCTGGGGTCAGGTCACGAGGTGACCTCTCCCATTGAAAAACCATGGGAAAAAGCTGTCTTATGATCTAAAAGTCACAAAAACGATTTGAAATGCTCAGCTTGCTCAGGAAAGCTTTCCCGGACACCCTTTCACGGATCCCAGGGACATATTTGCCCTTTGACCTCTCCGAGGTCATCCAAGGTCACCGGGTCAAAAAAGTATTTTGACAATAGCTTTTGACCTGATAAAGCTACAGCACTGAATCAAACATCATCGTGTATGCCTCGTCACTGGCTTTCATTTGATATACGGCAAGGTCACTTTCTGACCTTTCGTGATCTCAGGTCGTATGAGGTCACGAGGTGACCTCTGGAGGTCAAACCACTGGCGGGAGGTCATTAAGTTTCACATAGAGGGAAAAGGTCTGGCATTTTCCTATCAAATGTACTACTAGATTACTAGACCTCAATAGCTCTAATGGCTTAAAGGGAATATGGCACCTTCATAACGTGATTTTAACTGAGATAGCCAAGTTGTAAAGCAAGTCGGAAAACCCGGTACTCCATTTATCATTTCTCTTGGAACTCGATATTTCCGTAGAAAAAAGCTAAAACCTATCCGACACCAGCCCCCTCATCAGCCCCTCGCTATGGGGCGGCCATTGTTGTGAGCTGCTGGTGTGACGACATATGCTGACGTCACGATGAGCATCAGCCAATCGAAGCCCTTGTAGCGTTTCAAGTATGGTAGTGGTTGCCAGATCATGATATCATCCAGGGGCGTAGGAACGGTTTGAAAAGTGGGGGGGGCAACCTTAGAGGGGGCCCACCTCAAGGGGGCCCCAGTCCACGGGCCCATAATTATAAAACAAAATCAGTTAGCTCGTATGGTGTCAATAAGGCACGCATGCACACTAGGATGTCAATATGTGGAAAATTGATAAATTGAATTTTGCCCTATGATTTTGAGTTGTCCCTATTATGATCGAATAAATCATAGTCAAACGCCAAAAGAACATTTTTGTTTTTTTACCTAGACCCTTTTCAAATACGAAATAAGTTTTTAAGCTCTTTTGGAGGATTTCAATCATGTTTTACCACGAGCGCGTTTTTTTATCTTTACAGATGTTTAGGCCCTTTTCATCAGCCCCCGTTTAAGTTGCCTGGCATTTTGCGGCGGTGACGTCATCGCCGCGATGCCGCAGGCGTTTTGCGGCTTGAAGTATCGGCAAACTGGGTATATTTGACGTGGTCAGTAAAGCTTGCAAATGACTGAAAGACGTCAAAAATGGCTTAGTTGACAAGTTTGATCATATTTCTAGCCAGTACAGAGTTTCTGCAGCCCTAAGACCGGCCTGCAGGAACTTC
Organism: Lepas anatifera; assembly: GCA_034440635.1. Lineage (NCBI taxonomy): Eukaryota > Metazoa > Arthropoda > Thecostraca > Lepadidae > Lepas > Lepas anatifera. The sequence goes on along the minus strand of JAOTON010001845.1, from coordinate 90,049 downwards.
AGGGCTTTTCTCACAGTGATATTTCGTTGCTCTTAAGAGTCATTATCAGTGTAATAGCAATGTAATTTCATCCTTCACATCATCGTTGCTAAGATGAAAATACAAAGTACGGGTTTTCCCAATGGAGGTTTTGTAGCGAGACGAACAAATTGTTTGAGGTATCGCGCGGTCCCGGGTCCAGGACTTATTTTGGGAGGCTAGAAAAATCAAATCTCCCCCACTGCCAGTGGCGGATACAAGGGAACTAGGGCTCGAGCCCCCCCCCATACGTTAGTGTCTAGTAAATGCATAGGCCGATGCTGATGTGAGGCAATGGTGAGGAGGCTCGAACCCCCTTGCCCATACCCCAAAAGTCCTGTACCCGCCACTGTCCCCCGCCATAGCCTCCGAACAGCCTTTGCTTATACAGATATTAGTAGACATCTCGGAGGGGTCCCCCGAAATTTAGGAGGCTCATGGGCCCCATACCCTCCTTATATCCGCCACTGGTACCACAGGCGGATCCAGGGGACAAAGCCCGGGCGGGTGTCCTTCGATGTGCCCTCGAGGTCACACCTGAAATGGTCACAGCGCCTCCTGAAAGGTCGATGGAGCCACCTGAAATGTCGTTTCCCACCCCCCTTCCCTCCACAGGATGCGGAAAGCAGCGCCCGCCGATAGGATTTGGCGCCCACCTGATAGGTTTTTCCAGCCAAAAATGGGGCCCCCTGGTCCGAATGAAGCCCCCTGGTCTGGATGACATCCCCTCCTGGGAAGAATGCCCCCCCGACTGGTTATCCTGGATCCGCCTATGACTAGTGCCCTGTATATATAAGCAGCCGAATTACAATAAGTTTGGGTAAAATTTAATCACATTTACGGGTTTCAGTGGGGTGAGTCAGAGGCGTAGCCAGGGAATTTTTACGGGGGACAGAAATGGTCCAGCAATGATGACGTAGGAGGGGGAAAAGTTGGCATTTGCGGATGTAGGAGACAAGAAGGCACTTGGTCCTTCAATAGTCAATGGGGAGCACATTCCACGTCCATACTGCTTTCGACGCCCATGACTGCAACTGTTAGAGCGATCGGCACGTGTTGCATTTAGGCCTTGAGCAGCGGCTATAATCGGGCTCTGAGTTGCGATATTTCCTACTATCGTTACTGTTTCCGCATTTGCCCAAACCCAATCATTTTACCCCGTATGTCGTTTCATTGGTTTTTATTCTCGCTCGGCCCTGTCATGTTTCTCTTTTACAGTATTGCAGATCAGTAAAAACCGTAGAAGGATTGCCAGACTAGTATACTTTTTAGTATAACATACCAAATGCTACTAGGTTTGTCAACATATTTCACTTTGCAGACATTAAAGTGCAAAAAAGTGTATTCCATGGCTCTTTTCTTAAATGTTTGAACTTGATTTATCCACAAAGCTTAAATTTTAACCCTCAAAATAAGGAGATGTTTCCTTTCTTAGTAGATACTAAGAAAACAACCAAAATTGTTCTAGTAGAAAACTTGAACCAACCTGGGATTCTAGGGCCATGCTTTTCATCACATTTACAAAATTAAAAACTTTTAGAAAACTACAGACAATGCTTGGATACCAAATAGCCTCACTTCGCTATGCCTAATCAACTCGTATTTGCTTATTTAATGACAAAATGGGGAAATTTATTTAGGTTATTACGGATCCCTTTTTTCCATCATTAATAAATACGCCTAGCTATATTTCGATGCCTAAAATGCAGAGTTCCAGCATGACTGCAAATGCAATGTAGGTACTTGATGGCCAGCTTTGCGATGCCGCAGAGGTGTGGGCATGGTGTTATACTGGTTAGCAACCTTCCCTTCCACGCGACCAACCCGGGTTTAAGGCACGGCAGATTCCTTCTGCAAGGAGCAATTCGACTCCCAAGAAACCCCTCCAACAGGGAAAGAGTTGGCGACGCCATATAACCCTGGCATCGAAAGACTTCCGATGGCTCAGGGACGACTGTTGCTCGGCATTTGGTGCGGGGTCCGTGTCCGATTCATGCTTTGTGTTGGGATTGATATGGGATGGAGTTTGATTGGGCCCAGTTCTCGGGACTCATTTGGAAACACTCGGGTAGTAGGTGCCTTGGCTTTTTTACGAAGCGCTCCTCCTCCAGGGGCTTGCAGGCAGCGTACTACCGAACTTGAACGTTTTCAGACAAGCTATCGGGCCCGTTTGGGGTTTCTTGTTCTATATTACAGTTGCTATTTGTATATTCGTTGCGGGGGCCCACCTCAAAAAGGGGGCAGTATCCCCCTGACCCCCCGGTTCCTATGCCTATGCCGCCCAGGGGACGCCAAATTATCTCGGAGGGCCCCAAGGTCCAGACCATGGCTCAGGAACCAAGATCAGTCAGCTCAAGGGCCCCGACCAGTGCATTAGCCTCGGGACCAGCTTATCAAGGGACCCTACATAAGCGCAGGACCCCTAGAAGCTCATCACAGGGGAGCCCCAGATTCGCACAGGGTGCCAAATAAGCTTAGGGGCCCGGTTCAGCTCGGAGGTCCCCAGTTCGACTTATGTAGGGTCTCAAAACAGCTCAAGGGGCTTGTTCAAACTCACGGATCCCAGCTTAGCTCAATGACTAGAACAGTCCAGGGGCCCCAGACCAGCTCAGGGCTCTTGTTCACCACAAGCCAGCTCAGCTCAGGGGCCCAGATCGGCTGATATAGGGTCCCCTCTCATACCAGCTCAGGGGCTCCATTCAAGCTCACGGCCCCCAGCTTAGCCCAGGGACCCTAGAAGAGTTCAGGGCCCCCATACCAGATTAGAGACCCCAGTTAAGCACAGCGGTACCCAGATTAGCTCAGGGCCCCAGCTAGGCTTAGGGGTCCTAGGGTGGCTGATATAGAGTCTCAGAACACAGTGGCGTAGCCAGGATTCGGCCAAGGAGGGGTCCGACTACCGTCGGGGGCCCCAGGCCGGGGGCCCCCTTAGTGACCGGGGCCCATCTCCTATATCTTTTTATAGTATTTTAACATTATAACATTCACACGAAGGAAATTTTGTTGTGCCTTTTTAAGCATTTATTCTTATTTTGCTTATAGCTTGATTTTTTTGATCGGACTAAGTGTTGGTAAACTAAGGTCACCAAATATTAAGGATGGTCCATATCTTATATGGTAGCGTGGCTATAATTAGAGCTTTGTGGCATATTTCGGGAAGTTCAATGTTGATGCGCGCATAACCTGAGTCTACCTCAATTCACTCGGGTAATCAGACATGCAATTGGAGGTCAGTCGTTTTGAGTAGGAAGAAATGATCTTCTACGGGAAACGATTAGCAACTATTTCCCGGTGTCGAATTCATGATCTCTTTAATCAGGAAATTTCCAAAGAAACGGAACAAAACGAATAAAAATGCAAGAGATATGGTAGTGTGTCCCGAACGCTACATAGCCTCTATTCCGTCGACAGATCCTGTTGAGATCCAGTTACTTTCTTACCCTTGCTATCTAGTAAACGAACAAATTACCAAGACAAAAGGCGCCCAAGATATCTATCGCCTTGGCTCACTCTGTTATTGTTATTTTCAACCTTGCATACCTAGTTTTCTTTTTGGGATTATGCTCATCAATTTCTGTCATTACCCTTGTTTGTCTGGTTTCCTACGAAAATATTTGAAAGTTGTTTATTTCAGAATATTTAGGAATGTAGTTATTGGTGTTAAGCTAATAGATTAAAAATTGACCGAAGTGCCAAAATCCCTGTTCGATTTGCTATTATGGTAAAATTAGACAAATGTTTGCCTTTCCTTCGATAATGGTGCCTGATCGACATGTTTCAATTTATCTTTTTTAGTACACAAGAGGGGTAGATGCATTTTTTTCTGAGGCATATGATTTTGAAAATATTTATTTGAATTCTGGGGCCACATAAGACCAACACTTGGCGGCACTCACAAAGCTAATTTTCGGTCGCTCTCCCGATAAGATCTCAGAAGGTCTCTGAGACCGATTCACGGCGCCTCTTGATCCAAACTGGGGGCCCCTGAGAATCTCTCGGGGCTCCTGAGATTAGTTATCGGGGGCACCTCCGAGACTAATTATTGGGCCCCCGAGATTTACTCTGGAGGGGGGCTGAGATTGACTATCGTGGCCATCCAGATTAGATCTTGGGGTCCCCTGAGGCTGTCTTTGGGGTGAGGGAGGGGGGCTGGGCATGAATTTCGACAGCCCTCTGAGACTTACTCTAGGGTGCCCCTGAGACAAACACCCGGGGGGGGGCGTGAAATTACCTTTGAGACTGAGCCTTTGGCGTTCCTGAGACTGACTCTCGGAGGCTGCAGACTAGCTCTCACGGGCCTCCAGACTAGCACTCGGGGCCCGTGAGATCAAAACTCGGGAGCGCCTCTGGAAATTACTCTCAGAACCCCGAGATTTACTATCGGATGTCCCTGAGACTGACAACCGGGAGCCCTCTGAGGCTAACTTTTGGGTGTTCCCTGAGATTGACTCTCGGGGCCGCTTATACCAAACCTCGGGGGTGGGGGCACAGCCTGAGGCTAAATCTCGAGGGCTCCAGAAATTACCCCTCTGGCCCCCCCAAAAAAACCAGCACTCTGCGGATCAACTTACACTAACTCTCAGACCCCGGATTAACTCTCGGGGCCACAGGAAAGTAAATATTGACTCCTGAGAGAGAAGCCCGTGAGACTATGAGGGCCCCCTGAGACCGACTCGGGGGCCCCTGAGACCGACTCGGGGGCCCCTGAGACCGACTCGGGGGCCCCTGAGACCAAGCTCGAGGTGACCCTGAGACTAAGCTCGGATGCTCCCTGAGAGCAAACTCGAGGGCCCCCTGACACCAAGCTCGGGGGTTCCCTAAGACCAAGCTCGAAACCCCGTGAGACCAAGATCGAAAGGCCCATGAGACCAAACATTGAAAGGCCCATGAGACCAAGCTTGCCCCCCCTGAGACCAAGCTCCGTTGACCCCTGAGACCAAGCTCGGGGGCCCCTGGGACCAAGCTCAGGGGCCCCCGAGATCAATGTTCGGTATTCCAGAGCCCTCGATACCGATGATCGGGGGCCCCCTGAAACCAAGCTCGGAAGGCCCGTGAGACCAAGCTTGGGGCCCCTGAGTCCAAGTTCAGGGTTCCCCTGAGACCACGCTCGGAGGGCCCTGAAACCAATCTCTGGGGCGCCCTGAGACAAAAATCGAAAGGTCCGTGAATCCGAGCTCAGGGGCCCCCGAGATCAATGTTCGGTACTCTGGAGCTCTCGATACCGATGATCAGGGGCCCCTGAGACCAAGCTCGGGGGTCCCCTGAGACCAAGCTTGGGCGTTCCCTGAGACCAAGCTCGGAGGGCCCCTGACACCAAGCTCGGGGCCCTTGAGACAAAGCTCGGGGGCGCTGAGACCAAGCTCGGGGGCCCCCTGAGACCAAGATCAGGGGCCCCCGAGACCAATGCTCGTGTTTTTCAGTGCATACGGTCAGCCTTATGCATCAGATGCCCTCAGAGGCCCCCCTGAGACCAAGCTCGAGGGCCCCCTGACACTAAACTCGGGGAGAGGGGGCCTGAGACCAGGCTTGGGGTTACCCCTAAGACCAAGCTCGGGGGTTATCTGAGACCAGGCTCGGAGGGCTCCCTGACACCAAGCTCGGGGCCCTGAGACCAAACTCGAAGAGCCCCCTGAGACCAAGCTCGGGACCTCCCTGAGACCAAGCTCGGAGGGCCCCAGACACCAAGCTCGGGACCCTGAGACCAAGCTCGGGGGCCCTGAGACCAAGCTCGGGGCCCTGAGACAAAGCTCGGGGCCCCCAACACTAAGCTCGGGGAGAGGGGCCTGAGACCAAGCTTGGGGGCACCCCTGAGGCTAAGCTCGGGACCCCCTGAGGCTGAGCACAGGGGTCCCCCAAGATCAATACATCAATACATCAATGTATTCGGTACTCTGGAGTCCTCGATACAGATTATCGGGGACATCCTGAGACCAAGCTCGGAAGGCTCCTCCCCAGACCAAGCTCAGGGGCCCCCGAGATCAATGTTCGTGTTTTTAGTGCATAAGGGCAGCCCAAGGGGGTCCGCGGACCCAGGGACGCCCCTCCCCTGGCTACGCCACTGTCAAAACATCTCAAGGGGCCCATTCAAGCTCACAGCCGCCAGGTCAGAGGCTGTAAAGCCTTATAGGGGGTCCCAGACCATCTCAGGGGCCCTCAGTTCAACACAGAGGCCCATATTAGCTCTAATGACCAGATAAGCTTAACACGCGCATTGACGGGGGTCTGAGCCACCTTCGGATTGACGAGGGGGGCGGGTACCCGCCCCCTAAGATCTCGAGAACCACGGTAGGTAGCAAAAAACGGTAAACGGCGTTGGGTAGCCCATCCGCTTCTCCATCGAAAATATTTGAACCATTTTTTTGTCAGGTCACATTTAAGGTCACCAGAGGTCAAAAACATGCCGTCACATGCCGTCATAGGGATAACATGTAAATTAAGTTTTTCGGCCATTACATCTGAACAAGTAAAGATAGAGCAAAACAACTTGAACTCTATGAATCCTCGCAGCAAGCCGAATCGAATGATATATGATTTGACCTTGCTAGGTCAAATCAAAGATTTGACCTGACCTGAGGTCAGGTCAGGGTCACATTATATAAAATGCATATCATTAGAACCGCAAAGCCAAGGCGAGTCTAATGAAGCTAAAATAAACGCTCTACCACCATCTGTTACTGAGTTATTCAGTAAAAACCATATTTCCCATGTATTACCAATGGAGAGGTCATGCTTCGTACCTGACCTTAGGTCATCGATATCAAAAATACCGGAACATATTTTAGAGAACTCGGTGAGCCCATTATGTGATATGAGATTCAATTGGATAAGTTCACCCTGCTTCGACTTATGCTATCTTAAACTTTTTTTGAGGTCGGGTCACTTGACCTGTACTGGTGACCTGACCTGAGATGACCTATCCTTAAAAATTTTCACAGAAGTTGGAAAAATGATGAGGGAAAAGGTATACCAAGTACGGCGGCGCTGCGCGCCGCCGTTTTTCTGCTGTCTCCGAAAAACCCGAGAGGGGGCGGGTACCCGCCCCCCGTCAATGCGCGTGTTAAGGGCCCGGATCATCCAGGGGCCCCTTGCCGGCATATATGGGGTTTCAGAACAGTTCAGGGTTTCAATTAAAGCTTATAACCCAATTTCAGGGCAGGGGCCCTATTTCTGTGGAAGGGCCTCGGATAAGTTTAGGGTCTGCTGTGCATCACCGGGGATCCAGATTAGCTCAAGGGACAATATTAACTTTACGGTCCCAGCTCAGATCAGGCTCCCCCCAGGTCGGTGGATATAGGGTCTGGCCAACTCACGGGGCCCTGTTCAAGGTCACGGCTCCTAGCTCAGTTTAGGCATCCTAGAACAGTTCATGCTTCCCAAACCATCTCAGGGGCGCTCAGTTCAGCTCAAGGGGCCCAGATTAGCTCGTATGGCATCAGAGGCCAGTTCAGGGACCCCGAGAAGCTCAGGGGACCTTAAAATCAACCCATAGGACCTTAATTTAGTTTAGGGGCACAGGTAAGCTTAACGGGGTTCCAGGGCAAGCTATCGGGCCAGTTTGAGCTTCTTGCTTGATATTACAGTTGTTGATATTCTTGTCTCCGTTGCGGGGGCCCATCACAGAAAAGTGGGGGGGCAGTGGCCCCCTGCCCCCCCCGGTTCCTACGCCTATGACATCATGCATAGGCAGATATCTATTTATTTTCCCACAGGAGTATTTTTAAAACAATATTGAGCTTATTGAACATTTTTCAGAGAAATCATGAGTGGTTTCATTAATTTTGGCTAAAAGTACGCCTAATTTCACTAAATTCAAGGATTCGACCAAGGTGCCACATTCCCTTTAAGAGTTATGCCCAGTTTGCTTAAGCATTGCATATTTAAGTGAAAATAACATATCTTGACCTAACTTGACCTCTAGAGGTCAAACGATTGATCAGAGCGCTTTGGTAGTGGAGTGGTCAGCGTAGTTGGCTGCCATGCAGCCGACCCGGGTTCAAGGCCCGGCGGCTTACCTGCACAAGGAGCAAGCTGGCTTCCGAGAAACCTTTCCAACAGGGAAAGGTTGGCGACTCCATATGACCATTGCAGTTGGTGCGTCGATAAGCCCCAAAAATTATTATTAGACCTGAGCGCTTAAACATGCAAAGTAATTTCTTATTGAATTCACGCAAGCTTTCTAATTCATTTCGCAGATTTGCGCTAACCTCCATATTTTTGGAGTTAGAGGGGGGGGGGGGCATCGATGGCCCCGGTGGGGCGAAGGTGGCGCCGGACCCCCGATGGGGCGCGGGTTAATAATCCGACGTTGTCATGGCGACTAATCCTCTCCACGGAGATCAGCCTGCAAGTGGAGTATTTTCCCGCCTTTCCAGAATCGGCTCTGATGAAGGAATGTGACTCCTTAACCCTCGCCACAAGGGTGGGGGGAGGGAGTTTCGATGGCCCCATAAGGTTTTTCAGAATAGCAGAAAAAACCACGAGGTGCAGCACCGCGGTTGAGAGCTCTACCTCTCACCCGATCATTTTCCCCCATCCTTTAATTTTTTACCCCGAGCCACGCTAGGCCAGGTCACCAGGCGAGGTCAAACAAGTTCACCTCAACTCAACTTTTGAGCTCTAGAAAAACTACATTTCTTGGCCGATTAATTGGAAACTTTCTACACTTGTTGGCTCCTCCAAGATCTTCAAAATTTATATTAGAGATTTTTCAGTTTGGTGACCTAAGGTCAGGCCACAAGGTGACCTCTCCCATAAAAAGGTATGGGAAAAACTGTCTTGTTATCTAAAAGTCACAAATGATTTCAAATTATCAGATTTCTCAGAAAGGCATTCTTAGTCACATTTTTACGGATTCCAGGGGCAATATTTTCCCTTTGACACATCTGGGTTCAACCCAGGTCACCAGGCGTCAAAAGCAGTATTTTGGTCATAACTTTTGACCTAATCCAGCTAAAGCACTGATTTATACGGCATCATGTATGTCTTGTCACTGGGTTTCATTTGATTTACGACAAGGTCACTTTCTGAACTTTCATGGCCTTAGGTCATATCAGGTCAAAAGGTGTCCTCTGGAGGTCAAACCACTCAGCAAGTCATTATATTCCACAGAGCAGAGAAAGCTCTGGAATTTCCTCATCAAATGCACTTTACCAGACCTCAACAACTCTAATGGCATAAAAGCTATGCGCAGTTTTCTTAGCATTGCATATTTTAGTGGAAATAGCCTATTGTGACCCGACGTGATCGCTGGAAGTCAAACCATTGGCCTGAGCGCTTAAACGTGTAGAGTAGAACCTTACTGAATTCACACGAGCTTTCCAATGCATTTTGCAGATTTGCGCTCGCCCCAATATTTTCGGAGCTTGAGAGATTATCGATGCCTTCCCCCATGGGGCGAAGGTGGCGCCGGACCCCCGGTGGGGCGCGGGTTAACATCACTTCCAGCTAGGGTACATAAATGACGGGAAAGATTTAGGAAATTGGGAGAAAGTGAAATCAAAGGTTAATCGATTATTTTTAATATCTTTGGTACGAATGACACTGACCGGATTTGCATAGGCGAGAAGAAGGAAGGTACCATAGCAAGATGTATTGGAAAACTAACATGTCATGCGATTGTCAGATATTTCCCAGTCTTTAAAACATGTAGGGACATTCCCTACAAGTTTTCGGGGGTCTCAAAACTTGTAGGGACACTGTCCCTAGTGTCCCTAGTGGTGGCTACGCTCATGCATACCACACAAACACCACTCGCTCAGCGCACCTGATCCCGCTCTGCTATTACAAAGTTTTTAAGGGCGCGACAAAAAAGCGGAACCGGTAAAACACTCAGATCCTCAGAACACCCGCGAGCGCAGTGACGGCGGATTCCAGGGGGCAAGGGGTGCAGTTGCACCACTTGATTTTTTTCAAAGGGTGCAAAAGTATCTTTTTGCACCACTTGCTTTGGCTTGGTCCAGGGAGGCGCCCCCTCCCTCGGCCTCGGCCGGCGCCCCCGGCCGGTCAGAGAAAAATGAAGCCTAATCACCACTTACCTGAAGAGTTAGAATCCTCTGTGAGAAAGACATTTTTATATATGAATGGCGCCCCTGACATCACAGCCGCGCCCTGGACAGCAAAATGCGCCCCCTTGAGTAAAGGCGCCCATCTGGATAGCATAGGCGCCCTTGGATCAGAGTTGTGCATTTCAGAATTTTCTTGAGTCGACTCCACTTAACTCATGTGCTGGGAGTAGTCGACTCAACTCTGACTCAACTCATTATCAAGAGTTCAGTGAGCCGACTCAACTCCGACTCAATGCTAAGTCTCCTACTCAACTCCGACTCAACTCACGACTCAACTCAACTCAAACTTCTACTCAGTTTCAAAATATATAAATAAAGGATAACTAATATAAATAAATAATAACAAATAAATAAACCACTAAAAGACAAGCTGTACAGAAAGCCATACAGGAAAATGAAGAATAATAGATGGTAGATAAATTAATTGAAACATTAAAAATTGATTATAGCCAGGAGCCATGGATGTCTTTTTTATTCTTCCAGACTGCCACTGCCAGATAAAGCTGCCACACAATGTTGCAATGATTTCTGAAAGAAGCCTTGCATGTTTAACCAGGTGCATGGAATGGAAAGGAACTTAAATGGGTTAAGGCTACAACAAAATAGGGAAATAATTGCACCTCCATACTATCAGAAAAAGGTCCAGCTAAAAAAAACATGATCTAAACTGTATTTTCAGGAATGATAAGGGTAATGCTTTTTGTTTCTGTTAAAGAACGATGCTAGATAATTTTGCTAAATGAAACATTCCTATGCCATGAGCTGAACCAGAATCCAAGCTATAATTACTAGAGTACCTAGTTGCAATTGCAAATTCTAAGAACTACAGCAAAACCTAGCAAATAGTATGCCATATTGATACCATAGGGCAAAAGAAATATAAATTTTATCATCGTGTTGCATTAAATACATTCATATTTTTAAACCCAATACAATTTTCAGCTTGAAAACCTTCAACAGAGCACGTACATACCTATCACACTTCAAAATGGGAGCACTTTGATAATTGTCAATGTATACGGCTTCCCATCCCAAATAAAATACGGACGACGATCAGACACAACCAGTAGCAAAAAATAATTCGTCTGATTCGCACAATAATGGCATGTCAATATTTTGTCAAATCAGAGTTCAAACTTTTCTGTGCTAACCGTAAGAAGTGCTTTAATAGGTAAAATCAAAGCACTAGCTGCAGACGGCGCATTTAAGACAAAAGAAACAATTTCATATGTAGTTTAGAAATATTCAAATCACTTTGTTAATTATCACGTGACTTCTAAAAATTTTTGCCCTGAAGCTGCTTTAGCTTGAGCCTACCCTTGAATAAATGTTCTTCAAAGACAGCAGTGGTGCACTCTCTTGACTGTAGTTATTCTTTTATATTGGAGTGGTGGTGGAACGTTTGAGTGTATAACTGTGAGTGGTGGTTGTTAGTTATTGATGATGATGAGTCACTAGATATTGATGATGAGGAGCTTTTGGGATATTTGAAATGCATTTCGCAGTGCATTCTACCTCTTAAAATATTTAAGACAAGGCCAGAGATAGGATCCTGTTTAATTTTTCGAGTACATGTATTATTTGTGCATGGGGATTTCTTCAGACCAAATGGGCCTTTAAAATAAGCAATTGAACCGTATGATTAATTTGATATATTGAAACAAATTAAAACTTTGATCAAAACATTTGAAACACTGGAGGAAAAGGTATTTGAGGGAAGTTTCCAAAAGGTAGGCAAATTCAAACTTATTCTACACATTTGCATACTGAGTCAACTTTTGTCTTCAACTCATTTGACTCGCTGTATTCACAACTCAACTCAACTCAACTTGACGTGGTGTGAACCGACTAAACTCAACTCAACTCACCTGTCTAATTTTTTTATTCAACTCAACTCAACTCTGAGTCGAACGAGTCGGAATTTGAGTTAAACTCCGACTCTGACTCATGAGTCGCACAACTCTGCCTTGGATAGCGTAGGCACCTCCTGGACAGCCGAGGCGCCTCCGAAGAAGAGAAACGGCGCCCCTGGATATCACATTCGCCCCCTGGTAAGCACAGGCACCCCTGGACAGCAAAAGGCGCCCCCGCAAAGAAAAGGCGCTTCCCCTAGATAGCACAGGCGCCCTTGAATCGGTAAGGCGCCCCCTGGAGCGCAGAGGTGCCTCATGGAGATAAAAAGGCGCCCCCTGGAGAGCAACGGCGGCAGGGACAGCGGATTCCGCGGGACAGGGTGTGCAGTTGCACACCTTGAAAAAATGATGGTGTACAACAGTATATTTTTGCACACATGGTTTTGACCTCGTCCGGGGAGGCGCTCCCTCCCACAGATTTGGGTGGCACCCCCGGATTTGGCCGGCGCCCCCGGCCGGTCAAGAGAAAATCAGACACACTGCCTATCTGAAGAGGTAGTACCCTCTGTGTAAAAGAAAATACACTTTCAAATATGAATCGCGCCCCTTGACTCAAAGCCGCGCCCTGGACTCTTGTGCTGGCGATTATAGTGTCTTCGGGGGATCAAAACCCCATTTGGAGGGGGCGGGGGGGGGCGTTAATACAATTTAGACGTGCTAGTGTTAAAACATGTCTCCCAATTTTTGTTATTCCACATTCGAAAGATTAGAGATTCTGCCCAGCGCTGCGAGTTTTTTTCACGGAAAAAGACCAAACCGAGGTTGAAAAAGGGCCAAAAGGGTCAAATTTTATCTGCGGCGAAAAAATCATTTCTTTATAAATTTCGTCCAAGTTCTTCCCAGTACGGCTGCTGGAGTCTGAATCTCACTAAAGTGCTCAAGGGACTTGTCATGGAGACCCCGACCCTTCCACCCGAACGAGCAACGCCCACAATGAAGGGTTAATTTATAAGCCAAAGTTTAATCTCCCACAAAGCACAGGGACGGCCGCCCCGCTCAGGTCACCCTCTCACCAATCAGTTGCCAGCCGACCTACATCGGGCAAACAATTGAGCGCCAGAGCGTCTCAGGGGAACCGATCCCAAGCCTGGACACGCACTGCCACTCTGCATGCTTCTCAGCAGCGGGCCGGATCTTAACGCTCTACCAACTGAGCTACCGGGGCGGCCAAATGGCCAAATAAATGCCACAAAGCCATATTTGAGGCTAAAACGACCCCCACCGGCTGTCATAAACCCACAGAAAAAGGACAGAGGACTATTGTATCACTGCAGTGAACAGTGCACTGTTTAAAACTAAATGTTGATGTTTGATATTGACTTGACGAAATATTTGTTTAGCACACTGACCATTTCATAGGAAGCCAGGAGTGCCCTTCCAATCCCGCGTGGCCACCAAATGATTGTATCCACACAACTAAAAAAATTGTTAGCATCGTCAATTATCTTTGCCGGAGCACTCCCCGCTAACATTTGATATTTTTCTTTCTTTTCCTGCGCATTGTTTGCTCTTGAACGGTGACGGATCCATAGGCAGATCCAGGATTGCCAATCGGAGGGGAGGCACTTTTCCGGGGGGCCGCTATCCGGAGCAGGGGGCAGCACTTTTGACCGGAAAACCCTATCAGGTGGGAGCAAAATCCTATCGGTGAGCACCGATTTTCGCATCCTGGGGGAGGTTGGGAAGCACCATTTCAGGCGGGTGCCATCGACCTTTCAGGGGGGCGCCGTGACCATTTCAGGGGGCGCCGGGGATCAATCGAGGGGGGCTGCATCTCACCCTTTTCTCCCTGGATCTGCGTATGGGCGGATTTATAATTTTTGTAAGTGGGGGGAAAGCGGAGCCTCAGAGGGCGCACTTTACCATGAACTTTTCACCCAAAGGGCGCCTATGGCATCGCACTCTTCGCGTTTGGTTTTCGGTTGCCGTCATTTTTGTAAATTGTGTTTTTAACAACTTTCTGTTCCTCTCTCCCCTTGCCATAATAGTTTGTGCCAGCCAAGTAAGAGATCTATTTGGCGTGATATTTAAAACGACGAATTGCTAAACAGTTCAGTCCACACCCTTTCCGGCACCTCTTGAAAAAAACTGTAAATGATAATTAACGATAGGCTAAATTTAAGCTAGGGCGGAACGTGACGGCGTCGGCACGTCCATGCTGACCAGCCGCCGCGGAGCACACGGCGCTCGGGAAGCGGCCGGCCCCGGCGGCGGCGGGTCAGCTGATTACGACCCTGCGGGGTAAACAACAGGGGACGCACGTAAGACGGTGACAGTGTGAGACAATAGGGCCGAGTCGGCGGTCGCAGCGAGCACCGCCGCGACGCTACCCACTTAGTCCCTGTGTGTGCCAAGCGCGGCGCCATGCCTGGTATTGTGCATTGGTTTGTGCAAGTCGTACTACCCCACGGGTTTCCGTATCGACATGCGGAACGGTTCGGCACCCCAGTCGCCCTTTGGCTCGTCGGTACCTTCGCGCCTCCATCCAACATTTCAACGACGCACTACAGCTGCTACTGTCGGTAACGTACCCTCCCTTGCCGGGGCTCTTTCTCTCCTTACCACTGGTAGTACGGCCATACGCTTTGGGTTCATACCTGTGCCGGACCGTACCATACGCCATGGCTCATACCTGCGCCTGATCGTACCACACGATCTATGTCAGACCATGCCCCAGGCCGTGGTTCATACCTGTGTCGGACTGGGCCACACGTTAAGGTTCATACCTGTACCGGAGCGTACCACACGACCTGTGTCAGACCATGGCCCATGCCGTGGTTCATATCATGTGCCGGACCGTGCCATACGCCATGGTCCATACCGGTGCCCGATCGTCCCACACAATCTGTGTCAGACCATGCCCCATGCCGTGGTTCATACCTGTGTCGGATCGTACCACACGCCGTGGTTTCATACCTGTGTCGGATCGTACCACACGCCGTGGTTCATAACTGTGCCGGCTCGTGACACACGCCGTGATCCATACCTGCGTCGGATCGTACAATACGCCGTGGTTCATACCGGTGTCGGATCGTACCATACGCCGTGGTGCACACCTGTGTCGGATCGTGCCACACGCCGTGATTCATACCTGTGTCGGATCGTACCACACGCCGTGGGTCACACCTGTGTCGGATCGTACCACACGCCGTGGTTTCATACCTGCGTCAGATCGTACCACACGCCGTGGGTCATTCCTGTGTCGGATCGTACCATACGCAGTGGTTCATACCTTTGTCGGACCGTACCACACGCAGTGGTTCATGCCTGTGTTGGATCGCACCACACGCCGTGGTTCATACCTGTGTAGCCTCGTGACACACGCTGTGGTTTCATACCTGTGTTGGATCGTGCCACACGCCGTGGTCATACCTGTGTCGGATCGTATTACACGCCGTGGTTCATACCTGTGTCGGATCGTACCACACGCCGTGGTTCATACCTGTGTCGGGTCGTACCACACGCCGTGGTTCATATCTGTGTCGGATCGTACCACACGCCGTGAGTCACACCTGTGTCGGATCGCCGTGGTTCCATACCTGTGTCGGATCCTACCACACGCCATGGCTCATAACTGTGTCGGCTCATGACACACGCTGTGGCTCATACCTGTGTCGGATCGTACCACACGCCGTGGTTCATACCTGTGTCGGACCGTACCACACGCCGTGGTTCATACCTGTGTCTGATCGTCCCATACGCCGTGGTTCATACCTGTGTCGGATCGTACCACACGCCGTGGTTCATACCTGTGTTGATTCGTGACACACGCCGTGGTGTCATACCTGTGTCGGATCGTACCACACGCCGTGGTTCATACCTGTGTTGACTCGTGACACACGCCGTGGTTCATACCGGTGTTGACCCGTGACACATGCCGTGGCTTTCATACCTGTGTTGGATCGTACCACACGCCGTGGTTCCATCCCTGTGTCGGACCGTGCCTCACGCCGGGGCGTATAACTGTGTTGGACCGTGCCTCACGCCGGGGCGTATACCTGTGTTGGACCGTACCTCACACTGGGGCCTATACCTGTGTTGGACCGTGCCTCACGCCGGGGCCTATACCTGTGTTGGACCGTGCCTCACGCCGGGGGCGTATACCTGTGTTGGACCGTGCCTCACGCCGGGGCATATACCTGTATTGGACCGTGCCTCACGCCGGGGCGCATGCCTGTGTTGGACCGTGCCTCACGCCGGGGTGTATAACTGTGTTGGACCGTGCCTCACGCCGGGGCGTATACCTGTGTTGGACCGTGCCTCACGCTGGGGCCTATACATGTGTTGGACCGTGCCTCACGCCGGGGCGTATACCTGTGTTGGACCGTGCCTCACGCTGGGGCGTATACCTGTGTTGGACCGTGTCTCACGCCGGGGCGTTCACCTATGTCGGACCGTGCCTCCCGCCGGGGCGTGTACCTGTGTTGGACCGAAACTCACTTCGGGCAGGCCCACGCGCATAGTTCTCACACCTGTGTTTCTTCATTCTGTCCCGTTGGTGGGTTTGGCGGGGGAGAGTGCCTACCATAAGATGAGGTACCCCCCGTCGACGCAGGGACGGCCCTAATCAGCCAACACGCGAGTGAGTGGACGTCGCATTACATGAGTGGAGATGCGACGCAGTCGACGTTGAACACGCCCCAAATGATAATTAACGATAGGCTAAATTTAAGTTAGGGCGGAACGTGACGGCGTCGGCACGTCCATGCTGACCAGCCGCCGCGGAGCACACGGCGCTCGGGAAGCGGCCTGCCCCAGCGGCGGCGGGTCAGCTGATTACGACCCTGCGGGGTAAACAACAGGGGGACGCACGCAGGACAGTGTCAGTGTGAGACAACAGGGCCGAGTCGGCGGTCGCAGAGAGCACCCCCACCCACCATCCCCATACACTTCCCGACTCACCGCCTTACCAACCGTCGTCCCTGGGGCGGGGGACAGTGCCTACCATAAGATGAGGTACCCCCCGTCGACGCAGGGACGGCCTTAATCAGCCAACACGCGAGTGAGTGGATGCCGCATTACATGAGTGGAGATGCGACGCAGTCGACGTTGAACACGCCCTAACTGCCACTAGGTCATGGAGAAATGCAAGACACTTGGAAAGATGCAACAGCCAAACATAAAGGTATGTACGTATCTGAGGATTTTTCTATTTGTGAAGAGGGGGTGTTAAGTTTATTTTAATATCATATATGATAAGCATAATTTTGCCTTTCCACGTGGCCAAGATTCATAAGATAATGGTGAGAGGACAGAAAATAATCGCAGCGAGTGTGAACCTGGCCTGCGCGCTACCCCAGAAAATATCTCAGCGGAGAAGCTTTCGCATTGTAGGCGATGCAAACTGGACTTTAACCCACATTATGAATTGCTCCTAAAATAATTTTCAAACCAGATGGCAGACTCAAGGAGATAAAAGGAAAGCTGAAACGTTAAGATAAACACAGAATGAAATATGTGGGCATTTTCCATCGTCCTTTATCTATATTCTTCAATTCATCAGGATGGGAGAAGGGCTCTTGTGCGTGAAATTACGAGAGGTGTTAAGATAATTTTGGTGGTCATGTGATTGAATGCTGAAATAGGTCATGGCAGGAATGGGTATGTGTGATTTGTGACTTAAATGGGACCAACTGGAATAAAAAATTAAACAGTTCCAACGTGTCCAAGTACTCTCTTGATAAATTGATAACTTGTTTTCGCCGCGCCCCTAAACCCTAACCATGATGATGAACTTGTTTTCGTTTATTGGCTGTGATTTGCGCGTTAAATGATCACAAGTCATTGTCCTTTAATACGTACTGCATTTCTTTCGAGCAACAATAACACAAAAATCGGTTTGCAGTTTTGCGTAATTCAAGGAAGTTGCCAGTAACCATTTCGTAAGGTCGCCTTGGTCAGTTACTTGGCTAATGCCGAATGCGGTCATTTTCTCACTGTGCGAGCGACCAATCATTTTATCAACGTGTAATTTTTTATAAAATTGTTTGATTTCCTGTCGTACCGCGCGAGGCATTATTACAAGAGTGAACCTCCTAGAGAACACTTCTGTGAAAAAGTGAAAATAATCTCATACCTGTGAAATAATCTCAGTTAAGAAAGGAAGAAAATCACAAATGTATCCTGAAAAGCTCTGTCTAATCAACCGGCCTTATTAGTGAGGACATGAAGAGGACTGAAGAGAAAAGAAATTGCGAATACACTATTAAGAAATAAGACCTAAGAAACGAGAACGAGGAATCACGAAGACAAAAGCGAAGAATGAAAAGAGAGACCAGTCGACAAAGAACGAGAATAATTCATCATCACCGTCATCGTCACGCCTTATTTGTTGTTTTCCATGTTTTTTCACCGGATCCTTTCATCAAGTCCCACTACCTCACTCCATGGGTTGATCGCGGGGCCTGTGGCAACCCTCCCCTTGGATAATCCTTGTCCTTCCCCATCAACCATCCTATCCTTATCCTACAGTGTGTTTTTGCTTAAGTTTGTCATTTATGTCCCTCATCTTCATTACGACCGGCGTCAGAATAGTTACATGGATAGTGGAGATGCTGTGTATGTGAAATATACAAATGTTTTGGTATCCATTTTAGGTCATCATCTAATACGTAACGCTTTTAAAACGGTAAGTTATGCGCAGTGTTCAAATCGAAGTGAAAAGACCATTCAGATTCATAAACGGGTATATTTTGTCACTGACCATCCACTTTTACCACCAACCATCGTCTTCAGGTCAAGTTCAGGACACATCATTTAAGAGAAGAGGTGAGCGTGCACTGTGCATGCCCAAATCGAGACACAGCTGCCCTCCTGATGGACAGACCGCGCAGAAATACGTCCTCGTCGCGTTTGTTTTTGCGAACGCGTACGACGTAGTGGACCACCGCCTGCTACGCGTTCACCTACGGGAGATGGGGCTGCCAAATTGCACGGTGGCCTGGATTTGGCAGTGGCTCCGAGACCGAAGAGTCAAGGTGGACTTAACTGGCGTGCTTTCCAGTGAGCGCATTTTCCGAACTGGCCTATCGTAAGGCAGTGTCTTGTCGCCAGTTTTGTTTTTGTTATGGGCGGCTCGGCTGGTAGACGCACTCCGTAGGGGGGAATGATAAATATCAATGTTATCGTTGCTCAGTTGTCACTTAACACATGATTTTATATTAAAAATGAGAACTTTTGGTGGTTTTGTTATGGGTCTAGCTTTCAAAAAAACTTCGCCCATGGGCAATTGAAAATTTTCCTTTCTGCCAGTCATTTCCCGTACCGCCCGGGTGTCAAATCGGTCCTGTCCCTCTCAGTTTTTCGCGAATATTTGTGTGCGTAATTACACCAAAGAAACAAAACTTTGTAAAATTCCTAGTCGCAGAACTTAAGCTTTCCAAAAATTGTGTCAAGTCAGGTAACTGACTTATGACGTCATTTTTAACAGTCACACTGGGGAGAGGTGTGGCACTAACGCGCACTGGAGGGTACTGGTAAGCCCCCTCCTAGGATTTCGGAAACTAAGAGGCGTAGAAAAACGCCGGTTGAGGGGTGTTTGGGGGCTATGGTGGTCTAAATCATGGCTTATTTTCATTTACCTAGGTCAATTTCTTTAAGGTCAAACGAGGTCATAAATGTTAAATCCAGGCCATGCTGGGTACCCATTGGAAAATTATGTGATCATGCGGGAAAAGGACGGGAATAAGCTAAAGGTGGACCAGAGTCATAGATGGAAGATCGCAAATCATCTTTCTTGCTATTTTGAGATTAAGGCCATTCAAGGTCATTAACCTATAAGGTCACAATATGGTATACTACCTTTAATGTACACTGTTACGAACACTACAGCAACTGTTTGATGGGATATGATGATTGACCTTTACCAATGGCCTTTGACCCTGACCTTTGACCCCGAACTTTACATTGATGTACCTTAACTATGACGTCATACGATAATATACGTCAGACCGGGTAACGCTATATAACCGGAAGCACTGGGGGTCAATGACATTGAAAGTGTTGATATGACCTTGACCTGTGACCTTTTAAATTGACCTTGACCTTCATTTGAGGCGAACTTAACATATCATCCCGGTTATATGGATTTAAGATGTCACCACTCTGTCTCCAGTGCAAGTGAACTGGTCCGACCGCGCGATTCCGGCGATCTCAAAATGCAGGTCTGCTTTGAAAGCCTATGAGTAAAAGGAAATTCAACCGATTAAAAAAATATATCTTCGCTAATCGACAAGCCGTTAAATGCTCTCAAATGTGTCCAAGTATCACCTTTCGGCTACAAGCGGTTCTCCGGCCACCTTGGAAAATAGGTGGGGAGGGGTGGCTCCGAGGTGCCCTCCAGTCCATGTGTGAACCCTTTAAGCCAATTTTGCTGTTCTAAGAAGTGGAAGACTAAACCAGAGTGCAACTCGGCTGTTAACCCTCGCCCCACCGGGGGCCATCGATGGCCCCCTAAGGTTTTTCCGGGATAGCAGAAAAACGACGAGGCGCAGCACCGCGGTTGAAGGCTCTACCTCTCACTACATCATTTTCCCATCATCCCTGAAATTTTTTACCCCGGGTCACCCAAGGTCAGGTCACCAGACGAGGTCAACCAAGGTCACCTCACTTCACCTTTAGAGCTCTGTAAGAGCTACATTTCAAAGTCGATCGATTTGAAACTTCCTACACTTCATGACCCCTCCAGGGTCTACAAGGTGTATATCCGGGATTTTTCGATTTCGTGCCCTGAGGTCAGGTCACGAGGCGACCTCTCCCATTGGAAAAGCATGGGAAAAGCTATTTCATGATATAAAAGCCACAAAAATGATTGCAAATACTCAGACTGCTCAGAACAGCGTTTTTGGACACCCTTTCACGGATCCCAGGGGTTATATTTGCCCTTTGACTTTTCCAAGGTCATCCAAGGTCACCAGAGGTCACAAACAGTATTTTGACAATAACTTTTGACCTAATTGAGCTAGAGCGGTGAAACAAACACCATCGTGTTTGTCTTGTCACTGGCTTTCATTTGATATACGGCAGGTCACTTTTTGACCTTTCGTGACCTCAGGTCATATTAGGTCACGAGGTGACCTCTGGCGGTCAAACCACTGGCGGGAGGTCTTTACGTTCCACATAGCGGAAAAAGTACTGGCAATTTGCTATCAAATGTACTTTACCAGGCCTCAATAGCTCTAATGACATAAGAGTTATGCCCAGTTTAATTAATCATTGCATATTTGAGTGAAAATAGCCGATCTTGACCTAATTTGACCTCTGGAGGTCAAACCATTGACCTGAGCACTAAAACATGCAAGTAATTTCTTACTGAATTCACGCGAGGTTTCTATTGCACTTTGCAGATTTGCGCTAACGCCCATATTTTCGGAGTTAGAGGGGGCCATCGATGGCCCCCCGGTGGGGCGAAGGTGGCGCCGGACCCCCGGTGGGGCGCGGGTTAAAAGAGCTACGAGATTTACAAGATTTCATTCAAGAGCTCCCAGATTTCGATTTTCCCGATCACTCGAAAGCTCATGGAATATATAATCGAAATTGCTGACAATAATTTTGAGGTCAGGTCAACAATGAGGTAACCAGATGTCACCAACGTACACCATTATGAAGTACGTTTTGCCTATTTTTCGAACACAAAGATACAGCAATCCTTTTGCTTCATGACACAGGAATTCAAATGGTATGCAACATGACCTTGACATGTCGTTATTTGACCCTGACCCGATGTTCTTGACCTCAGGTCATGGTCAAATATAAGGGTATCCCGTAACCTAAGAAGGTCATGCTGCCTGCCATTCGTCTCGTTGAGCTGGAACAAACACATAAATGCCGCCAGATATCTTCTAAATCCTCGCACCGGGCCGTCGGAGCGAAGATGAACACTGTCCGTTTCCTTGGTGAGGCCAGATGAAGCTCCCCTTCCACGCATAGACAAAATGTTACAGTGGCAATAAACGTGAAATCGAACGGAAATAACTACTTCTGAAAGACCCTGCAGACCAGAGTTGTGCGTTTCAGAATTTTCTTGAGTCGACTCAACTCAACTCAAGTGCTGAGAGCAGTTGACTCAACTCTGACTCAACTCATGACCAAGAGTTCAGTGAGTCGACTCAACTCTGACTCACGGCTAAATTCATCCGACTCAACTCTGACTCAACTCACGACTCAGCTCAACTCAAACTTCGACTCATTTGAAAAATGAAATAAATACATGATAAATATATAAATATAAAAATAAATAAATCAATCAACCAGCAAAAATCAAGCTGTTCAGAATGTCTGACATGAAACAGAAGATTAATGGAAGCAAAATTAATTAATTGGCATTCAAACATTGGTTAACAATTACCCAGCAGCCATGAATAACTTTTTAATTCTTCCAGACTTTCACTGCCCAAAAAAGCTACCACCTGCTGCAATTGCTTCTAAAAGGAGCATTGCATATAAAACTAAGTAAGTGGAATGGAAAAGACCCTAAAAGCGCTAAGGTTACACCAACACAGGCAAAAAAAATTGAGCCTCCATATTGCCAAAAAAGATTCAAGCTAAAAGAACATGATATAAACTGTATTTTGGTTTGTAGGGATGGTATAGGTATTGCTTCTTCTGTTAAAGAATGAGGCTAGGTAATTTTTATAAATTAAAATTAACCCTCGCCCCACCGGGGGCCATCGATGGCCCCCTAAGGTTTTTCCGGGATAGCAGAAAAACGGCGAGGCGCAGCACCGCGGTTGAGGGCTCTACCTCTCACTGCATCATTTTCCCATCATCCCTGAAATTTTTTACCCCGGGTCACCCAAGGTCAGGTCACCAGACCAGGTCAACCAAGGTCACCTCACTTCAACTTTAGAGCTCTGTAAGAGCTACATTTAAAAGTCGATCGATTTGAAACTTCCTACACTTTATGACCCCTCCAGGGTCTACAAGGTGTATATCCGGGATTTTTCGATTTTGTGCCCTGAGGTCAGGTCACGAGGCGACCTCTCCCATTGGAAAAGCATGGGGAAAACCTGTTTCATGATATAAAAGCCACAAAAATGATTGCAAATACTCAGACTGCTCAGAACAGCGTTTTTGGACACCCTTTCACGGATCCCAGCGGTCATATTTGCCCTTTGACTTTTCCAAGGTCATCCAAGGTCACCAGAGGTCAAAAAGAGTATTTTAACAATAACTTTTGACCTAATTAAGCTAGAGCGGTGAAACAAACATCATCGTGTTTGTCTTGTCACCGGCTTTCATTTGATATACGGCAAGGTCACTTTTTGACCTTTCGTGACCTCAGGTCATATTAGGTCACGAGGTGACCTCTGGAGGTCAAACCACTGGCGGAAGGTCTTTACGTTCCACATAGCGGAAAAAGTACTGGAAATTTCCTATCAAATTTACTTTACCAGGCCTCAATAGGTCTAATGACATAAGAGTTATGCCGAGTTTGCTTAATCATTGCATATTTGAGTGAAAATAGCCGATCTTGACCTAATTTGACCTCTGGAGGTCAAGCCATTGACCTGAGCACTAAAACATGTAAAGTAATTTCTTACTGAATTCACGCGAGCTTTCTATTGCACTTTGCAGATTTGCGCTAACGCCCATATTTTCGGAGTTAGAGGGGGCCATCGCCACCCCCCGGTGGGGCGAAGGTGGCGCCGGACCCCTGGTGGGGCGCGGGTTAATATCTCCTTACCTTACCCACCTTACCTAAGGATGTTGGAATTTTGGAGGCTCAAAGGCCTGCTGGCTCCGTTCTCTGGCGAGCTCGATCTCAATGGGAGTCTTTGCTTGATCTTACTCAGGCGGGGGCCTGAGTGGGGATCATGGGTTTTCTAGCTCAACCCATGGGCAGATACAGGTCAGTCAGGACTGTCATACCCAAGAGTTTTATCAAAATTTAAGCAATAATTACCTAGTTGCAATTGCTAATTATAAGAATTACAGCAAACCCCACGAAAAGTATACCATATATGACAAAGAACAATAGCAATGAAAATTCTATCAACGTTGATGTGTTGGATTTAAATATATTCATATTTTAAACCCAATCAAATTTTCAGCTGCAGCCAGAACCTGTAATAAAATACATACCTATTGCTATTCAAGCAAAATTGGAGAACGATTTCATAGAAAATTGCTAATGTATTATAGCTATCCAAATAAACACAGATGCCAAGTAAGGATCTCTGATCAGACAAAAACAGTTGCAGGAAATAATTCCTCTGATTCTTGCAATGAAGACATCTCAACATTTTTGTCGAATCAAAGGTCCAATTTTTCAATGCTAATAGCAGTATTTGCTATTGATAGGTACAATGAAAAGGGTGGCGGCAGACGGTGCATTTAGGAAAAAATAATAAATATAGCATGTAGGCATATAAATATTTGCATTACTTCATGAACTATCACGTGATAATTACTCTTTTGCCTTCAGGTTAGTTAAGCTTGAGCCCATACTCTGCTGAATTCGTTTTTCAAAGACAGCAATGGCGCACACTATTCTGAGAAAACCACTGGCCGGGTACCTCTAAAGTTTTCCTCTCCATCGGATGGAAATTCCTCCGCTGATGACCTAAAAAAATCAGAAAACCACCACTGACGACAACAATCAGCGACGACGACGCGTGTTGTTGGAGTGTTTAAAGTAAAGAAGTAATATTGAATATTGAAGATGAGAAGTTTTTAAGAGTTTTGAAATGTATTTTGTAGTGCGTTCCACAACTTCAAAACCAGTGATAGGAACCTGTTTAATTTTTTGAGTGTATGTATTATTCGTGCCTAGGGATTCCTTCAGACTGGATGGGCCTTTAAAATAAGCACTTGAACCATATAATTGTTGGTTTATTGAAACAAATTGAAACTTTGATTTAAAGAATTGAAACACTGGGGGAAAATGTTTTAAAGGAGGTTTGCAAAAGGTAGGCAAATTCAGACACTTTTACTTGACAACATGTTTACCTGTTGAGCCAACTTTTTCGTCAACTCATTTGACTCGCTGTCTTCACAACTCAACTCAACTCAACTCATTGATGCGTTGTGAACGGACTCAACTCAACTCAACTCACTTGTCTAATTTTTTTTCGACTCAACTCAACTCAACTCAGAGTCGAATGAGTCGGAATTTGAATTAAACTCTGACTCTGACTCGCGAGTCGCACAACTCTGCTGCAGACACAAAAATCAGTTAGTGCCAATGCACCTTATATCAAGTCAAATTAAGGCAGTAACATTCATTCCTATGTAGAACTACCAACTCCACCAGGACTCTCCCGGTACCCGTCACCTTCTGGGGAAAAGGAACAAGGCTGAGAGTTCAGGTAGCAGGGTGGTCTTGATGTAAGTGCAAAGGCATAAATTACCCCCAAGAAAGCAATATCATTCATAACCCTGATCAGTATGAGTTAAATGGTCTCCATGACACCAAAATCATAGCTATACTGCGTTTAGTTGAATTTTTTTAATACTCTCATATAATTTGGTTTACCCATGGTGACCTCTGCTGACATAACCATAGGCTTAAACGGACATCTGTTGTGACATGTCACATTTTTCAATTCAACAGCTTTTGAATATTATCCAGAAAATTCGTCTTACATTTCTAAGAGCGAGCTAGATTTTCACTTCGAAAAATCACTATGCGTGGGCATAGGAATGTTGTTATAACGCAGTGACCTGACCTGGTCTAGCTAGCTATTTTTCGTCAAAAATGTTGCCAAATTTGTCAGGTAAAAGATACGCATACTGACATTGCCTTAAAACAACTACTTTTGGAATTATTTGCAAGAGAAACTGAGAGTAGCAAGTCCAATGGAACACTCAGTAGGTGCCGGAATACAAGCATTAGAGACGAAATTTTCACTTGCCCATGGTCGAAGTTTTTTTGCAAAGTAGAACAATATCTTCTGCACCCAAAGTCTCCATTTTAACCCTAGAATTACCTCCTGAGTGGCAATAGGTCTAATGCAAAAATTATTTTTTCACCATCATTATCATCCCCCCTAACTCCGCGCGGTTCCCGGATGCTCCCCCTACATGTACGCCGATGATACGTCAGCTCTCTGCAGGGGCAACAACATCCAAGTCGCCAAGGACCGGGCGCAAGCTGCTGCTGGCGCCCTCGTGAAGTGGGCCTGACAGCACAAAGTGGTCGTATCAGGAGCCAAGACCCAAGTGCTGGTGATGTCCCAGTGGGCTAGAGACGCCGATCCCTTCAGCATTAAGGTCAACGGGAAGTCTGTCACTGCTGGAGACACCCTACAGCTACTTGGCGTCCCCATCGATCGGCTCCTCCACTTCGGTCCACACTGTAAGAGACTGTGGGTGAAGGTCCACCCCCGCATCTCCCACTTACGTCAACTGTCCGGCCGCAACTGGGGGCTGCACGAACAGCACCTCCGAACTGTCGCAACCGGCTACGTTAGAGGAGCGATGGAGTAAGCGGCCGCAGCATGGCTCCACGCCACACCACCATTTCATGTCGAGCTGCTGGAACGAAAAATGAGAGCGTCAGCGCGTATCATCACAGGATGCACCCGCCCCACCCCCAGCCATGCGCTGATGGCCGACGTAAGACTCTCCCCGTAGCGGCCAGAAGGAGCGTACTCGCGACCCGACTGCTGGTGAAAGTCCATGCGCTGCCACCTGGAGACCCTATGTGAAGACGTGCGGAGGCGACAGCGCCTCTCGACTCTCCTCGGTGACCGGGTGGCGGCAGGTGGGCAGAGAGATGTGGGATCAAGCAGGCATCTCCCTCCCCATCGAGCCTCTCCTCCCTCGACGTCTTCCACCGTGGGTATCAGAGCAGTGAGTCACATTTCAACTAGACGTGGGCCCGCTGACATCAGGAGCGTCACCTGTCCGTAAGAAGCGAGCAGCTCTCCACCACCTCGCTTCCCTGATTCAATATACCACATGGGTGTGGACCGACGGGTCGGTGCACGGAGGGGTCACGAGCGGGGAGCTGGGTCTTCATCGAGTCACCAGACGGAGCCCAGCATGAGCTGACCTAGGTACACCAAAACCCTTGAGGTTGTACTTACTTTTGGGGCTTATCGACGCACCAACTGCCAGGGTCATATGGCGTCGCCAACTCTCCCCCGTTGGAAGGGTTTCTCGGGAGCCAGCTTGCTCCTTGTTCAGGGAAGCCGCCGGGCCTTGAACCCGGGTCGGCTGAATGGAAGCCAGCTACGCTGACCACTCCACTACCGCGCCCCCCTTGAGGTTGTGTCTCAATGCACTTTCATTTATTCATTCAGGCGACCAGCAGGCTCGCTCTGCTCGATTTTTCGAGCTGGGATGGTAGCCCTCCAAACTGCCTGTGTCTTCCTATTGGACCACTGAGTGCACACAGAAGATCCGGTCATCTTCAGTATGGCCCGCCAAGATGATGACGCATTATAGAAATAAAATGGCTTCAATGTCTGTATATAAGACAGCGAATCGGTAAAAATCGCAAACTTCCTCGCCATCAGCTTGTTCGTTGAGTCAAAGACGAACGAATTATATTCAGTATGGGCCGGATCAAGGACTTGTAGAGCATGAGCAGGGTCTTTCGATCCCCGCCGCACTCTGATCCGCCGAGCATGCGGAGGATATTAACTCGTTTTTGACAGCTAGAGACGACTTTGTTAATATGCTCGTTAAAACTAAGCCGGGTATCAAGGATGACGCCTAAGAATTTGAAGCTTTTCGCGCATTCAATGGGTTTGCCTGAGATTTGGAGCTGAGGAACAGCGTGTCTCACACCTGGCCTGGCAAAGACTACGACTGATGACGTTTCGGCCGAGAGTGATAGACCCATTGAATTGCACCAAGCATGGATGTCGTCGAGACTACCCTGCAATTCGGTAGTCGCGGTTTTGAATTCTGGTTGACTGCGCCGCCTGGTGTCGACTGGAGTGGATTTCCAAATAGCGACATCATCTGCAAATAGGGAGTACCTAACTCTAGGCGGTAGCTTTTTGGAAGATTTGTCATTGATCATGACTAGGAAGAGGGTCGGAGATAAAACGCTACCCTGGGGTGTGCCCTGGTCTTGAGATGTCAGATAGGAAAAGGTGGTGCCGCAGCGCACTTTGAATTTTCTGTCCCTAAGAAAGTTGTCAATGAATCTAGCAAGGTGGCCATGGACTCCCAGTTTACAGTTTATACAAAAGGACGTCTTTTTGTACACGATCAAAGGCCGACTTCATATCTAAGAATGCAGCAATTGTGACTTGCTTCTTGTAAAAGCCATTTTGGACGTCACTGACCAGTTTGATCAGATTGTCAGTGGTGGCTCGCCCGCACCGGAAACCCGATTGCATAGCATCGAGTTTCTTTTCGAGAATTTCGTGAAGTCTTACGTTCACCATGCGCTCTACAAGCTTGCTAGCACAGCTAGTAAGCGAAATGGGGCGATAACCTTTAGGTTCCGTTTTTTCTTTGCCAGGTTTTGGAATGGGAATGATGACACTCTCCCGCCACATAGTGGGGAACGAGTCGCTAAGAAACATGTTGTTAATGGCCGAGAGAAGATATTTTAGTGCTGTCTGGCTGAGGTGCCTGAAGAAAGAGTAGTGAATTTCATCCGGGCCACTGCAGTGTTTCCACACTTGCTAATGGAGTAATTTAGTTCGGTCATTGTAAAAGGTACGTTATAGTACTCCTGATTACTAGAATTGAAGAATGTGCGGCGTTTGCACCATTCGGCCTGGTCTTTTGAGCGCTGGTTGTAGAAACTGTTGGCTGCAACACCATTGTAATGATCAGCAAAGGCGTCCATGACTTCCTTGGGTGCCGTGATGTTTTGGCCGGAGATTGTCAGTTGAGGGAAGGGTCCACGGGGCGGTCGTTTCGCAGAGAAAGCTCCAATGGTTTTCCAGATTTGAGAAATGGGTGTGAAGCGGTTGAATTTAGAAACGAAGGCGTTGAAACTATCTCTTTGGACCCGCTTGCACGTGTTTTGAAAATGGGCTTTGGCTGCCCGGAGGGCATTGCGAGTAGGGCTGTGTGGCCTCCTCTCGTAGGCTTTCCTGGCTCTAATCATTTGAGCTTTGGCGTGTGCCGTCTCTGCATTCCACCATGGGGCTCCTTTTTCTGTCGGGGGCCTTGACTTTTTGGTATTGTTAAATGTGCTGCTGAGCTGATGGCTCTTAGTACCGAGTCAATGTCTGCCGAGTGGGGTCACCTCCGGTGACAAGTGTGAGGTCGACCTCTGCCTCAAACTTGTTCCAGTCGGCACGTTTTAGATTCCATGAGGGTGTAAAAAGAGTAACATGGTCGATTGAGCCTGTGGGAATACCAATTTTTATTGGGAGGTGATCGCTCATTCCTGGGTTGTCTTCGACTTCCCAGGTGAACAGTGACGCAATTCTAGGAGAGCAGCACGAGTTGTCAATGGCAGTGTCAGAATGGCCACCGCGCATTGCTTGGTGGGTCGGAGCGCCGTTATTTAAGATAACTAGATTTTGAGAGTCTATTGCGTCATAGATGATTTCGCCTCTGCGAGTGGTGGTGGCGCTGCCCCATGAGGGATGA
Organism: Lepas anatifera; assembly: GCA_034440635.1. Taxonomy (NCBI): domain Eukaryota; kingdom Metazoa; phylum Arthropoda; class Thecostraca; family Lepadidae; genus Lepas; species Lepas anatifera. The sequence goes on along the minus strand of JAOTON010001845.1, from coordinate 60,546 downwards.
TGACCGTTCAAGTCTCCAAGTAGTAGCAAAGGGCCGGGAATTTGTGCCAAAAGTTGGGCGAGGTCCCAAGCCGACGGGTCAGGATCGCTTGGAGAGATGTACAGTGAAATCACCGTCAATTTGACGTGCTGAATTTCTACATTAATAGCGACACAGTCGAGTGGCGTAACCAAAGGCACTTGGCTGTGAGGGATGCTATTTTCAATAAGGATGGCAGTGCCCCCTTTACGGACAGTAGCGTTTACATTATGGCGGTACCAAGAGAAACCCGAGATTTTGAATTTGTTATTATCATTATCATTAAAGAGGGTTTCTTGGAGTGCTGCTACTGCCGGCTTTTTCTCAGCAAAGATTGATTTAAATAAGGGGAATTTCCCAATTAGACTGTTTGTGTTCCATTGGAGAATTGAACCCATGGTGGTTTAATGTCTTAGATGCTGGGGGGTTTGCGGGGGCGGGGGCGGAGGTGATAGGAATGTGTGCTACTCGTGTCGCTGGTAGTGGAAACGGGGGACGAGTGCCGGGTGTACCGGAGTTGCCTCGGCACCGGGGGGCTGCCGGGCCTGAGGGATTTGGATGAGACTGAACTGGTGGGGGAGGCCGACATGAGATAACTATTTTCTACAGAGTCTGTGACCGAGATGCTGTCAGCATTTGGGTAAGACTCGGTCCCGAGCAGCGCACTATCAGGTTCGCTGTTGCTACCTGACGTGTCGGAATCACTGGCAAATTGGAATTGCATGTAATTACATGCCAGGTCTGTTTGAGAGCCACAATGGCGGGTCGTCGGTGCTTGAGAGGCAGGAGCTTTGCTGCTGTCCGTGAGAGAGGTTTCGGTTTGGGTGGCTACACTGACTTTTTTCTGTTTGAGTGGCAGCTGTCTTACTGGAAGGGGGAGCTGCCACTCTGGTGTTTCCGTCCCGGCGCCCGCCGTAGGCGGCGCCTGGGAGGGGTGCACCGGTGACTTTTGGGTAGGAGGGGCTGGGAGCGGGGAAACTCGGTACAGCTAGGCACCTGCTGAGGGCTGCTTTGCCGCCCTTCGGTTGGGGTCCAGGTCTTCCTGGTGCCATGTGAGGGACGGGGGCGGCGGTACTTTTGGGCGGAAGACCCGGAGTGGAACAGGCTGGGTTGGCTGGGGGATCCGTCCAGCCCGTGTTGGGAGTCCACTTGCGTTAAAATGTGTTTGTGCTGTGGTGCGTGTTTTTCATGACATGGGGGATGGCCAGCCGAAGGGGTACCATGACTAACGGCTCCATCAGGGGGCGAAGGGGACGCTTTTGGGAGGCGGGGAGCTGAGGGGTGGCCTGGCCAGCTGTGCTGGGGGCTGCCGCGGTGGCCTTGCCACCACGTGCCTAGGTTAGGGAGTGGCGTTTTTCGGTCTCACGCACTTCTTGCGGGCCAGGTCGAAGGGGAGCTTTTCGTCTTCAGCCACCATATTTACATGTTTTTCACGGAGCCAGGCTGGGCACTTAGGATCGGTAGCCCCATGGGTGCCGCCACAGGCAGCACACACAAGGCTAAGGGAGGTGCAGTCTTTGGTTCGGTGTGCAGCACTGCACTTGCCACAGCGGGGGGGGTGGGGTTTTTACAGCTGGACTCAACGTGGCCGTACCTTTGACAGATTTGACACCTGATGGGGTTGGGGTAGAACGGCTTCACTGGGTAGACACAGTCGCCCAGTTTGACACGGCCACAGTCATCTCGGCACTTTGTGTCGAAGGTGACGAGGAAGCGATTGTCTTTACGGTGAAGGGCTTTTTCGGTGGTGGGCTTGGGGAGAGTGAGTCTTTGAATGGTGAGCACACTTTGGCCCTCAAAATCAAAGTTGCGCTCGATTTCGTCTTCAGAGAGGTGGGAAGCCTCTGGCGCACAAATTGTGCCCCGGTAGAAGTTCAGAGACTTATGAATGGGGAAACTCACTGGTTTCGATTCGAAAGTTTTGATGCCAAGCAGGGCTTTGGTTGAGGCAGCGTTTCTGGTTTAAACAAGGACGTCTTTTTGGTGCCGGATAATTTCATAGCTGCCTGTCACCATTCGGCTGATGGCCTTGTCCAGACTGAAGGTAGATTCCTTCGCAAGATTTTGGTGGATGGAGTCATAACTACCAACCAGCCAAGCTCCGCTTGGCAGGTTTGCATTGTTAAGGCGATGCATGAGAATGGCTGGCTATATTAACTTACGTTATACCGTGCAGAACCGCTCGAGTATAGTTTTCAGTTTTATGGCTGCGCGCGCTTTTTGCGTAGCGTGAGAAAGTTCTGGAGGCTTGGCGTCAGAGTGTGTGTGTGACGTCAGAGCGTGTGCGTGACGTCAGAGCGTCGGGCGGTTTTCCCCACGCGGCCCGGCTAGCTTAAATAACGGCGGAGCCAGGGAATGAGGCAGGGAGGGTGAGTGCTTGTGCAGTAGAGAATTTTGGGGAGACGCTAACTGACTGGCTCTTGCGTAATGCTGGTGAATTTGAAGGTTAGGTAAGAGAGCTTCAACTAATGGGAAGTTAACCTATATACAACGTGGTGTGGGATTTTATCCTATCTGGAGTATCGGCTGAAATTTCCTAGGATATGGATTGCAATGGGCTGTTACAGCCACTAGAAGGTTACTGAGCGGAGGGGAGGCAGGGGGCCTCTTCAGGACCTATCACTAATCGGAGGGGAGGCAGGGGGCCTCTTCAGGACCTATCAGGGACCTAGGTGGCTATTAGCCTCGAAAGGGTCCTAACTGGGACCTACGTTATTTTAAGGTAGTGTTTTATGGGCAGGTGCCGTGACACCTTTGCATAGACGCATACCTAAGCCTAACGTCAGCTGTTTATATACGATTTGAAACCGGATCTGAGTCAGCATTCCGAGAGAATCTGATGTCATCAAAGACCAATGAGGTTTGACTGTTCTTATCTCTGACCAATAGAAAAATAGTGGGCCTCTCCGTGATTCCTGAAAGGTGTACCACAAATCTGCTGAGTCAGCTGATATTCTGCTCAGTCAGAGGGTACCTGGTAGTTCTGGTTACAGCTAAAAATAGACCGTTATCAGGCACAGCATCCTGCCGTCCTGCATGAACTTCTGAGGTAGTATCCGTTTGGACCCAATGGAATGCGCTATTCCTAGAAGTCCTTGATGCCTTCCCACGGGGTGGTTGGTTGCTGGGTGGTAACAGAGAAGTTACTAGGCAGAGTGGCCTTGTGAGTCATCGTGGCGATGACCGACAGCACTTGGGCTGATACACGACTGGACATGAAGCCAGCGTCAATGACTGACTTATTGGGCGGCGAAGCTATGCATTAAGTTGAGTTGAATTTGGAACTTATATGTTTATAAATTTTGGTAGTTTTTAGAGAAGTGAACAAAAACCTTTGTCACAATTTCCTTTCATGGCACCACCTGGCGGCCGGAGTTTCAAATTTATCTAGGTTTCTGTTCATCCGTTTTTAGTTATCGAGGATATTGGGTCTGTCTGTATTACTTTTTGTGTGTGATAAACTATTGTTTAATCGGCTGCAAATTTGCAAAGTTGCTACACCAAAGGGCACTTCACCATTTCTTACACGTGCCGGTGCCTCGAGTTGTTGAGAGTGAAAAGAGGCTTGTTTCGCCGGGCGGTACTCGCTTTTAACGCACACGTCGGTGGCTGCCCCGTGGCGGATCCTTTTATTTCACCACATGCTAGTTTTAGGTCTAGTGTAATTAGATACGTGAAATATCATGTTTGTAACATCATTCGTGTGCTTTCGAATTTCTTTCGTCGAATGAACTGTTTAAACTGTTTCAAGTCATACTTTTACCGTTTTGAATGTGCTTTACCTTATATTTTTAGTCACTGGGTACCTTTACCATCAGTAGAAGATCTTTCATCGTAAATACTCATCTAGAATTTTATTTTATGTCCATGACTATTGCTGATCTAATTGTACAAATACAAATATAATACACACCCCAAAATAAAACCAACACAGAATGCTGTATTCATGACCGCTTTGTTAGAAGAAACTGGTAGAGATACTACGAAATTGGTCATGTCTTACTCCACTGCACACCGCGGCAGACGTACTCAAGCAGAACAGCTGTCACGAACATGTCAGGAAAACCAGCTGAACTAGTGCTGCTCTACTGGGATTCTAATTTGATGCCTTCTCGTACACACAAGGCTAAGAACGAGGAAAGACAAACACTACTTGTGGGAAGTTTTTTCGTGCCGCCGGAAAACCCGAGGAGAAACGAAACATCTGGGATATCGTTATATCGTTGACACCCTTCTGGATGTCTGCTATTATGTTATGGCGGGGTTGACTACGTTAGTGATAGCTTGCAGGACAGATTAGAGTCTGAACAGATAACGGCTGAGTTAATATTTTGGGTTCTAATCAGGGCTAGTGTATCTAGGATGGCGACGCCCTCGGCGGTGAAAATAGAGCAGTTGTCCGGAAAGTCTTTTTTGAGCCAAATATTTTCCCCCAGATGTCGATGTCTACTTTTTCGCCTATTTTAGAGCCGCCGGCGGGATGGCCGCGGCGGGAGATCAGTGGCGACTTCATCACGCGCTGCGCGGCACCGGCACCGCTGAATAATAAACGACACGTGGCATCGATCCTCGTGCGCCACCGCTGGCCGCCAGCAATCAATGAACTCCCAGGAGAGCGGCGCACCAACACAGCGCTGTCGCCAAAACACAGCTGAAAACAGCGCCTTCCTCAGAACTGCGCGCTGACCTCACTGGCAACTCCTGGAAGGCCGACCTCAGCTCGGGCATTTCCAGACATGCTTCATCACCAAAAAACAACCGCGTGGATGGCGGCAGGCCCAACTCCTTGCCGCGAAATCTAACTCGAAACAAAAACTCAAATAGTCCAGGCAGCCCCCTCGATGCTCCACCTCAGAGACGAAAAATCACACAAAGTTAGTATTAGACTTACACATGGTACTTTCTAACATCTATGTTTCCATTGCAATCCTCCAAATGCTTCTAAAAGAATGGCGCTTTCCAGATTTTCTGGCGTCGGTTCTGCGCAGAGGCAATCGCGTGGGAGTGCTCTTGGACGGGACTGAGTTAAATCGGGCAGGTAGTTGACAATAGAAAATGTTCTACGCTGACCTCTAGCCCTTTTATTAGTGGTCAGTCTGGCACGCTAAACAAGGGTTTACGAGGCTATATGTCTTTCTGATGCGCCGTGGCGCCCACAGACGCCCAGAAGTGATACACTACGCACAGAGGTGACTATGGCTCCCGAGAATACTGACCACGTCTCCACAAAGGGAAGGTGCAGGCTGGAAACAATATGAAACAAAGGGAGATGTTAGGTGATCAGAAGCAAGGATTCAATCTGCAGAAAAAAGGAAGAGGAGCGGGGACGCTAACGAAGCTAACTGAAATGGTATCGGCAAATGGATCCAGGAGACAGATACCTGCGGTATACCCCCTCCCCCTCACGGATAACCAGAAAGTCCCCTCCAAATCCTGTGCCCGCATTTCCTTCTAGCTGGGACAAGACTGCTCCCTTCCAGTAAAAAAACTCGCCAGATTGGGCTTCCTCCTTCCATTACTACCAACCGGGTACCAGCGGGAAGGATTTATTACTAAAATTTAGGCCAGCTGGACTGCAAGCCGAAGCAAAGTGCAGCAAAAGAAATAATATATATATATATATATATATATATATATATATATATATATATATATATATATATATATATATATATATATACTTACCGTCTTAGAATTGGCATTTCCAGTGTAGTTTTTCTGGTGTCTTTCTGAAGCCCTCGGAGTCGCGGATACCTATACCAGTTGTATTCTCCTGACCTGTCATACCAGGCACTTAACGGACACAGGAATGGGAGTTTAGCAATAGTTCTGACTGCAATGCACTATTCTCTCTGACTTGAATAATTTAGATGAAATGATGGAAAGGAGTCCACTTAAAGGTCATCTGGCAGGAATTGGGCCAAAACTGTTCTCCTCAAGCAGGTGGTCTGAACGGGTACCAGGGAATAATAATTTTTGGGGCTTATCGACGCACCAACTGCCAGGGTCATATGGCGTCGCCAACTCTTTCCCTGTTGGAAGGGTTTCTCGGGAGCCAGCTTGCTCCTTGTTCAGGGAAGCCGCCGGGCCTTGAACCCGGGTCGGCTGCGTGGTAGACAGCTACGCTGACCACTCCACTACCGCGCCCCGGTACCAGGGAATCATCCCCCTGCATCACGGGGGGGGGCAGTACCCGCGAGGTCTCCCCTACATCACCGGGGGGCAGTACTCGCGAGGTCTCCCCCTACATCACGGGGGGCAGTACCCGCGAGGTCTCCCCCTACATCATCGGGGGGGGGACAGTACCCGCGAGGTCTCCCCTAAATCACCGGGGGGCAGTACCCACGATGTCTCCTCCTACATCACCGGAGGGGGGCAGTACCCGCGAGGTCTCCCCCTACATCACGGGGGGCAGTACCCGTATCACCGGGGGGGGGCAGTACCCGCGAGGTCTCCTCCTACATCACGGGGGGGGGGCAGTACCCGTATCATCGGGGGAGGGGGCAGTACCCGCGTGGTCTCCCCCTACATCACGGGGGGGCAGTACCCGTATCACCGGGGAGAGGGGGGCAGTACCCGCGAGGTCTCCCCTACATCACCGGGGGAGGGGGGCAGTACCCGCGAGGTCTCCCCCTACATCATGGGGGGGCAGTACCCGCGAGGTTTCCCCCTACATCACGGGGGGAGGGCAGTACCCGCGAGGTCTCCCCCTACATCACCGGGGGGGGCATTACCCGGGAGGTCTCCCTCTACATACGAACCAACTTTTACATTAGAGCCGGTACAGCCCGGCCGTCACGCTAACGGAAAGCTTACATCTCTGAATGGGGGCAACATACCTTGACGGGGCGGGGCTTTCACCATGATATATCCTGATCAATTCAATTACTGACTGAACCTATCAGGGAGAGGTGGGGACTTGGCGAAGCCCGTGGCACGTGCAAAACCAGGGCCATGTCAAATGATCCAATCTCAGTCATTTATAACTCCATAACCCGGTTTTGGCAGATCTGCAGACGCCTAAACTTGGTGTACAGGTAGCACCAATGTTGTGAGTTAAAATCTGAGTGAGTTTAATCTCAAATCAAATCACTCCAGCACAGGAGCATGGGAAAGGTGTGAGCAGATTTTGCCCTTTTTCTATAATTGAGAAACTATAAATCCGAACGGATGAAATTTACGGCACATATTCTGGCTGATCTAAGAACAAGTATTGGTTTTCACCAGCCCTGCGGCTTTACGACACACCCGCTGCTGCGGTCACATGACGTCGCCAACTCTCACCCTCTGGGCAGGCTATTGCCGGGACACACCCGCTGCTGCGGTCACATGGCGTCGCCAACTCTCACCCTCTGGGCAGGCTATTGCCGGGACACACCCGCCGCTGCGGTCACATGGCGTCGCCAACTCTCACCCTCTGGGCAGGCTATTGCCGGGACACACCCGCTGCTGCGGTCACATGACGTCGCCAACTCTCACCCTCTGGGCAGGCTATTGCCGGGACACACCCGCTGCTGCGGTCACATGACGTCGCCAACTCTCACCCTCTGGGCAGGCTATTGCCGGGACACACCCGCTGCTGCGGTCACATGGCGTCGCCAACTCTCACCCTCTGGGCAGGCTATTGCCGGGACACACCCGCTGCTGCGGTCACATGGCGTCGCCAACTCTCACCCTCTGGGCAGGCTATTGCCGGGACACACCCGCTGCTCCGGTCACATGGCGTCGCCAACTCTCACCCTCTGGGCAGGCTATTGCCGGGACACACCCGCTGCTGCGGTCACATGGCGTCGCCAACTCTCACCCTCTGGGCAGGCTATTACCGGGATCGGAAAGACTTGTGCAGAATACCTGCCCGGGGATGCGAACCCGGACCAGCAGCGTGGAAGCCGAACGTTCTTCTCTCACGCCACTGCATCCCCAAATTATTGGTTATATTAAGGGTCCTACGCCCAATGGCGGATCCAGGAGCAGCTTTAGGAGGGGACTAAACCAACATTTTTTGGGAGGGGGCTAAATTGAGAAAAATCGTGAAAACAGTATTTTGCGGAAAAAACAGTTAAAACTTGGTTCCTTGAGGGAAAGATACTATTTTAGGCTTTGGAGGGGGCCATGGCCCTTTTGCCCCCCCCTCCCTTGGATCCACCAGTGCCTAAGCTACGTGTGTTCTTGGGCACCCTTCATCGATATCTCAGAAGGTATTGACTCGATTCGGCACAAATTTTGCATGCGTATTTGCACCAACAAAATAAATGGATTGCACTAATCAGCTCTGGGCCGTATCTCACATGCGCATGTGCACGCGCTTTTGATAATAAAATATGGAATTTATGGGAAAATCAAAGCATATGCTACGATATCCCAAGCAGGTGCTGTAGTGTGAACCTTGCAAAATATGCTCATAAATTTTGGATTGCAATGGATACAAAACCACGTGGGCACACACATTTAGCTTTGAAAAAACGGCAGCTTCTTCGAGGTATGGGGATGTGATCATAATTTTTAGTTTTTGCCCATTGCTGTAAAAGTATGGGTCATTGCGACTCAAAACTTCGCCTTAGGAAATGTCAGCACACAATATTAAACGTTATTTTCGAGAATGCTCCGACTCCATAACGTTTGTATAACGAAAAAACTTGAAAAATATGTGGAAACTTTAAAAGTACAACCAGGGTGTGTATTGCCGAAACTATTGGTGCGCGACGACGGATATCAGTGAGCCAAATCTGCAGCCAAGTACCCTCTACACGATTGAAAATACGAGCGACGCTCTGTGGGGCATGTGCCAGCTCTGAAGATGTCCAAGCAAGGCACTGTCAACTTTGCGGATTCTGTACCTCTTCGGCCATAAATCGTAAATGATAGGTGATAAAAAACGAAATGAAAGCAATGGAAGTCTCTCAGCTGTTGCGAAACCTTGTGAATTTATAACAAGTCAGTTTGAACGATAACTTAGAAAGGCAAGCCGAAAGATCGGAACACCCCAAAATTGTCATCTCAAAGTGTTAATCCCTTCTTCAATTTGAAGCCTACGTATCAGTTTGGCTCCTTAAAAAAATATTGCATTCAAAAATATGAAGTGCAATCTTCAAAAGAGTAACTTTATTTTCCCTTTGGACAAATCATTTCTCAAACTATGTGTTACGTGCGGACTTCATTACAAATCTAGCATTTTAGACCTGCGAAACGGTTTCAGCATTGTAAAATCATGCAAAAATGGAACTGCTACCTTCTTAGGGGTTCACTGCACCAAATATCCGTCTGATGTTTCAAATTTAAATGTTTGATCTCAAGTACCCGCTCGGATTTCGCCTCCTCAGGCGTTTTACTGGTACACTTAGATCTGGCACTGGTAGACTTATTGGTAGATTGATAGATCAATGACTTTATACGGTAGAATAGGGTGGCGCCGGGTCGTAAGTATCAGGGTTGGCACTGCCCACTACCCACTGCCCGGGCTTTTTTTGTTTTTTTGTGGGTTTTTTAATGGATAAAACCCACCCGGGTTTTTTCATAAACCTTTTCTAGATGCCCCTGAGTTAAAATCTTGTCTTTTTTGCTATTCACATCACTTTTTAAGCTACTAAGCCTTGGTATATGTAGAATATTCCTTAGTTTGGTAGAATTGGTACCGTATGCCACCTCATACAACCCGCTAGAAAAGTGCATTAAAAGTGCATTTGAAAATTCTTGCCATCTTACCAGGAAAATGCCCAGGAATCCACATGTCAAAATTGCACATTGTGCAGCACAAATTTCTATCATTTTTGCCACAGGTAAAAGCCGCTGGATAAGACAAATGCTGTCTCTGAATATGACGTTAGTTTTGTCTGCACCATGCAGTTTTTTCCAGAATTCAACCCAAATATATATCTTAATTAATTTATAAACATCTCTGCAGGTTCAAAATATGCCAAAGTAACCATGCAGTCTCAGATTTTGACTATGACTGACTTTGACCTGAGACACCCGAAAAGTTTCTTTGTCCAACTCATGGAACCTCTAAGGCTTATCGTGGTGGAGTCACATCGTGCTGTACTTCAGGCGTGCGGCCAAAGTGGGGCGACCGCCTCTCCCCTTCGCTGAGCATAAGCACTGTAAAGAGCTTCCTGCGCGGCCTCCTGTCGTTTTCTGATTTATGTTCCCCAAGTTGATTACAAGAAGACGGACACCATCACAATGTTTGTCTCGGAGACTCTCAATAGCAAGTCTCAGGGGTACAAGCGTTGGTCTGACAGGGCCTACCAAAGTTTTGAATTGGGGTCCCAGATTCGGCTATCGGGACACCAGAATTTATCTCTGGGCCCCCAGACTTGGTCTCTGGAGCAGCCCCAAAAGTTTTCCCGGGATTTCCAGAGTTGGTCTGGAGGACCCTCAAGAGTTTGTCAGGGGGGGCGCCCAGAGCTGGTCTCTGAGGGCCCCCAGAGTTGGTCTCGGTGGGCCCAAGAGTCTGACTTGGGGCTTCCAAAAAGTTTCTCGGGGAGCCCAGGGTTACTCTCGGATGGCAGAATGCGTCTCGGGGGCCTCACAGTTGGTCTCCAAGACCTTCGAGGTTTTTCTCGTCGGCCCATATAATTGGTCTCGAACCTGCCCGAAAGTCGGTTTTGGGGGTCCCTAGATTCGGTCCTTGGGGTCCCCAGATTCGGGGGTTTCGGGGGACCCCAAGTATTGTTCTTGGTGCCCCCAGCGTTGGTCTCGAGGACCTTCAAGAGTTTGTATTGGTTCGTGGGGCCCCCAGAGCTGGTCCGGGGATCTCTAGACTCGTTCTCGGGAGACGCAAATAGTTTTTTTCTGGCGGGAGGTGAGGTTTTGTGACAAGGCGCCGGCCAATTTTTCTCAGAATGCCCAAAGAGTTCGTGTTGGGGGCACCACAGAGATGGTCATAAAACAAATGTTTGCCCTCCTGTATTTGTATTTGAATTAATTTTAAAAAGCTTTCCAAAACTACAAAATAAATTTGTTTGCCCTAGAAATTGAAAAACATAATTACTCAAGTCTTCAGCGGTTTCGTACCTCGGGTCTTGAGCCATTTTCTGCTTCCACCCCAGAATGACAAAACTTTTGCGTCAGATAGGTCACGTGACCCCGGTTTGAGAATTCCTAGGCTTCTGATTGGTTAATTGTGATTTCTTTTAAGCCCTATATTTCTGTTTCAAAATAGTTTTGGAATGTTGTTTTTCTAGAGCGATTTTTTTCTGTAGTAGTCCAAAGTTCTACATCACTGTTTAGGATAGATATGACCTAATTCTTAGAGAAATTGATAGCGTTAGCCGTGTGTACGTCATAAACATCGATATGAGGTGTACCGGTAAAGTCGTCTAGAAATGTTGACTTTGAGAGCAATTTTAAGGCATTTGCAGGCCGAATTCGCAAAAATGAGAATAGGACTTCTGAAACAACATTTTGTAACCTTTTGATATAGCCAATAAAATTTTTTCGCGTATCTCCCTTTAAGCTTCTCCTCTTGATCCGTTATCACCGCTAGATCTGTCTATGTGGCTTCTCCCGTAAACCATGCCAAATGCAGCGTAGCTTCTTCAGGCCCCTCAGGTCAAAACCTGAGTTGGATCGATGTAGAAGCACGTGCCAACGTAAAGTGAAAAGGGTCAGCTATTCCCCTCAAATTTCGCTCGGATCACGACGCCAAAGCTTTGTGGCCAGCTCTGCGTGCAATGGCAGGAACACTGAAGACGTCGCGAAACGGTGAGTAAGTTTTCTCAATCACGGGTCGAGCACGCGCACGCAGTCTCCGGATACGCTTTGACGTGGGATCAAGATACACTGGGGCTTCGAATGATTCTGCAGCTAAAGCTCCTATATTCCTGGTTATTTCTGGTGACAGAATATATTGATTCCTAGTATAAAATGAAACTTTCATGAGGATATTAATAGCTCTTTGAATTTCGTGGCTAGAATAGGTCGAGCACCTATGGTAAAATGATGCTTTACGGTGTAAAAAAAGATCCCACTTGTAATACCATATTGGTATCATATTAAGCTTCTTCCCACCATGTTTAGAAGCCGAGAATCATTTTAAGCTGGCAAGGCCTACAAAAACACTTCCTGTGCTGGAATTATGCCGGGAAGAGGATCTAATGAGAGCAAGCATGCTCAAATGTTCCTTTAATAAGGTTTCATGGCATCATTTTATGCTCGAGCAGACCGTGATTCCGGATTAGATAGAGCACATAGGAATAAAAATTTCTCTCAGTGAATGTCTGATGACTGGTTTCAAATGATTCTTCGCTCGGTTTGGAAAAACTCCACGGTATCAATGTATTTTATCAGTAAAATCGTGACGGAATCATTATATTCCAGCCCTCAACGAAGCATGGATTAGAAAAATATGCCGCTCCACTCAACATGGCAACTGAATTCGATGCAAGCCTCAAACGAAACCGCCTCTTTTGAGTGTGCATTTGGCATAAAATTAGTCTACACTGAGAGAAATTTGTATTCCTATGTGCTCTATCTAATCCGGAATCACGGTCTGCTCGAGCATAAAATGATGCCATGAAACCTTATTAAAGGAACATTTGAGCATGCTTGCTCTCATTAGATTCCTCTTCCCAGCATAATTCCAGCAAAGGAAATGTTTATGTAGGCCCTGGCAGCTTAAATGATTCTCGGCTTCTAATCATAGTGGGAAGAAGCTTAATATGATACCAATATGGCATTACAAGTGGGATCTTCTTTACACCACAATGCATCATTTTACCATAGGTGCTCGACCTATTCTATCCACGAAATTCCAAGAGCTATTAATATCCTCATCAACGTTTCATTTCATACTAGGAATCAATGTATTATGTCACCAGAAATAACCAGGAATATGGGAGGTTTAGCTGCAGAATCATTCGAAACCCCAGTGTATTTTGATCCCACGTCAAAGCGTATCCAGAGATTGCGTGCGCGTACTCGACCCGCGATTGAGAAAACTTACTCGCCGTTTCGCGCCATCTTCAGTGTTCCTGCCATTGCGCGCAGAGCTGGCCACAAAGCTTTGGCGTCGTGATCCGAGCGAAATTTGAGGGGAATAGCTGACCCTTTTCACTTTACGTTGGCACGTGCTGCTACATCGATCCAACTCAGGTTTTGACTTGAGGGGCCTGAAGAAGCCACGCTTCATTTGGCATGGTTTACGGGAGAAGCCACATCGACAGACCTAGCGGTGATAACGGATCAAGAGGAGAAGCTTAAGCTGAGTCTGATGACCGACAGACTCCGCTGAGAGCTAGCGAGAGTGAAGAGCATACTGGGGCTGCGAAGGTTCAGGCATTTTTGTACTGGTGGCCAAAACCAGGAGTCCATGTGTGTCAGCTAGATGACGGCAACATGCATTGAAGCCCCAAATTTGGCTGCGCAGAACAGCCCTTGCTATGCAAAGTTGATGAAGCAGTGAGAAGCATCTGTTACTGTTGGATACAGTCACCCACGTGTTCTAAAGATCGTTTTAAGCTCACTTTGAGCACAGATTAGGGGCGCTTAAAAATATTGGAAGGATTTTCCCAGGAGCCTCTGAACGCACGTTCATCGCTGGATAGAGGTAAGTCTCATTTTGTACAATATCGTACACAGAATGGTATTTTTCAGCCATGACGGGATACTTTGAAGCAAACATGTCTACAATCATATCTATACATCCAAAGTAAACGAGGGCTGCTATCTCTGACGACAGCGGGATGTGCTTGAAGTGTAAGCCTGGACCGCTCCTGGGCGATATAGGAGAGGACTGGTCATTAAAGGCATTTCATGTGTGTCCGAAAAATGGTGAACGTGATTGTTGTTTAATGTTTGTGTCCTAATACAAAGTTACGATTATGTTATCTTTTCTCGAGGCTGGAGTGGGCTGCGGCAAACAAATTGGATTACCCTCATTATCATCAGACAAAGTCAATGTAATAGCAAGGCCACAACAGCACGATAAGTAACATCTTTACAGAAAGTTTCAATTGAAGAAAAAAACACGAAGACTAACGAGGAACATCTAGTGAACCCAATGAAACTCTAGGCACGACTCAAAGTATGCCACACAGACTACAATTATACCAGCATCAGTTTTGCTACTAGACTAATTTTATGCCAAATGCAGACTCAAAAGAGGCGGTTTCGTTTGAGGCTTGCATCGAGTTCAGTTGTCGTGTTGAGTGGAGGGGCATGTTTTTCTAAACCATGTCTCGTGGAGAGCGGGAATATAATGATTCCATGACGATTTTGCTGATGGAATACATTGATGCCGTGGAGTTTTTCTACACCGAGCGAAGACTCATTTGAAACCAGGCATCAGACATTTGATTCCCGAGCTTACGGTGATCATTCTATGAGCTTCAGAAAACACTACGTGCTAGACTCAATCCAGTCCAAGAGATTACATTGAGTCTGCGAAGGGAATACAATGAGCCTGATTCTGCCTGATTCCAACCGAGTTTGACACCAGAATCCAGACTCGCTTTCAGCACCGACTCAGTTTAGCCAGGACTCAATTTTTCTCTCAGTGTAGAAGCAAAACTGATGCTGGTATAATTGTTATCTTTGTGGCATACTTTTAGTCAGTGGCGGATCTAGCCGGTCAGTTTGGGAGGGGCAAACCAAAGTCGAAAAGCAAAAAAAAACACGTCACGCAGTGTAAAGCAACACTACAATATAACTTCCCGGTAGAATTTTAGGTATTTGAGGCGAAAAGCAAAAAAGATGTCACGGGATGAAAAAATATGCGCTCAAGATACTTTTTCCAGTCCAAGGCCCAATATCCACACGGAACTAACGGGTTCTGTTTGAAGTTGAGAGTTGAAGCACCAAAATCTTGTTTATAAACTAAAAAGGCATCGGGGAAAAAAGGAGGTCGATAGCTTTGGGGGGGGCAAAAACATAGTTTTGCCCCGAGATTTTCCGTTGGGGGGCGACAAATACCTTTTTTGCCCCCATGGATCCGCCACTGCTTTTAGTCGTGCCTGGAGTTTGATTGGGTTCACTGAATGTTCCTCGTTAGTCTTCGTGTTTTTTCTTAAATTAAAACTTTCTGTAAAGATGCTACTTATAGTGCTGTTATGGCTTTGCTTAATGATAATGAGGGTAATCTACTTTGTTTACCGCAGTCTACTTCAGCCTCTAGAAAAGAAAAGTGAGCTGATAACGATCTATAGCACACGTGGGTGGCTGTATCCAACTGTAACAGATGCTTATCACTACTTCATGGCAACTTTGTATAGCAAGGGCTGTTTTGCGTGGCCAAACTTGGGGCTTCAGTGCATGTTGCCGTTCTCTAGCTGACACACATGGAATCCTGGTTTTGGCCACCAGTACAATGTATGCCTAACTGCCGCACCCCCAATATGCTTCTTCACTTTCACTAGCTCTCAGCGGAGTTTGTCGGTCATCCAGGGGCGCAGCCAGAGCTTTGGTATGGGGGGCACACCAACTTTGAGGGGCGACCCGGGGAAAAAGGGCACTTTTTAACGTAACCAAAAAAACTTACTATATCTTTGTTTATATCATTTTTGGGCATCTTTGGTTGAAAAAATGCAAATACATCATTGACGGAGAAGGAAAACGCGATTAAAACCAAAAAGGAAAAATATCACCAAAATGTAATGGAAGTAGCCAAAACACGACTGTTTTGGATATATTTAAGGACAAATCAGCGAACTCAAGCAAGTACTTAACATCAGAGAAATCAGCGGAGCATGTGATATCTGTTACAATGTGCAGGTTAAGGAATATTGGAGTCGAAAATTCATTTGTTATGCCCACTGGTTTTGTCGTGACGAGTGAGCCCTGGCTGAACGCAGATTAAGTTTTTTGCCTCGAACAATCGCCGTGGGACGAGGAGTGGCATAGTGTCTTTCGAAGAACACATTTTTGCTGCCGGAAAAATTTGGGAGATACCTTTTGAACGCGCTTATTAAGTTCCATATTCTCAAGGATCGGTCCCAGTTAAGAGTAAATAAAAGGCGAACAGGCCGGTGGTTTGGATGGGGATGGTGTAACAGGGCTGAAAATTGTGAAACTAGTTCTTCATTTAAATTAATTAGTAGGAACCCTGGCTTAGGGGACTGTGCTCTGAGCTCAGGGGCACAAGCCTTCTTATAATCCCTTCCCAGAATCCACCAGTATAATAAACAATTTATATAACCAGGGGTGCCTAGGCATCACAAACCGTTTTAGAGATTCCTCATTCCTCGTTATCTCCGTTTTACAAGGGGGGGTCTCCATTGTGTTCTTATTCCCCATCTATTCAAGACCAGCTCTGAGGCCCCCAAGTGTGGATCAGAGGCCTCCAGAGCAGCTTCCCCCATCCCCCCCCCAGTTGTGCCTCCAGGGACTAGACTATCTCAGTGACCCCGCCCCGAGATGATGGGAGTTGGCCTTGTGTTCTTATTATCTGTCTATTCAAGACCACTTCAGGGGCCCCTGATGTAGATCAGGGTCACCGAGCAGCTCATGCTTCACCCAGGGACTAGACTAGCTCATTGGTCTCAAAGATGAGGTCATCAGACTAGCTCAATGGGCCACAGATAGGCTCATAGGGCCTTAAACCAGTTCAAGAATCACCACAACAGTTAAGGCGCCAGATCACCTCAGGGGGTCTCAAGCCAGCTTAAGGGGCCCCCACAAGCTCAGCGCCCAGACCAGCTCAGGGTACCTCAGAACCTATATCCGCTCTTGGGCTCCAGATCAGCTCTTGGGGGCCCCAGATCAGTTCAGGGCCCTCAAGTCAGGTCAGGGGGCAAGATCAAGTCAGGGCCACTAAATCAGCTCAGGAATCCCTCACCAGCTCGGGGCCCACGCAGTTCAAAAGCCCCAGAGCTGCTCAGGGGACACCAGATCGGCCCATAGGGCAACCGATCAGCCTCGGGGACAAACAATCAGATCAGTGGTCCCCGACCAGCTCGGGGCCCAGATCAGCTCGGGAATACCAGATCAAGTTAGGAGGCACTTAATCAGCTCAGAAGCCCCATTCCATCTCAGGGACCCCCACCAACCCCTGTGGGCCCAGCTCAGCTCAGGGCCTGGGAGTTGCTCAGGAAATCACGTAATCAACCCAGGAGGCCCGGGTCAGCTTAAAGGGCACCATATTACCCATGGGGCACCAGACTAGCTCAGAGGGAATAAGATGGGCTCAGGAGACATACTGATGACTCAGCAGGCACTAGATCGACTCAGGGGGCATTAGTTAAGTTCAGGAGGCAGTATATCTGCTCAGGGTGCACCAGATCGATCAGCGCAGGGGGCAAGTTCAAGTCAGGGACACTAAATCAGCTCAGGGATCCCTCACCAGCTCCGGGCCCAATCAGTTCAAAAGCCCCAGAGCTGCTCAGGGGACACCAGATGCCCATAGGGCACCAGATCAGCTTCGGGGCAAACAATCAGATCAGTGGTTCCCGACCAGGTCGGGAATACTGGATCAAGTCAGGAGGCACCTAATCAGCTCAGGAGCTCCATACCATCTCGGGGGCCTTCATCAGCCTCTGTGGGCCCAGCTCAGCTCAGGGCTTTAGAGCTGCTCATGAAATCACGTAAGGAGACCCAGATCAGCTTAAATGGCACCAGATTAGCTCAGGGGCACAAGACTAGCTCAGAGGGCATCAGATGGGCTCAGGAGGCACCAGATCGACTCAGGGGCATTAGTGCAACTCAGGTGGCACCAGATCGATCCGCTCGGGGGCCAGATCAGCTCCCAGCCCCCAGACTATGGCAGGAGCCTAAATCAGCTCAGGGAGCAACATAACGGCTCAGGGGACACAAGGTGGGCTCAGGGCCCACCGAACCAGCTCAGGGGGACACCAGGCCATCTAAGGATACATCAATAATCAACTGAGGGGGCACCTAATCAGCTGAAGAGGCACCATATTGACTTAGGAGACAAAATCAGCTTGGGGAGGCATGAGATCAGCTCGGGGGCCCGAATCAGCTCAAGGGGCACTAAATCAACTATTAGGGCAGCAAGCAAGCTCGGAGGTATTTGACTAACTCAGAGGGTATTATATAGGTTCAGAAGGCTCAATTATTTGCTCAGTGGGGCACTCCATTGACTCAGGGGCACCAGATCAGCTTAGAGGGCAAGTAATCAGCTCAAGGGTCCAAGACCAGCTGAGAGGCCACGAAATGAGCTCAAAGAGCACCAGATTAGCTTCACCCGTACGATTATTGGTGACGATGAGGCATTTGGTGAACACATACTAGGTGCCCATACTCTTCCCGGGTGCTTGAAAAGGCGACAGAATGCCCTAGCTGACCGAAAAGGGTATTAAGTTGCCCAACAATAGCTTCAATCGCTACATGCGGTCCAGTTACATCTAGGTTCAACGGCGTAGGGCACCAAATTTCGAGCGGCACGGCCCAAATTGTATACACCACCTGGCAATCAAAAGGGCACCCTGACAGTGATGGGGCACGTGCCCCATGTGCACCCCTAGACAGTAGATCAACTCCGGGAGGCATTAAATAAGCTCAGGGGACCCGGATAAGCTCAAGGGGAACTAAAACAGCTAAAAGGACACCAGGCAAGCTCGGAGGCATCAAACTAACTCAGAGAGCATTATATAGGTGGGGCATTCCAGGACAAAACGACTTTCAATTTGACACCACCATGTCTAGAAAAAATCTGAAACTTTGTCTACGGGGTAGTTTTGGGCCAGAAACACGCCTGTGAGAATCTTAGCCCCCTCCGACCAACGGTGACCGAGTTATAGCCCGAGGCATTTTCGGAAGGTCACCTTGTAGACTCATCTTTGATGCTTCATAACTCAAAAACGCATAACTTGATTAACAAGTTTTGTATATCATTGAACTCGTCTTGAACTATGCTTTACTTTGAAAAAAGAAAATTTCAAAATTTGAACATTTTTTACTTTTAATTTGTTTGACCTTTTCTTTTTTTAGCTAGCTTGACCTTATTGCAGTTGAAATTGCCATTTTAGACACCTCAAAAATTTTGATTTATAAAATAACTTTTGATAGAAAAAATAAAAAATGCGTCCTTACTATAAGTTCCAAATATTTAGCACCTAAGGTAGGTATGTAGACGGTTTTTGACCACTGCGGTAGTACAGCCTTATGTTTAACGCCGCAAACACAGTGATTCTTTTTGTAATTGGTTGCTGGCAATCATGTTGCTTTGTCTTTGCGAAATTTTCATCGTGCAAGTGTCAGAATTTATGACAATTAACACGCGCCCACCCGAAGGGGTGGGCAACCGGCCTCCTTAGGTCTCTACGGTAGTAAAAAAACACCTTAGCGCAGCGCCACCGTACTCCATCTATCTCTAACACAACATTTTGCAACTTCTGGAAAAATAATTTAGTTCAACTGGGAGGTGGTAGGTACCGTAAATACTGAAGGCCAGCTGGCAACTGACTGGTGAGGGGGGTGACCTGAGGTAGACGGTCGTCGTTATGCCTTGTGGGACTTTCAACTTTGGTTCATTGATTAACACTTCATCGTGGGAGTTGCTTGTTTGGGTGGTGGGGTCGAGGTCTCCGTAAAAAGTCCCTTGATGACTCTAGTGAGACACCCACTCCTAAAACTGAACTGGAAACAACTTGGACAATATTTATAAAAATAAAAATTGCAGCCATTAAAAGTGATAGAAAGGGATCCATTGTATCGAGTGAGACGAGGGCAAATGAACTTATTTATAATGGACCTTTCAGCCTTGAACGAAAATTTACAAAGATTTCGCGAGTTTATCCATAATTGAAACAAGTATAACTTATCCTATGAGCACCACTAGCTCACACAATTACATCGTCCCCCGAGATGGAAAAATAGTATCGATACAAGGTGACCCAGCGCAGCACAGCATACGTTTGAGAGGATTCATGCAATGTAAACAAACGTGTCTGAAAGGCTTTCATTCCCAAAAAGTAATTTAAATCTGCTCATATATGCAAAAAAATGTCCTGAAATTGTAACGCATTTGACTTGGCCACTTGAACAGGGTGCCTCATGATATTTTTAGAAGGTGATCATTTCATAGCTGACACGGATCCCAAAATCCCAGATGAATAATTACACAGTGCACTGGGAGTGATGCCGCTAAACAGCCAGTTTTAATCATTACCGAATATGTTACGTACAATCATTTGGTCGTGTCACCTTTGAGGCTGCTCAAGGTCATAGTATTTCTTACAGGAACTAAGTGGAAACCTAAATTTTGTTGCAAAATAGGTGACAGAGGAGAGCCGTAGAAAGAAATGTTCAGCGCCATTGGAACACTCTTGTTGAGCCCAAACGGATTATGTATCGTATAATATTGCCTAGTCAAATGCCAAAATTAACCTGCTTTGACCTAGAGCCAGACTTAGGTCTGTATGGTAAAAAGAATATTAATTAAACTGCGGTGGCAAGCCAGACACGACAACGTAAAACAAAACCTCCATTGCAATTCTCGACAATTCTCAATTCTCTCAAGTTATCAAAATTTACCAATTGCCCCATGCATTTCTAATGGAAAGATCATGACCCTGACCCTGCTCCCGGTTATTGAGATAGAAATCCTGCTACGAAAAATTATCTTGCTCGGCAACCTTACTATGTAATGTGAATCTAACCACGATAGGCTAAATTTGATATTATTGATGCATTTCCCAAAGTTTTTTTCGAGGTTAGGTCTCTTGACCTAGGTTGGCGGTTTGCCCTGGTATGACCCAGACCTAAAATTTTGCCAGAAGCTTCAAAAATTTCGAGTTAGAGGTACATGAAGTACGGTGGCGCTGCGCAAAGGTGTTTCTTTTTTTACTACCTGTGGAAACCTGAAGAGGCCGGTTGCCACCCCCTTGTGTGGGCGCGTGTTAATTCTTATATATTTTGACACTTGCACGATGAAAATTTCATAAAAACAATGCCATATGATTGCAAGCAACCGATTACAAAAGCAATCGCTTTGTTTGCGGTGTTAAACATAAGGCTGTACTACCGCAGTGGTCAAAAACCGTCTACATACCTAACTTTGGTGCTAAATATTTGGAACTTATAGCAAGAACGCATTTTTTTATTTTTTCTATCGAAAGATATTTTATGAATCAAAATTTTTGAGGTGTCTAAAAGGGCAATTTCAACTGCGAAAAGGTCAAGCTAGGTCAAAAAAGAAAAGGTCAAACAAATTAAAAGTAAAAAATTTTCAAATTTTGAAATTTTATTTTTTCAAAATAAAGTACGTTCCAGACGAGTTTAATGATATAAAAAACTTGTTAATCAGGCTATGCGTTTTTTAATTATGAAGCATCAAAGATTAGTTTACAGGGTGACCTTCCGAAAATGCCTGGGGCTATAACTCGGTCACCGTTGATCGGAGGGCGCTAAGATTCTCACAGGCGTGTTTCTGGCCCAAAAATACCCCGGAGACAAAGTTTCAAATTTTTTCTAGATATGGTGGTGTCAAGCCTTGGTCGATCTGTCCTGGAATGCCCCAGGTCCAGAAGGCACAATTATTTTCTCAGGGGCGGGGGGCACCAGATTGACTACGAGGGCCTCAGATCAGCTCAGAAGGCACATGATCAGCTCCAGGGGGCACCAGATGAGCTCCACCCGTACGATTATTGGCGACGATGAGGCATTATCTGGAAACGGATTACGTGCCTATACTCTTCCCGGGTGCTTGGAAAGGCGACAGAATGCCCTAGCTGACCAAAAAGGCACTTAATTGTCAAACAACAGTTGAAATCGCTAAATGCAGTCTAGTTCCATCTAGGTTCAACGATGTAGGGCACTAAATTTCGAGCGGCACGGCCCAACCGGGGTACACCACCTGGAAATCAAAAGGGCACCCGGCACCGATGGGAGCACGTGCCCCCTGGACAGTAGATACACTTCGGGAGGCATTAAATAAGTTCAGGGGGCCCGGATCAGCTCAAAGGGCACTAAAACAGCTAATAGGGCACCAGGCAAGCTCGGAGGCATCATACTAACTTAGAGAGAATTATATAGGTTCAGAAAGCACAATTATTTTCTCAGGGGGGGCACCAGATTGACTACGAGGGCATCAGATCAGCTTCGAAGGCACATGATCAGCTTCAGGGGGCACCACATGAGCTCCACCCGTACAATTATTGGCGACGATGAGGCATTATCTAGAAACGGATTACGTGCCTATACTCTTCCCGGGGGCTTGGAAAGGCGATAGAATGCTTTAGTTGACCAAAAAGGCACTTTATTAGGCGATTTCAACAGTAGTTGAAATCGCTTAAGATAGTCTAGTTTCATCTGGGTTCAACGGCGTAGGGCACTAAATTTCGAGCGGCACGGCCCAAAGAAGTACACCATCCGGGAAATCAAAAGGGCACCCGACACCGATGGGGGCACGTGCCCCCTGTGCCCCCTGGCTGCGGCCCTGGACAGTAGATAAACTACGGGAGGCATTAAATAAGTTCAGGGGGCCCGGATCAGCTCAAGGGGCACTAAAACAGCTAATAGGGCACCAGGCAAGCTCGGAGGCATCAGACTAACTCAGAGAGCATTATATATGTTCAGAAGGCACCATTATTTTCTCAGGGGGGGCACCAGATTGACTACGAGGGCATCAGATCAGCTCAGAGGGCAAATGATCAGCTCCAGGGGCCAAGAACAGCGCTCAGGGGGCACCAGATGAGCTCAAGGGGCACCAGATTAGCTCTGCCTGTACGATTATTGGCGACGATGAGGCATTAGGTGGACACATACTAGGTGCCCATACTCTTCCCGGGTGTTTGGAAGGGCGACAGAATGCCCTAACTGGCCAAAAAGGCACTTAATTGTCAAACAATAGTTTAATTCGCCAAATGCAGTCTAGCTCCATCTAGGCTCAACGGCGTAGGGCACTAAATTTCGAGCGGCACGGCCAAAAGAGGGTACACCACCTGGCAATCAAAAGGGCACCCCGGCACCGATGGGGGAGCACGTGCCCCTGTGCCCCCCCCCTGGCTGCGCCCCTGAGGTCATCAGACTCAGCTTATGTTTCTCCTCTTGATCCGTTATCAACGCTAGGTCTGTCGATGTGGCTTCTCCCGTACACCATGCCAAAGGCAGCGTGGCTTTTTCAGGCCCCTCAGGTCAAAACCTGAGTTGGATCGATGTAGGAGCACGTGCCAACGTAAAGTGAAAAAGATCAGCTATTCCTCTCAAACTTCGCTCAGATCACGACGCCGGAGCTTTGTGGCCAGCTCTGCGTGCAATGGCAGAAACACTGAAGATGGCGCGAAACGGCGAGTAAGTTTTCTCAATCGCGGGTCGAGTACGCGCACGCAATCTCTGGATACGCTTTGACGTGGGATCAAAATACACTGGGGTTTCGAATGATTCTGCAGCTAAACTTCCCATATTCCTGGTTATTTCTGGTCACATAATACATTGATTCCTAGTATGAAATGAAACGTTGATGAGGATATTAATAGCTCTTGGAATTTCGTGGATAGAATAGGTCGAGCACCTATGGTAAAATGATGCATTGTGGTGTAAAGAAGATCCCACTTGTAATGCCATATTGGTATCATATTAAGCTTCTTCCCACTATGATTAGAAGCCGAGAATCATTTAAGCTGCCAGGGCCTACATAAACATTTCCTTTGCTGGAATTATGCTGGGAAGAGGAATCTAATGAGAGCAAGCGTGCTCAAATGTTCCTTGGATAAGGTTTCGTGGCATCATTTTATGCTCGAGAAGACCGTGATTCCGGATTAGATAGAGCACATAAGAATAAAAATTTCCGTCAGTGTGGGTCTAATATCGATGTAAAAATAATGAATTGCCTGTTATCACTAAATAGCAATATGAAATCCCTAAAAATTAGTTGTGAAAACTTCTAAAATGTCAGCCATGTGATCACTTATGTTAAGAAAATAGTGATGAGCCGACTCAACTCTGACTCACAGCTTGGAGGCCGAATCTGATTCTGACTTGACTCAACTGGTCGGCCAGTTGAGTCGGCTCTGATTCATTACCAGTCTGGAAGTGAATCGACTCAACTCTGACTCGAGCAAAATTTGAGTCGAATCTGAGTCAACTCTGACTCTGAATCGCGACTCATCAAGTTTCTTGGCAGCTAGGCAATTTCTCTTTCACTTTCAGGTTTCTTAAACCCCGCATTTCACATATTGATGTTGTATATGAATCATTAGGGCTGCCTATTTTAATGGCGCCCCCAGGTTTGCAAAATAGTCCACCAGATTCCCATTATTTTGTCAAAATGCTTCTCAGAACTGGTTTTGGTTTCCTCGAGACTAAAAAAACTGACCATGCGCAGCGGGGATGAACATAGCCCCTATATCGTACAAATACACAATGATGCAGGAGACTAGAAAACAAACGGGTTGGAGGCTCTAGCTCAAATACTATTTACGATGGAACGATGATTTTGCTTCAAATGAGGCTTTCTATTGGGTGGTTCAAGCAAGCACGCGCAAGGAAGGTTTTTCGATATTGGGCTTTCGACCAATGACCATTTAGTGATGTCAGTAAAATATCATAATTGTGTACTGGTGATAACCACTTTTAATTAAGAACTTATGACGCTAGAATGATTACTTTTACTACAATTGAAGGCTGGTGGTCAAATGGTTTGGATACAAACACAAAATATCAGATTCAGATTCCAGATTTCGACAAATTATGATAAAGTGGTGCCATAAAAATATCACTACACGTTGGTAATGCCATAGACGTATCCAGGGGCAGGTGCCATCCATCCAGGGACAGGAAAAGAGGGACAGGTGCCCTCCCCGACTGACCCTCGGCGCCCCCAAAATGGTCACGGCGCTCCAGTAAAGGGTCGATGGCGCCCCCTTGAAATATGTCGCTTCCAAACCCCCCATGCAAAAATCGGCGCCCCACGATAGGAATTGGCGTCCATCTGCCCCCTTCGTCTGGATGTCAGCCCCCACCCCATCAAGGTGCCTCCCCACCCTCGATCGGCGATCCTGGATCCGCCTATGGGTAATGGTATTTTTAATCAAGGACTTATAATGATAGAATATCAATTTTTAATTAACTAGAAGGCTTTCCGTTGAATGGTACAAACACAAAACATACTTATGTTTTGAATTCAGGTTTCCGTCAAATCAAATTCCGTCTTTGGTCACGCATGAAAACACCGCAAAAATCTATTTGCTGACGCTCATTTTCAGTTCCACCACAGAGACTATTGAGGGCATTTGATGGCTCTGATGCTCAGTACAATAGATTCAAATGACTACAAAGCCGGAAAATCTGACCAAAAGCAGTAAACGGAGTAAAACTTGCGATTTATACGGAAACGTGTTTGATTTGGAGCATATTGACAATTGCAGCTAATGCCATGTTCCGTGCTATTACGTACACACATATGTAAAATCGCCAGTTTTTATCCCCTATAGTATTTAAATGGCGACAGCATGCATGCATGCATGCAACGACCCAAAACAAAATGACGATTTTAGTTCTTCGCTAATTATCAGTAGGACTTAGACCGTCATAACTTATTTTCGGTCGCCGGATGCCAATCTGATGATTCCATTATTAAGACTATAGAGGAAACTCCCCCAATTATTCGCTACAATTTTCCAGCTGATCTTGATAGTAATTTTTTGCTGGTTTAAGAAAACGTGCTTTGTGTGGGATTTCATTTTCAAAACACACCGTTATTGGAATGGTCTCACAATGTTGTTGGGACCAGCTAGAGCCGTATTTCTGTGACCATAAGGTCACAGAAATCTGAACGGTAGCAATGCAATGATGGCTATAAGGTGTTAGTATTTCCGATTCCTGTTTGGAATCATGCCATTGTTTTTTAGTAAGATTGCGGCATGTAATGATATGGAAGAATTGTCATGCTTCAGCAGCCGTGAAATAGACGTGGCACGATAAATGAAGGAAGTAAGCAAGGTTTTCTGTGTTCCAATGCATTCTTAAACGTATTATATCCTTTTGGTATCATTTCTAAAAAGTTGCTTTTAAGGGTTTTATCCTGTTGTTTAGACCCGCTGCATCACTATGCAATACTTCAAACTAGACCATGAAAACTATAAACTATCAAATATGTTTAGCAAAAAGACGATCGATTTTATAGCCACACCCATTTATTGCGCTTAATAGAGTACGAATGAAACTTCACGTGTAACACAGTACAAGTCACAGTCAATCGCAAAAAACATTGATGATTCTCCCTTCACAGCACCTCTAAGTAGAGGGGTGACCTAAATTAAAAATTTGAGCGGAAGGAACCGAGTACCCGATTTTCTATTGCTATCATATATGAGAAATGGAGAAATGAAGTCAGTTTTCATGCCTCTTACAAATAAGGCCTGCGCCCGGCGAAATTACTTTTTGATGTTTTGTGCCGCTACCGTGGGGTAACCCATAAAACGAAGTTTAGGAAGATGAATAATTGCTTCACGCCCGTATGTACCTAAGAAAAGAAAAGAAATAAATCCCATTTTCACTGAGGGTGAAAAAGGGGTTTGCCACACCCCAAACTTTAATTTTCCCCATCAACATCTGAGTTGGAAGGCATGCAAATCGTTTTGTCTGCAACTGGGAAATGTGTTGCCCTCTACTAGTATTTGTCTCTATATACTGTCTTTGATGCACCCATGTACCAAGCTTGGTGCCGAATTTTACTCGCGCTATATACGTGCGACAGAATAATAATCATTTTTGGGGCTTATCGACGCAACCAACTGCCAGGTTCATATGGCGTCGCCAACTCTTTCCCTGTTGGAAGGGTTTCTCGGGAGCCAGCTTGCTCCTTGCTCAGGGAAGCCGCCGGACCTTGAAGCCGGGTCGGCTGGGTGGAAGCCAGCTACGCTGACCACTCCACTATTTTTTCTTCCTGATGCCCTCGGGCCCATCAAAAGGGATCCTTACACAAACCAAGGAGAAAGCTGCAATGGTGGTTGTTGATGAACTCAGTTATCCCTGGCTATGGTATTATGTATACCTCACGACATACAAGAGTGGCAAGACAGCTATTCTAAAGTTCTACGGGAAGTTTCGACCGCTGTTCGGTGCCGAAAAAAATTGGCAGATGGAAAACATGGTGGATAAACAAGGTTGAAGCCTCTAATGATCTTGAACATGGTTTTTATATCAGATGGAACGATCCAGAAGCGCGTAAACGACAGGAGGAAGAACATGACATGAAATAATCCGAAACTGATCGCAGTTTCTACAAAGACCAGACAAATGGCAAAAGATAGATGCTCTGCGATGCTTTTGTTGACAAGAAATGACAAAAGAGTGACTAACGAAAGCAGCATGTGAATGATACAATAAGAAAAAAAGAGGCGAGGCAGCGAGTCACATAAAACAAGTGATTGCAACGGCTAAACCCGAGGAGTTAGCAGAGGACGTCGACTTTTTGCGAGCTGAAGACGAAGAACAAGATCAGAAAGAAAAGAGGCTCAAGTTGGTGACCTAGGTTCCATGGCTTAACTGCTATCCGTGTCTGACTGCCAACCCACTCCATCCAGAGATTGTCAATCCACTCCATTCCCAGCTCCATAGCGCGTTCTGTGCTAAAGCGCTGATAAAAAAATCATTTTAAGGAGCCAATGACTACGTTCAAAATCCTGATTGGTGATCTCATCTGGATTGTATTTTTACCATGGAAACTAAGCCACTGAGCGCTGATGACGAAAGGAGTGAAGATGATCTCCCAGGGAACTGGCGTCATGCGCGTCACAGCATTCGGAAGGTGTGTACGCACCGAATACGGCCGAACCACATGATTTCTGAGCTGCACATGAGCTATCGGAAACACACTTATCGTCACCACAGAGTTTTCGTACCGTCAAGTGGACGTTTTTAACAAGAAAAAGGTGACACCGTCCCTTACGGGAAGAGAACATAGAGGTGGGGAAGGCAATGGAGGCGCAGGCACTGGATGAAATCGTTGTTAAAATAATGAAAAATGACCAGAAGTCAACTATCACTGTCAAGAAGTCAACTGGAAGCTTTGTGGCGCATGGTGTGGCTATTAGAGACAAGCACTATCCATTTCCAACCATGTCCATTGCAACGGAGACTTTTCAATCTGTCAAAGCTGAAGCTAACGCTGCTGAACATTCTCAGTGTCTGTGGAATTGTGCCGGCTGACACTCTGTGAAGCAAGATCGACGTTGTCATCAGGGGTGGAAATCCTGGGGGGGGTTGGGAGCCAGGATCCCCCTGGATTTTGGGTCTCCCATAGGCTTTCTATAGGGCTTGTATTGCTGTGCCAGCGTTAACCTCCCAGGATTCCCCTGAGTCGAGAAGAGATCTCCAGCCATGGTTGTCGTGACAGACGCCACCAGCCACAACATGGGGGTGGAGAAAATGGTGACAGAGGATCTGGGAAGCACACACACGCTCCCGGGCACCTGCTGTGCCAAGTCCGTCCCGTCAACATGTTCAACGCGCAGCTTCAGACACTCTGGAAGGAACTGGACGCTACCCTCGACCTGAGCAAGATATTTTTGGTATTTTCCGTCTCGCCGTCTGACCAGCAGGTGTCCGCGGCGGAACAATGGATCGAAAAATTGATCGACAATCAGGTTTCTGACCCATGGTTTTAACCAGAAAGTATGGAACAAGGCAGAGGAGTTCGACGTTTTCATCGCACCGCTGAAAACTCCTGCAAAGCGCCTGCAAGCTGAAAGGTGCGCAGCCTCGTGTACACCTGCCTCGTCACGAACTGGCTGGACTGACATGTTATTCAGTTCCTGAACACCCACACGCAGATCGCTAACAGTCTTGATTGTATAGAGCGAGAACTCATGTCCGACCTCATCCGCCCTGCCTTTTTCATACATGCTGATCCATTAGTATCCAGATAGCTCTGAATTATCCATATATTTCCAGTGCTTCTACGAATCATAAATTTGAATCATATTCCCAGCTTCTTTCCACATAATATCGCCAGTCAGTTTGTGACCGAAAAATAAATTGCCGAATAACGCGGCGCTGCTGGTCGATACCAACGAATAATTATCGGACAATGGTATAAAAAAACTGACCTCACGTGTGACAATTGACAAAGGTGGCATTGGGAACAAGCAGTGAAGGATAAATAGTTCAGCTAGTGGGGCTCAAGACCCCCCCCCACTTCACTGAAATGTCAGAGTGTTTAGGGTAACTGCGTAGCCGGAGGCTGTTTGAGGTAATGGTGGCGAGCCCCCTAAAACCCCTTCCCCCACTCCCCAAATGAAGCTCTGGATCTATCACTGTGGAAAACGTACATCATTAGAACCATTCAAATGGTCACTCGTTACTTCCCAATCACAATTATCACGAACATTTTACTCTGCCTTCTTATTAAGCCAATCAGCTTTCCTATGACCTTCCACCAATGTTATCGCAATGAAGACTTCAACGCCAGAAAAAGCAACAGAACATGAAAACTTTAAATCGTCGGGCGCAGGCCTTATTTTTCACGCCCGGACAAACGGTTGATGCAATTTTACTAAGAATACATGCTTGCATAAGATTCAGAGGTCCTCGAAGTAAAAGTGGAAAAGGTCCCCCCCCTAGAGTCTAACCCGCCGACGCCACCGGCACCGCCGGCCCAGATTTTGAGTTTAGATCTCAAGTGTTTAATAAGGTGCAAACCTTTGAACTTCAACTACCAGTAGTTTTTGTTGTTTAATGTCTTTTTGGTGAAGTTGGGGTGCACGTTCTGGAACTTCTACACTCCCGGGCAGATTTTTATGAGCTGTTTTTCCCTAGTAAGAATCTTGATGCACTTTGTGATGGTGCCGCAGCACCTCTCGGTCAGCTCGTTGGCCACTCTGACATTCCGCACAAACTCCTCCGTTTCCTTATACTACTGATCCTAGCCCCACAGTTTGGAATCCATCACCAGCCACGTGTGATCGATTTTGAAGATGGTGAAGAGCATGAATGAGTTGGAGCTGCACAGGTCGGCCACTTCGGTATTGGAGGTGAGCTTCTCGAGGGAGTACTGTGAAGGGTTTGTGGGCGAGGCTGCTGGCTGACTCGGCGGTACACCAGCCGTGCCTGCCAAACACTTGCCCTGAGCGCTACTCCCTCGAGAAGCCCAGCTTGAAAGAGCTCACCTACAAGACCGAACTGGCCGACCTGTGCGATCCTAAATCCTTCGTGCTTTTCGCCATCCTTGGGAGTCGACCACAAGTAACTGGCGAGGGATTCCAAGCTGTGGCGTGAGGACCACCAGCACAAGGAAACTGAGGAGTTTGTGCGGAATGCCAAAGTGACCAACGACCTGACCGAGAGGTTCTGCTGCACCATCACAAAGTACAGCAAGATTCTTACCTGGAAAGACAGGCTCAGAAGAATAAAACTGCTGCAGGGTATGGAGATGTTCTGGAAGGTATATGTCAACTTCTCCAAGAACACATTGACAAAAAAACTACTGGTAGTTGAAGTTTAAAGGTTTGCACCGTATTAAACACTTGAGGTCTAAATGAGAATCTAGATCGGCGGTGCCGGTGGCGTCGGCGGCTGGGAGGTATTGTGAAGGGAGAATCATCAATGCTTCTTGTGAATGACTGTGACTTGGTACTGTGTTACACGTAAAACTTATTGTCGCATTCGTACTCAATGAAGCGCAATAAATGAGGTGTGTGAATATAACCAGTAGTCTTTTTGCTAGACATATTTGATAGCTTATGTTTCATGGTTTATATTGGGGTATTAGTGCAATATAGGGGATATCTTCAACCTCGCTGCGCACGTTCAGTTTTTGAGTCTCGAAGAAAACAAAAACAGTTCTGAGTAGCATTTAGGCCAAATAATGGGAATCTGGTGGACTATTTTGGAAACCTGCGGGTGCCAGTAAAATGGGCAGCCCTAATGAATCATCATTATAATGTATAAAAGTGTTCTGACCGAAAATAAAATTTAATTATATCGAAAACCAATCATACCTAGTCTGAAAAAAACGCAAAAACCGGGTCTCGGAGACGAAAACGTAAACGGATTCTACTCAATCAGGCTACTAAGTGTATACTTGCCCCACTCCTCAGCCGCAAAGACATTCGCTTTTCATTTCCCGAGCTGACGCGGTGCCATTTCACTTCGACAGTTTTTCACCATCTATGCTCGATTTCATCAGGCAAGGACAGTCGAGCATGTATGCCTATTTCACCCCAGGAGACTCTCAGGCTGGACCACTGTGAAGGTATACTTCCCATTGGAGCCTGCAAGGGCTGACGGGATCTGCATCTATTCAATGTTTAAAATGGTCACATGGGCAGATAAATCTTGATTTAAGAAAATTTTGACTGATGTTTTGATCAAAAAAGTCTTTCAAAGAGTGGATTCTGAGTAAAATTGAAACCTGGATGCTTGCGTACATTTTACTTATCTATGCGTCGAAATATGGGAAGGGGGGCAACTCCAAGGGCTGACCTTCCTAGCGGGAATATTTGGGGGTCCCAGCCCCATTAGCCCGACCCATTTCTACGCCTATGCCAAGGCACAAAAATATAAAATCCGAAGCTGCTCTCTCGAAAGCTTTACTTTTATGTAGCATCATTTTGGAGACAGTTTCACACGTCAAAGCTCCAAACATTGCCAGCACTTTGGTTGGTGTAACGAACACTGTTTTCAGAAAATAAATATTCCAGTATGGAGAGAATATAGCTTGGCAGCTTCCGCCCAACGTTTATTGGGAGACTAATGCACTCTTCAAAACATCGAATTATCACCACACTATGGTGGATAGGGCGGCGAGGCCAGTGTAATAACAGCTCCAGATTGAAGAGTTTTTATATAAGTTTGTATATACCGAAAATAACTTCCATCGCAGAAAGCAATGGCGTTGCATCATGCACTTTTTATTTGAAATACCCCACCCGCTCCCCCCACTGAGAGTAAATAGCACTTTTAGACGTTAAAGGGAATGTGGCACCTTGGTTGAATCCTGGAATTTAGTGCAATTAGGCGTACTTTTAGCCGAAAATAATGAAACCACTCATAATTTCTCTGACAAATGTACAATAAGCTCAATATTTTGATTTTTAAAATACTCCTCTAGAAAAAGAAATAAATATCAGCCTGTGGATGATGGCACGATCTGGGAGCCACTACCATACTTGAAACGCTTCAAGGGCTTCGATTGGCTGATGCTAATCATGACGTCAGCATATGTCGTCAAACCAGCAGCTCACAACAATGGCCGCCCGGCGACGGGCTGATGAGGGGCTTGGTGTCAGGTAGGTTTTAGCTTTTTCTACGGAAATATCGAGTTCCAAGACAAATGAAATATGGAGTACCGGGTTTTCCGACTTGCTTTACAACTTGGCTATCTCAGTTAAAATCACGTAATGGAGTTGCCACATTCCCTTTAAGGCAAAAATCAGAGGAGATCTGGCCGGATTTTAAGCTCAATTCCGGAAAATCCGGTTCCAGGTGGATCAAAGAGCTGAATCCCCTGCATTTCTACACATAACTATAGCAGCATAGTAGGGTCCCATGATTACTTAGCATAAATTAGTGGCGCAGTCAGGACTTCAGCATGGGAGGGCACATTACCCCCAGGGGTAGCCTGAGGAAGCAGGGAACTTTTACGGTGATTGAAAACATCCTTATATTTTGGTTTATGTCAACTTCTGGGCACATTTGGACCGATGCAAATTCAAACCTGGCATTGAGACAGGGCGAATTTTAGCCACAATCGATAAAAACATTTGTTTTTAACTAAAATGTGCCAAAATATTTTAAAAGTGGTCAAACCGTGACCAGCCTTCGTCGATTTATGGACAACTCAGCTGACCCATGGAGACAATTACATCATCAATAAACATCAGATGAATTTGCGGATCATGGGCTGCTTGCCACTTAGTGCGAGCTAAGACAAACTGGAGTCAAAAATTGCATTTGTCCCAACAGCTTACTCTGCAACGGGCTTCAGCTGGTGGTAAAGAAACGGCTCGGTTCCCAGTCTTCACCGGACCTGCCCGGCTCCCCTTCCTCCCCACTCTGCCCGGATCCCGTCCTCCCAGACCTGCCCGACTCCCCGTCCTCCCCGGACCTGCCCGACTTCCCGTCCTCCTCCCCTTACCTGCCTGGCTCCCCGTCTTCTCCGGACCTAACCGGCTCCCCGGACCTGCCGGGCTCCCCGTCCTCCCCGGACCTGTCCGACTTCATGTCCTCCCCGGACCTGCCCGACTTTCCGTCCTCCCCGGACCTGCCCGACTTCCCGTCCTCCCCGGACCTGTCCGACTTCATGTCCTCCCCGGATCTGTCCGACTTCCCATCCTCCTCGGACCTGCCTGGCTCCCCGTCTTCCCCTGGACCTGCCTGGCTCCCCGTCTTGCCTGGACCTGCACCGAAAGAAAAAATGATACCCAGCCCTAACATGACCCTAAAATATAGAGAATGAGACATCCTGTTTTGTTCCACTGATGGCTATTTTTGGGTATTAGATGCTTTAATTTGGCGCCAATAACCTTTAACCGGTGTCATTTCCGAAAGTAACGCGACGCCTCATTTTGAACACCATTTCTGACACCACTTTCTGGCGTCAAAACAATACACACATGGGGAGTTACTACATCATTAACCCTATTTCCGTCAGGCTCCCGGCTACCCCTATTTCCGGCAAGGGGGAGGGGGCAATATCGGCCCTCCCCTAAGATCTCGTAATCTATCCGGCCGATTTTGAAAATTCAAAGTGCTACAGATTCCCCCGGACGCTAAACTCTATTTTGAAAAAAATCAAAGTTTTGATTTTTAAGGGGAAGGTCGTGAAAATATATAATTTTTGTGTTTTTTAGATTGTCATTAACCCTTGTCCCTGTTGTACGATTTCCACAAAACTAGTTCGGATTTACGAATAATGGACTCAAAATTGTCAATTACTCGAGTTACGCAAAAATTCGAAATTCAATGGCAGTTCCAGGACCAGGACTATGAGAGGAAATATATACAATCTAAAAAGTTGTTGTTAGAAGTCGTCATATACTGCTTGGCATCTTTGACACTTAAATAAATGAAAAAAGCAAAAAAAAATCATCAGGGGCGGATGCAGTAAGGTAAAATAGTGGGGTAGAATACATACCAACAATATGCTAGTGGTATGCATAAGTATATTAGTCCCTCGGCTAGTTGAAATTTATTTCTGATAATTTTTACCCTCCCATGGCAGCTTCGGGAAAGGGGTTTCATAGGCGGATCAAGGACTCTTGTCGTGGGGGGCGGGGGTGATTGGAAACACATTTTCAATATACGACGATATTGAGTCGCGGTGGTGATACTGGCGGGGAAGATATATTTTGAAAATAAAATGTTACCCCCTCAAGTACTGACACTTTTCCGCCATTGGTAACACGTTCCGTATGCTCTTGTCTCCATGATCTGCCTATGGACGAAATATTTCCTTAGTCGTTCCTGAAACTGAATACATACAGAGCATGCTAGTCTCGCACAAAGCTCTAAGTGAGCAATCATATGCTTTTATTTTTGTGATTTACTCTACATTATAGTAATGTAGAGTAAATCACATGTCAAATAATATAATAAAACTAAATAACTGGTATCAGGATCAGCAGAGACAGCATCCTTTTACAAAGAACTCACCGCATACGATAATACTTGGTTTGTGGATAGAACCTCCCAAAAACCCAGCCATAGCTCCGCCTCTGGTAAATATGTAATCTTGAAAATTTGAGAAAACCTGCCTGTGCTAGTTTTAGGAAAAGTCAGGAAGTTTCAAAGTTCTATCGCAAGCCCCTTCGGAGATATTCTTGAAAAACCTGAAGGGGGGGGCAATATTAGCCCCCCTGCCGGAAATAGGGTTAAGGGTGTCAGGTATTTAAATGGAGGTATCCCGACCACCAAATGAGGAATTTGGCTCTTTTCTTGAGGTGTCGGTAGGGCGTCTGACTCTTTCAAGAAAGGTGTCCAACTCGTTTCGTAGAGTGTATGAAGGGTGTAAGACTCTTCCAAGAAGGCGTCTGACTTTCTGCACTTAGTTTGCAATTGGTTACGACATTTTGTAGAGAATTGTGCCCCTCACTGGGGAGTCTGACCCTTCTGCGACGTCACAGCACGTGCTATTTCCGTTCTTGTTGCTGCAAAATGGCGCAAAAACGCCTCATTCTGTGTGCAGAAGCAATGGGAGCAGGGTAAGGTAAGTGAAGACAGAATTGTATGCAATGTATTGTAGGATGGATAGACTGATGCATTGGAGGATGCACATTGCACACTTATGTGCCTTTGATTTAGGAAATATAATTGAGCATATATTACAAGTCTGATATCTATCAAGCCTGCAATATATCTTACAAGTCTGTGGATGCATTTGTAGCACATGGTGTATGCAGGGCGTCGCCATGGATTTCTTTCCATGGGGTCAGGTTGAAGGGGG
This sequence comes from Lepas anatifera, assembly GCA_034440635.1. Taxonomy (NCBI): domain Eukaryota; kingdom Metazoa; phylum Arthropoda; class Thecostraca; family Lepadidae; genus Lepas; species Lepas anatifera. The sequence goes on along the minus strand of JAOTON010001845.1, from coordinate 25,250 downwards.
CCTCCTATCCCTGTTCCCTAAAGAGGTTACTAGCTTTTGGGGCTTCCATTTTGTATTTCATTCAGGGATTTTCTTTGTAAGAAAAGGACCTTCTATGCGTTTAGGGGCCTCCGTTATAAGTAAAGGTGCCATCACGTAGGTCGTTCATTTTGCGTCCTTTATAAGTAATGGGGCCTCCTAGATAGGCCGTCTTATAATATGCTTGCTTTGTAAGTAAAGGGGCCACCTATGTGAGCTCTTTGAGTGGATCTATTTTCTAATGAGGTCTCTATTGTTATGGGGCCTCCTTGATAGCCAGTGGGGCCTCCTGCATAGGCCAATTAGACCTCCTTTATAAGTAGGTAGGCCAGGCTCTTTGATACCCAAGGGGCTATTCCAGACTCTAAGTATCCGAATGGGCCTTCTGAGTCAAGTGGAGGTCCTCCAAAAATCAGCCAGGGGCATCGCCCATGGTGGCGACGCCCCTGACTGTATGGGTAATGGATTCTGCGGGATCAAATACTATGCCGCATTTTCGTGTGCAATTGTTTACTGAGCGTTATTAGGATTATTTACAATTGCAATATGATATGATACAATGAAAGGCATTTATCGTGCAATGGGTATTTGGGGGAGAGAAACAAGGGAAAAACAAACGAACCATTTAAGCGGGGACAAATATTATTGCGCCCCTCGGCGCAAGAGTGTCATGCTTTCTTCTTTAGAAGAGAGACAAGGGTCCCCTGCTGCAACCCCTTGGATCCTCCACATATTCCATTTCATTTATTTTTTATCGTCTACGGGCACATATTCCCATGTACGGACGAAGTCGAGAGACTTAAAAACCTGAGCTAAACATGTTACAACTCAATAGCTAAAATACAAACACACGAGCGAGCATTGCAAGAAGATATGGTTCGTGTTTAAAACATAACGGCAGTTCTAGACAAAACCGTTAGCCAGGAAATAATACATATGGACAATTGGAATCATCGCAACAAGCCGAATCAAATGATATATAATATGACCTTTCTAGGTCAAGTCGAGTATTTGACCTAGCACGGCCATATTATATATCATTTTTCTGATTTTCATACGATTCCAACTGTTTATATCTGTTTGCTCTATCTCTTCTGGTTGAGATAAAATGACAGAACACCTTCATTTCCAATATATCTTTATGGTGCCAGGACATGCCTTGACCTCTAATACCCTTAGATTTAACCTGACGAAAATTGTTCAGAAGCTTTAGATAGAGACCTGGAGGGGCTACGGGCACATATTTCTATGTGCAGAAGAAGTCGAGACTTAAAAACCTGGGCTAAACATGTTACGACTCAATAGCTAAAATAACATTTTACATATTTTACCGTTTTATGTATCTAGCTAAATTCTCGAGATTTAAGGGGGCGGGTACACGCCCCGTCAAAGTGAAGGTGGCTTAGACGAAAATTGTTCAGAAGTTTTGGATAGAGACCTGGAGGGTTACGCGCACATATTCCTATGTGCAGAAGAAGTCGAGACTTAAAAACCTGAGCTAAACATGTTACGACTCAATAGCTAAAATAACATTTTACATATTTTACCGTTTTATGTATCTAGCTAAATTCTCGAGAGTTAAGGGGGCGGGTACACGCCCCCGTCAAAGTGAAGGTGGCTTAGACCCCACTCAATGCGCGTGTTAAGGCTGCAGCAGTTGGCTATTGTTTTTCGCAGCGTCATACGTCCAAACTCATAGCTTCTATTCCCTGTAATTATTCCCGACCTTTATCCCTTTATGTTGCATTTGGCCTCCATTTCTCTTCAAAACCCTATGTCATTATGCACCATGTGCTATACGAGCCCCACATGCGAACATTTACGATGCATTTCCAGAATTCGATCTAACCAATTCCATTCTTCCTAGGGCGTAGACTTAACCTGTTTGAAATATTTAACGTTGAAAAGCAGCGCGGTGTTATTTTCTTACATATATCTGTAAACAACCTGAAGGTGCTGTCTTTACCAAACATTTTCCAAATCATGAGCAAGATATTCCACTCAACATTGTGAGTACCTCCTATCGCAGGTGTTGAAAAGGCATCAGATAATTCAGCGACTACGTGTGGGAGTGCTCTGAGTCACTAGTTCGAGAGACTTTTGCGTGGTCTCTCGATCCGATAGTGCCGAAAATGATGTAGAAGCTAGTAAGAGCGCTGTGTATTTTGTCTTGTCACTTCGTGTGTATCATGATAATGCAAAGACTTTTCCAAGACAGAGCCCACGTGTTTATATACGAATGTGGTGGCTGCATAATAATTCAGAAAACTTTGATATGGGTGCAGCATTTCGGCATCTATGTGTAAAATTATTGCTATAGAATGCGGCCGTGGTTGGCAACATGTTCGGTGATTATGTGTTAAACTCGTGAACTAATATAAATACAGAAATGCTCATCCACCATTACTTTTTATAAGCGACTGGGTAGAGAAAGGGGTGACAAGAAAAAAGATGCCAAGATACGGGGTCACAAATGAGTAGTCAATCTACACTAACACCATGAAACGGCATCAATACATGTTTAATTATTGACACCCTGATTTCGAGTACTTCGTAAGAAACACACAGTAAAACAGTGTCAGGTACCCTGGAAATGGTGGTCAGGTAAGGAGTCAGATGGGTGTCGTGACTCTTTTTGATGAGGGTCGTGACTCCTTTCGATTGAAGTCATGTCTTCTCCCAAACCTACAAAAACACTCAAATACGGTATCTGACCCTGTATTGATACCGGATTCGGGGGTAGTAACGCTGCTTGGCGGGGTTGGCCGAACTCCCCTCAAGTGGGGATTTTTGACGGTATCACCAAATGGCAAAAGGTGTCATTTGTTATCAGTGTGCCCGACTCCCCGGACCTGCCCGGCTCCCTGTCCTCCCCCGGACCTGCCCGACTTTCCGTCCTCCCCCGGACCTGCCCGGCTCCCTGTCCTCCCCGGACCTGCCCGACTCCCCGGACCTGCCCGGCTCCCTGTCCTCCCCGGACCTGCCCGACTTCCCGTCCTCCCCGGACCTGCCTGGCTCCCCGTCTTCCCCGGACCTACCCGGCTCCCCGGACCTGCCCGGCTCCCGCCCCCGACCGGCGCCTTCACTGACGTCTTGGGACGAAGAGTGCACCGCTGTCGATGACCTTGCCAGGTCGGCGTCGCCGGCGACGGCGCGGCGTGTTGACGACCAGCTGACGCCGCCGACCCTGAGCGCGGCCGTGAGTCGATCGATGCTTGGCGCGCCGCCAGCCCGTACAATGATGCGGTCGCACGCGGAAGCGGCGCCAGCTCAATCCCAACGTCTGATCGCGGCAGCAGTTCCGCTTCCATGCAAGGCAGACCGGGGCTTGTCGCAGCCGGAGGTGGGTTGGGACACTCGCGAGAACTCCGCTGTTGATTGAGGCACGGTGCTCTGAGTGTAGCCGCGCCCTCACGTATCCAGTTGGGCAGTGGATCAAAGAGAACAGTAAAATGATGTTGATAACAGACTTGTTAATGACTCAAATTTTCTTGAGTCGACTCAACTCTGACTCACAGCTAAATGGCTGACTCCGATTCTGACTCGACTCACTGAGTTGAAAATGGTGAGCCGACACGACTCAGGCCAAATTCAGAAGTGAGCCGACTCGATTCCGACTCAAATCAGCATTAAGTCGGAGTCGATTCCGACTCAGAATAGAGGCAAAATATGCACAGAAAAAAATGTTCATTTGCTTCAATAGTATGCAAAATCCAGCATATTTATTCATGGTGTTAATCTAACTGCACATTTCCTTTAATAATATGCAAACTTCAATGCATTAATTCATGACAGAAATTATTCCTGCATAGGAATGAAGAAAGATGCTAATCGCGAACAGGTGAGTATGAGGAAGGGCCTGATGGCTTTGCATTTTAAAGGCATGTCCTTCATGAGCAGTTATAATTGAAGCAATAAGCGACGTTTCAACTGCAAAAAACAGGAATCAAGATTTGAACATATGATGTTTTGAGAGGCAATCCCTGCCCCAGAACATTCTGAACAATCCCGTGACGAACTTAAATTAGTAATAAATACTACACTGTGCACTGCCCCTATCCAGCACCTCACCAAAACCAAAACCAATGATGAATACTAGCCTTGTCCTGAAAATGCTGTAGTAAACACGTAAACGTCGCAGATGGCGCATTAAAGACATTACGAACCTAGCCTCGGATAGCGCAAACCTGACGATGGATAGCACTTTAAAATCCCGTGGCTAAAAAGGCGTAAGAAAAATCTGCAGGTTCATGTTAACCCTTGCCCCGGTGGCGGGTACGAGCCACCTTTGCCCTGGTGGGGGGGGGCTAAAAAAGACCCCCACGATCTCAAAAACTAAGAGAGCTAGAAAAAGCGCAAAACGGCAACCGAAAGCTCTTCGAAAACGATATCGAAAATGCTTCAGTCATTTTTCTTGTCAGGTCAATATCAAGGTCACCAGAGGTCAAAACAGGTCAAAATCGCTAATATGAGGTGTACTAAGAAAAGCTCATATATCTCAGAAACTATGATAGCTAGAAACATTTTTTAACACCATTCGAAAGCTCGTGAGATGCACTTTCATTACAGTGGCATTCATTTTCGTGTCAGGTCAAAGCCTAGGGAGCTACAGGTCACTAAATATTGGGCATATTCTTGGGAATGTCCATAGCCACCCATGCATAAGGGCGTTTACTTTTTCGCTAATAGCTTCCAAACCAAACAAGATACAGCCATAGTTTATGCACCATCGCAATTCTCTCGTCAATACGAATCGAATGATATATGATATTGCTATGCCAGGTCAAATTTAAGAATTTGAACTGACCCAGGTCAACGGTCTGACCCAACTTGACCTGGTATAGTCATGATGTATATCATTTGACTTCCAGTGACTATGCAAACTCTTTGGTGACAAAATAAAAGCTCTATCTTAGTTTAATCAAAATTTATAGAGAAAAGCACCAAAAATGCTTATTTGACCTAAGGTGACCTTTTAAAGGTCACAAGTCAAAAATTTTGGCATCAGCTTCAGAAATGGGCTATGAGCAAGTCGCAACCGATGTTTGAAGTTGATTCCATCCATACTTACTGAGAAAAGCTCATTTCGTGATTTTCCCCATGTATTTACAACGGGGAGGTCATGCTCTGCACATGACCTTAGGTCACCAATATAAAAATCCCGGAACAAATGTTGTAGCTCCTGGTGGGCCCAATATGTGGTATGAGTTTCAACTTGATCGATTAACCCTTCTTTTAGTTATGCGGTCCTAAGTATTTTTTTAGATGAGGTCACTTCACATGGCCTGGTGACCTGACCTGATAAGACCTTGAGCCCAAATTTTCAGGGAAGATGTAAAAATGATGAAGGAACAGCTAGACCAAATTTGGCGGCGCTGCGCGTCGCTGTTTTTTTGGTCACTTTGGAAAAAACCCGAGGGGGGTCTAAAAAGACCCCCACCCGGGCGAAGGTTAAGGTAATCATGCCTTCGGGGTACTAAAGCCTAAAAGACCAGCCGTGACATTGTGTTATTCTGCCGGCAGAACGCAAAATAGTATGCCGCACGCATGAGTATGCCGTATCATGACTACAAGATACCTCACTGCGCATGCGTGCGGCATACTTTTATGCGCTCTGCTCGGCAGAATAACACGGCTACTACTCTAGCATTTTGTTGCGCACCATGATCGGTTTGTTACTAATGTGGCGCGCGCGGGGGCAGCAGTGTGAGATTGGTAAATACAAATAATCGGCATCATCATAATTTGAAGAGCGGGCGGTGGTTGTTTGTGAGTGAGAGGATTGATGTATATTTTTCAGTTTATCAGTTTCACAGTTTGAAATTACTCGGGCTACGCCAGAGGTAGGATTGATATCCATATTCCGTAAATAGGCAGTTTTTATTATCTACCAGTGGGTGTTCTCAAACTACGACAAATCAAGATAGTGCTTTGAAATAAGCAGATAATTGAAGCTTTTAGTTTCCGTTTCGACCCATTTCAAGGCTTATGTGCAAAATAAGATTTTTTGATACCCTCTTTCTGATGCTGATACGTGTTTTTGTAGTGTTCTAGCCAAAGGAAGGAAGAAAATAGAAAATAAAGATATGGTTTCCTAAGAGTGAATTACCTTTTGCAAGAGAATTAGCTTAGGATTTTGGATGGTGTGCATTTTCAAAGTTGAAAAAGTCTGATTTTGTGCCTAATCACATATTTTTCTGTATGATTCTGCATGCCATTGCTAGGATTAAACGGAAAAAAACTATCAAATGTGTGTGCTTTTATACTATATTTTACATAAATTGTGTTGCTAACAACTGATCCAGGCATGGGTTTAGTGTGGATATGAGAATAATGAATTACATGTTATTACCAAATAGCAATATGAAATCCTTCAAAATTAGATGTGAAAATTTCTAAAATGTCAGTCATGTGATCACTTATGTTCAGAAAATAGTGTTGGGTCGACCCAACTCTTGCCTCACAGCATGGAGGCTGACTCCGATTCTGACTCGACTCAACTGGTTGTCCAGTTGAGTCGACTCCGATTCAACCCAAACATGAATTTGAGTCGACTCTGAGTCGACTCCGACTCTCAGTCGCGACTCAACAAGTCTGGTTGATAACGCTAAAATCATCCACTCTCGTGGACCACACCGTCTTCGCCTCAAGCAGTAGAGGAAAAGGCAACCACCCGCCTCTTATAATCTCCTAGACTTGTGCAGCAGATATCAGCGTCCCTGTTAGCCTGTAAAAACCTGTTACAGACATGGGGAACTCAAGTAAACATGTACGACATTGCAATGTTGGTTCTGGCGTAGGAAACATCGAAAAGCAATCAGTTTCGAAGTGCACGCTGAAGAGCTGCCAGTGAGAAACATCCCACACTGAAAAACACTTTGGAGATTGTTTAGAAATTGATCTAAACATAAACTATCCCAAGGTATCATAGACCACCAGAAAACAACATTGTGATCTCTGAAACACTGCTTAAATCAGTGATTCATCTACTAGATCAATAATGAGGCTCATCATTATCTTCGGGATAACAACTGCGAAGCTTAGACGATCTCGTAGATCACCGATCGTGCATTGAGACTTCCTTTCGAAGTTTAGATGATCTCATAGATACCGCATGATCTACGAAAAGGCAGGACCGGGATTTGAACTCAGACGCTCAGATCTGATGGTCCTGCCATCTGTCGCCAGAATCAAAAGTTCGTTGCAAATTAGCGCCTTCCTTCGATGCGGCGTGTGCGGTGGCGTGCGCGCGCGCGGATGAATACGGTTTTGAGCGTTTCGTGCCATCGTGAGCCAGTGAGTTGCAAAGCCTGGTGAGTTGAGCATCTTTGTTGAGGGTGGCTAGCGTACCTAAATCTGTGCTAACATTTTTTGCAATTGAGGTGCTTTGTGTTATTTACGAGACAGGTGCTAAACGCTGTAAAAACGTTGCTTCAATAGATAGATTGCCTTTCCTACAAAAATGCGTGGACCTAATGCTTTATCTTAGCTGATCAATACTCTCATTGCTCTGCAGATAAGATACTTCTACAAGCTGGAGCGTGAGAGCCCGAGGACAGTAAGCACCCACTACCTACCCACACTAGCGGATCCAGGGGAAGGGGGCTAATCGGGCATTTGCCCCCCCCCAAAGCCTCCGTTGCCACCCTTTTGACCCTCAATTTTCTTCAAAAACATGTTTTTAACAATTTTGGGCTCCGTTCCCCCCTTAAACCTTCGGGCTGGATCCAACCCTGCCTACCCACCTATGGCGGATCCAGGAGCAGCTTTTTGGCCAAACCAATGTTTTGGTGGGTGCTAAATTGAGGGGAAATCGCGAAAACAATGTTCTTAAAAACGACCAAAATGTGGTATGTGGTTCCTTTGTGCGTCAAAAGATACTATTGCAGGTTTTGATGGGGGCCACGTCCCCTTTGGCCCCCCTGGATCCGCCAGTGCCAACCTACCTATGTAGGTAGGACCACTGGCGGATCCAGGGGGGCAAAAAAGTTTATGTGTTTTGAATGCACGACTAACTTCCTTATGTTCCTTCTGAAATTGTGTTTGTTTTTAAGCCCATTTCGGCTTTTGCGCCATCTCAACACTGTTTCTGTTATGTCTTGGTATGCTAGACCAAACACGCTACGAAAAACTCATTCGAATCTGGTCTTTTCCACTTTGAGCCACCCCTAACTTTGAATCAACCTCCCCCAGCATACCATTGGGCGCCTTACTTGGACATGGACCACCCTCATTGGTTTTTGGCCGCCCTCTATTTTGCGGTAGGGTGCCTATATTTCACGATTGGCCGCCCTTTTCAGCCCTAGGGCGCCCCACTACAACATGGACCACCCTCGTCTACTTTTAGTCGCCCTCTTCTGCAAGATTGTTTGCCCCTTCTGCACTACTGGCCGCTCTTTTGCAGCCCTAGCACTCTTCACTTCAAGGTAGACCGTCCTTACCTCCGGTCGCTCTTTATTTTGTGGTTGGGAGCCTTCTATTTCACAATTGACCATTCTTGTTCAGCCCTTGGGCGGGTCACTGCAATGTGCACCGCTCTCTAGTGCATGACTGTGCAGTGTGCATTCCTTCTCCACCCATCACCGCTATTTTACAGCCCCAGTGCGCCCCACTTCAACATGAACCACATATAGGCCTCCGGCCGCCCTCAACTTTGTGGTTGGGCGCCTGATTTTGACGATTTGCAGACGTTTTTCAGCCCTAGCGTGCCCCGCTGCAACATGGACCGCACTCATCCACTTAAAGTCCCCCTCTTCTGCATGACTGCGCGCACCTTTTCCGCCATTGGACGCTCTTGTGCAAGCTAAGGGCACCCCACTTCAACGTGGACCGCCCTCTGCTTTGTGTTTGGGCGCCCCTGTTTCATGATAAACCGCCCATGTTCAGCTCTAAAGAGCGGCCCATTGCAAGATGTATCGCTCTCATCCAATTTGGACCGCCCTCCAGTGCATGATCGCGCGCCCCTTTTCCATCATTGTCACGGGGTGCGTGGCTCAGTGGATAGCGTATTTGTACTCCGAGCCACGGATCCCGGGTTCAAGTCCCGTTAGAGCCTCTGAATAAGTTTTTTTAAATTTTGTCCAAGTTGTTGCAAGTTCGGTTATTGGAGTCGGAGTATCAATAAAGTCATCAATGGACTTGTCACGAAGAACCCGACCCCGCCATCCGAACGAGCAACTCCAGCGATGAAGGGTCAATGTAGAAGCAAAAGTTCAGCATCCCACAAACCTCCGGGCATCACCTCCGGGCATCCTCCACTTTAAGGTCGGGTGCCCCTCCTTCACGATTGGCCACCCTTTTAGCCTTAGATCGCCTCACTGCAACATGGACCGCCCTCAGCTTTCAGTGGTAAAAGTTGCCCTGCGTTCATTTAGTGTATGCCTTGGATACTGATCGGTGCCATATTCTGCTCAGTTACCACTCAGGATCCCCAAGGGCGCACTCATGCCCGACCGATATGTGGTTGTGGTGTCTATTGCAAAGAGAACATGCTGCGATGCAATATAGCGGGTTGGTAAAGTCACGTTTCCTATGCTGTAAAGTTTGAGCACGTGGACAAATATCCCATATATTTTCTTCAAGAATATGCTGGCTCCGCAGATCGACGGACGCTGATGTCCGTACGTTCTCTACGCTGTTTTGATATTTCTATAATTTACTAGTCTTGCCGAAGTGTTTTTTCGCTTAGCCACTAAAGAAAGGTTGCGTCCGCACTAAAATGAAAACATCCACGTCAATGAGGAAAAACATTGAAAGCTCGGCAGGAAGCACCAGCTTGCGTCCCGTACAAAGGCATACAGTAAAAAAATCGCCCTCGTGTAGAATATTATGGGTGTATCATAATCCGGTCGGCACGGACCAGGTGTATTGGGGACAGAAACTGGTCCTTAAAATATCCAAAGGCCGCTTGTGCACGAATTCGGCTGCCAAGAGAAGTCCAGACAGAGACGCCCTGTTTCAGTGGTCTTTGTGTAAACAGAAACTGTTAGAGAAGTTCTGCGGTTTCCTTTTTGTCCTCAGCACTGTTAGAAACGACATCGACTACAGGTGAAATTAGTGTAGAAAAGGCGCACTTTTTTATACCAATGGCCGCCGCCCAGATGGTAGATTGGTCGCCCTTGAGGCTTCGCCCCCCTACCCCGCCCCCCCTCAAGGCCCTCAAGGCCCTCAAGGCCCTCTTGAGGCCCTCAAGCTTGGTCTCAGGGGGGGGCATGTACAGTACGCACTGGGAAACACGAGCATTGGTCTCGGGGGCCCCTGATCTTGGTCTCAGGGGGCCCCGAGCTTGGTCTCAGCGCCCCCGAGCTTAGTCTCAGGGGCCCCGAGCTTGGTGTCAGGGGCCCTCCGAGCTTGGTCTCAGGGAACGCCCGAGCTGGGTCCTAGGGGACCCCCGAGCTTGGTCTCAGTGGCCCCTGATCATCGGTATCGAGGGTTCCAGAGTACCGAACATTGATATCGGGGCCTTGAGCTCGGACTCACGGACCTTTCGATTTAGGTCTCAGGGCGCCCCAGAGCTTGATCTTAGAGTCCTCCGAGCGTGGCCTCAGGGGACCCCTGAACTTGGACTCAGGGGCCCGAGCTTGGTCTCAGGGTCCCCTCGAGCTTGGTCTCAGGGGCCCCCGAGCCTGGTCTCAGGGGTTCAGGGCCCCCCCTCGGGGTGCCCCCGACTATTGAAAACGAGGGACTCATGAGTGAGGCACAAGCATTGGCCTCATGAGACCCAGAGTTTGGTCTCAGGGCCCCCAGGCCTGGGTTCAAGACTCTCGAGCATCGGCATCAAGGGGCTCCGGAGTACCGAGCACTACTCTCGGGGGGGCTCGAAATATTGATCTTGAGGGGCCCGAAACATTGGTGTCGAATTATTCCCAAGAAAAGCGCGAGCATGGGCCTAATGGTGCCCTTCAGCCTGATCTAAGTGGGAAACCGAGCTTGGTCTTAAGAGCTCCCGTGTATCAGTATCAAGGGGCTCCGGAGTATTGGTCTGGGGGGAGAAATTATTTTAAGGGCCTCCAAATGGTGATTTCTGAGGGTCCCCGAAATTGTGGATGCAGTGGTGTAGCCAAAGGGCCCTAGGCGTCCGCAGACCCCCCCTCCTTGGGCCAATCTGAACCACTGCAAAGGATTCTCTGATCACGGGGCCCCCAGAGTCAGTCTCAGGGACACCTGAAGATTCGTTCTCAGGGCGTCCCGGAGTCGGCCTCAAGGCCCTCGCCCTGAGAGTCGGACTCAAGGCCCCCTCCCTGAGAGTCGGTCTCAAGGCCCCCGAAAGTAGATTTCAGGGGGCCCCAGAGGGTTGGTCTCAGGGGGCCCCAAAAGTCGGTATCAGGGGCCCGGGAGTCTGTCTCAGGGGAGGGGGCCGAGCTAGTCTCAGGGGCCCCCAGAGGGTGGTTCTCAAGGCCCCGCAAAAGTCTATTTCAGGGGACCCCTGAGAGTCAGTCTCAGAGAACCCAAGAGTCGGCCAAAGGGACCCCAAGAGTCTGTCTTACGGGACCCCGAGATTCGGTCTCAGGGGGTCCCCCTGAGAAACTGTCTCAGAGAACCCAAAGAGTCAGTCTCAGAGCAGCCCAAGAGTCGGTCTCAGGCGGCCCTCATAGTCTCACGGGATTCTCTCTCAGGAGTCTATATTTACTTTCAGGTGGCCCCGAGAGTTAATCCGGGGGTCCGAGAGTTAGTCTAATTTGATTCGCAGAGTGCTGGTTTCAGGGGGCCCTAGGGGGTAATTTTGGGAGCCCACGAGATTTAGCCTCAGGCTGTCCCCCCCCGAGTTTTGGTATAAGCGGCCCCGAGAGTCAATCTCAGGGAACACCCAAAAGTTAGTCTCAGAGGGCTCCCGGTTGTCGGTCTCAGGGACATCCGAGAGTTGATCTCAGGGTTCTGAGAGTAATTCCCAAAGGTGCTCCCGTGGTCTCACGGGCCCCGAGTTAGCCTTAGGCCCGCGAGAGCTAATCTGGAGCCTCTGAGAGTCAGTCTTAGGAACGCCAAAGACTCAGTCTCAGAGGTGATTCCACCACTACCCCCCCCGGGGTGTTAGTCTCAGGGGCGCCCTAGCGTAAGTCTCAGAGGGCTGTCGAAAGTCATGCCCAGCCCCTCTCCCCCCACCCCAAAGACAGCCTCAGGGGATCCCTAGAGCTAATCTGGATGGCCACGATAGTCAGTCTCAGTCCCCCCTCCAGAGAAAATCTGCGCCCAATCTCACCCAGAGCAAATCTCGCACAATAATTAGTCTCAGAGGTGCTGCCGATAGCTAATCTCAGGAGTCCCGAGGGATTCTCAGGGGCCCCCAGTTTGGATCAAGAGGCGCCGTGAATCGGTCCCAGAGACCCCCTGAGATATAATCGGGAGAGCGGCCGAAATTTAGCTTTGTGAGTGCCGCCAAGTGTTGGGGTTAGGGGTCCCCGAAGCTCAAATAAAAATTTCCAAAATCATATGCCTCGGAAATAATGTATCTACCCCTATTGCGTACAAAAAAGAAATTGAAACAGGTCGATCAGGCACCATTATCGAAGGAAAGGCAAAAATTTATCTTATTCTACCATAAGAGCAAATCGAACAGGGAATTTGGCCTTTCAGTCAATTTTTAATCTATTAGCTCAACACCAATACCTACATTCCTAAATATTCTGAAATAAACAACTTTGAAATATTTTCGTAGGAAACTAGACAAAAAGGGTAATGACAGAAATTGATGAGCATAATCCCAAAAGAAAACTAGGTATGAAAGGTTGAAAATAACAATAACGGAGGGAACCAAGGCGATAGCTATCCTGGGCGCCTTTTGTCTTGGTAATTTGCTCGTTTACAAGATAGCAAGGGTAAGAAAGTAACTGGATCTCAATAGGATCTGTCGACGGAATAGAGGCTATGTAACGTTCGGGACACACTACCATATCCCTTGTATTTTTATTCGTTTTGTTCCGTTTCTTTGGAAATTTCCTGATTAAAGAGTTCATAGATTCGACACCGGGAAATAATTGCTTATCATTTCCCTTAGAAGACCATTTCTTCGTACTCAAAACGGCTGACTTCCAATAACATGTCTGATTACCCGAGTGAAATGAGGTAGACTCAGGTTTAACATCATGTGCGCATCAACATTGAACTTCCCGAAATATGGCACAAAGCTGTTATTATAGCCACGCTACCATATAAGGTGTGGGCCATCCTTAATATTAGGTGGCCTTAGTTTACCAACACTTGGTCGGATCGAAAAAATCAAGCTATAAATAAAATAAGAATAAATGCTTAAAAAGGCACAACAAAATTTCCTTCGTGTGAATGTTATAATGATAAAATACCATACAAAATATATAGAACATGGGCCCCGGTTACTAAGGGGACCCCCGGCCTGGGGCCCCCCGACGGTAGTCGGACCCCTCCTGGGCCGAATCCTGGCTACGCCACTGTGTTCTGAGACTCTATATCAGCCACCCTGGGACCTCGCCTAAGCCTAGCTGGGGCCCTGAGCTAATCTGGGTACCCCTGTGATTAACTGGGGCCTCTGATCTGGTATGGGGGCCCTGAACTCTTCTAGGGTCCCTGGGATAAGCTGCGGGCCGTGAGCTTGAATGGAGCCCCTTAAGCTGGTATGAGAGGGGACCCTATATCAGCCGATCTGGGCCCCTGAGCTGAGCTGGCCTGTGCTGAACAAGAGCCCTGAGCTGGTCTGGGGCCCCTGAACTGTTCTAGTCATTGAGCTAAGCTGGGCAACCGGGGGTCAGGAGGATACTGCCCCCCCTTTTGAGGTGGGCCCCCGCAACGAATATACAAATATCAGCAACTGTAATATAGAACAAGAAGCCCCAAACGGACCCGATAGCTTGACTGGGAACGTTCAAGTTCGGTAGTACGTTGCCTGCAAGCCCCCTGGAGGAGGAGCGCTTCGTAAAAAGGCACCTAATACCTGAGTGTTTCCAAATGAGTCCCAAGAACTGGGCCCAATCAAACTACATCCCATAGCAATCCCAACACAAAGCATGAATCGGACACGGACTCCGCACCAGAGGCCGAGCAACAGTCTTCCGTGAGCTATCGAAAGGCGCGACGTCTTTCGATGCCACGGTTATATGGCGTCGCCAACCCTTTCCCTGTTGGAGGAGTTTCCTGGGAGTCAAATTGCTCCTTGCACAAGGAATCTGCCGTGCCTTAAACCAGGGTTGGTTACGTAGAAAGCAAGGTTACTAACCACTATAACACCACGCCCACTCCTCCTCGGCATCACAAAGCTGGCCATCAAGTACCTACATTGCATTTGCAGTCATGCTGGAACTCTGCATTTTAGGCATCGAAATATAGCTAGGGGTATTTATTGTGATCAGCCTTTACCTAAATCAATCTCTAATGATGAAAAGAAAGGATCCGTAATAACCTAAATAAATTTTCCCTTTTTTGTCATTAAATAAGCAAATGCAAGTTGATTAGGCATAGCGAAGTGAGGCATTTGGTATCAAAACATTGTCTGTAGTTTTCTAAACAGTTTTTTATTTTGTAAATATGATGAAAAGGGCCTAAACATCTGTAAATATAAAAAACGCGCTCGTGGTAAAAAATGATTGAAATCCTCCAAAAGGGCTTAACAATGTATTTTGTATTTGAAAAGGGTCTAGGTAAAAAACCCAAAAAAATGTTTTTAGGCGTTTACTGTGATTTATTAGATCATAATAGGTACAACTCGAAATCATAGGGCAAAATGTAATTTCTCAATTTTCCATATATTGACATCTTAATGTGCATGCTTGCCTTATGGACACCAAACGAGCTAACTATTTTTTTATAATTATGGGCCCCCGTGGTCTGGGGCCCCCGTTGAGGTGGCCCCCTCTAAGGTTGCCCCCACTTTTCAAAGCGTTCCTACGCCCCTGCCATCAAAACATAAATAAAAAACCCGGAAAAAACACAAAAACGCAAAAAACCAGACCCGCGGGCCTTTTACAAAAAAAACCGGGTTTTTTCCAACCCTGCCGATATCGGCGCATTCTTCCTACAAAAAGGTAAGGAAATCGTTTGTTGTTCATCTTGTAATCTAACTAAGGCCTGCTTTGGTAATTTGGGTTGGTTTGACGACTAAAGGATTGTATTTTACCGGTTAGGGGTTGTTCATAAATTACGTCACCCTCCAAAAGGGAGGGGATCGGTCTAAAAGTGATGTGCCTTCGGCTTGCCCAGAACAGCTTACCACTGCTTGATAAGTGTTTCTCGCTGTTCTCGTGTAGGAAGCGTCGCTTACTATGGGGTTTCTTAGTGCAGAGAGCGAGATGACGCAGGCGGTCGAAGTTGTGATTTAAGTTGGAAGCAAAAAGTTACATTTGCTTCCATAAAATGGTGTCTCTGCCTTATCTTTCCCACTCAATGCTCTGTGCATTTAAAGTATGTAGTGTGTCTCATGTTGTCACGTAGCATGTTTCCGGGTAGAGAAGTAAGCTCCACGACGGAGTTTATGGCAGTGGTTTTGATAGTTGGATGTTGAGGGGATTGTGCTGGCTAGTGTTGGGGGCATGGAGTGTACCTCAATCACCGGGGAGCCGAGCTGGAGTGGCGTCGGACTTCTTCAATCTATTGATGTCCCGACACTGAGGCGCAGTTTACCAAATTTCGGTCATCGAATGCATTGTTCAAATTATCCAGTGGTGCCATGAGATGATTGATATTGGAATAATATTTTTCTTCACGTTCCCGCTCTATTGTTTGGCGATAAGCCGTTCAGAAGAATGTGCGGTTTGCCGGTTGGGTCGTCCAGATTAGGCTGTTTCAGCCCACTATAGTAAAATTTTGTTTGTTTGCAACGAAGTCATATCGACTTTCCCCCAGCTCTATACGTAAAACTGAATCGATTGACACCCTTAAAAACAAAATAAAAGGACATTTAGAGGTCGCGCACTTTTATCACCAAAAACCATTACACTTGAAAGAGGCGCATTCTTTCTTAGTGCGCTTGGGTAGAGAGCCCTCCGATGGAGTTCCACCACCCGGAGCAGGTACTGCTTCTGCTTCTCGTCCTTGACGAATCCGTTGAACCTCTTGATGAGGGCGATCTTCCTTTCCCGCTGTTTTTGTTTTGAGTCAAAAGTTAAAGTCGTTGTGGCGTCCCATTTGATATAATGATCCTTCCCATATGTAGAAGGAGTATCGCAACAGATTCGACGCATATGTTCTAAATTCAACGTAAGAACATTTTAAGCCACATCAAACGATCAAACAATTACTAGTCAAACCAAAGGACAGGATAGACAACCGGAAAAAACCAGGCCCAGTATACACGATGGAATGTAATGACTGTCAAAAAGCATACATTGGAGAAAGCAAAAGGATGATGGAAGTCCGACAAGACGAACACCGAAAATCTCGACAAAAACTAATCCGAGGGTCAATTGACGAGAGAGCAGCGGAGGCCACAGCGGAACATTAATTCAAGAAGGATCATTATATCAAATGGGACGCCACAACGACTTTAACTTTCGACTCAAGACAAAAACAGCGGGACATAAAAGAGGCAGTTTACACCCAAACCAAAACGGAACCAAAAATGAATAGAAATATCAGCAAAGTTACCATCTTCTCTGGATTTTTGGACCTCTTAAAATGCCAGCCAAACAAGAGATTGAATTGAAAAATAACACGTGTATAGAGCTAATAATTCTAAAATGATTCGTCATGTTCATAGCTAAGATTGTTATTTCAAAGTGTACCCAGTCTTCGTGTTTTTCGCTTAGTTAGGTTCATGTCATAGTGTTATCTTCATCTCCCTTGAAAACGGGGGCGGGATGCTCCCGAAACCGGTCGGGTTTTATACTCAGGCTAGTCATTGTGCAGTAATAAACGCTTTACTTAATTTGAAGAATATTTCAGATGTGAAATAGAAAACCAAGCAAAAGAAAACCAGCGCCAGTATCAGTGTAGAAATGTGTACATTCATAGGCGTAGGAACAGGGGGGGGGCAGGGGGCCATGCCCCCAATATTCTTGGTTCTTGACCATTAACCCTATGGCGTTGACTGGAAAGAAATGACTTCGAAATGCACCTTGGTCTCCCCAATATTCTCGACGTTCCTACGCTTATGTGTGCATTTGAATACATTTGATAAAAAAGCTGCAAAAGTGCGCGACCTCTAAATATCATCGAAATTCATGGAAATTTCGCACAGAAGCTTGTAAGCAGATGAGGTTTGAGGGGAACATCGATATGCGTCGAAATATTGCATTTTGGAACAATGAAACACCCTAGTCCAGATGGAATACAAAAAATAAGTGAGACAGAAAACTTTTGCCGGTTTGGTTGCGTCAGTCTTTCTATAGCACGTGCCAGACCGCTATGACGCCTCTGTTGCAGACTGCGGCCTGTGTGTCCTCTTTGGGTTGAGTGGGAAGGGGCCAGGCCGTTCCTGAATGGTCGGTACAGACGGCCGATTGTTCGGTCAACGCGCAGCAGCCGACCATAGACCATGGCGTCAGCTTCAAACCCTACGTATTCTTTGCTAATTTATGGTTCAGCAA
Organism: Lepas anatifera; assembly: GCA_034440635.1. Lineage (NCBI taxonomy): Eukaryota > Metazoa > Arthropoda > Thecostraca > Lepadidae > Lepas > Lepas anatifera. The sequence continues at coordinate 7,746 of JAOTON010001845.1, read as the reverse complement.
GTGTCTCTCCTTTCTGACGAGATTCAAACTTTTCCAAAAATATACATTTGATATGAATTGATAATTCTCCCTGGACCGCAGAAGTAAACAAATTGACAAACTTTCTAAAACAATAATATTAACTACGAAAAAGCTGGGGAAAATCCGATAAGTTCAGATTTGTAGGGGGCTCTGCTGACCCGCGGATGGCCTCCCAGGTCCGTATAGCCCCCCGTTGGAACTTTGCTGGATCCGCCCCTAGAACACGACACCTTGCGTAGAGCCAAGCAATAAACGTGTACCGAATTTTGTCCAAACGTTTCAAATGTGTGTTGGCGACTCCTCCCCACATCACACACTTTCTATCCCTTGGTCTACATCCACCAATGAATGGATTGCGAGATTCTTACCCCTGAAATATTTCAGGAAACTTAAAAATCGTTTCGGGTTGGATATTAGATCACACACTAGGTAGCCCTTTCGGATAGTCTGAACATTGCACCCACCAGTCGTTTGAATTTTTATTTGTATTACTATTTATTAAATATATTTGCTTCTATCTAAAGCGTCGCTTATTTTCTTTGCTCCGTTCCTCTTCAGCCTGCAATCAGCTGCCTCCTTTTCTCTCACGAATGCCCACAGTTCGGCATCAAACCAGGGAGGGTGACGCTGCCGTCGAGTGACTCGGGGGACGTGATCTTGAATCGCCGATGTCAGGAGGTCGTAGAAAAGGTCCACTGCTTCATCTGCCGGCAGCCCCTCAAGCAGGTTGCAGGGAAGCAGCCGCAGCGTACATACGTCACATGCCTTCCCAGTCGGCTCGCCGGTAGTTAAACGCCGCCTTTATGGAAACCTCTGGGGTGCTTGAGGCGAACCACGGACCTCTTTGAAGCATGCGATATATTATCTTTGGCTGATCTCTCTGAAGCGCAATCTCTCTTTTTTTGGCGTATTTTCAGGTTAGCGCTGGTTTCAAAAGTTTTCTCCGAGAGCTTTTTTCATACCAAAAGTACATTCGTTTTGGTCAACCATTTCGCAATAACTCGGAAGTTGCTACCAATACAACTTAACCCTTCTGTGCAATGCAACTCAAAACATGTATGTATTATTTTGGCCGGGAAAGCTGAGAACTGAACCATTGGCCGTCGCGTCACCTGGCTTAGAAATTGTAACGTCGCTGAAAACAAATTAACACAAGGAGAATGTGCTTTATCGTTGAGCACAGCTTTATAGAATACTCAAGATAGGTTTGAAGAGAACGTTTCATGAATGCATAACACGGCTGTGCTTTTTACAAATGGCCCCAAATCAGTACACTGGCATAATAGCCCCTTCGGAAAATACACACGTCAGATGTGTCAAGTCTCGGTCCAGACAATAATAATGTGTCAGAGATCTCATTAATATGTGTTACTGCGTTTGTTATGTAAAGCCCTGTCCAGCTTACATTGCAAAATGTCGGGTACACGGGACGGATCCAGGATTTCGCTGGGGGGGTAGGGGGGGGCGAAGCCTCACGGGCGGCCAATCTACCATCTGGGCGGCGGCCATTGGTATAAAAAAGTGCGCCTTTTCTACACTAATTTCGCCTGTAGTCGATGTCGTTTCTAACAGTGCTGAGGACAAAAAGGAAACCGCAGAACTTCTCTAACAGTTTCTGTTTACACAAATACCACTGAAACAGGGCGTCTCTGTCTGGACTTCTCTTGGCAGCCGAATTCGTGCACAAACGGCCTTTGGATATTTTAAGGACCAGTTTCTGTCCCCAATTCACCTGGTCCGTGCCGAGCGGATTATGATACACCCATAATATTCTACACGAGGGCGATTTTTTTACTGTATGCCTTTGTACGGGACGCAAGCTGGTGCTTCCTGCCGAGCTTTCAATGTTTTTCCTCGTTGACGTGGATGTTTTCATTTTAGTGCGGACGCAACCTTTCTTTAGTGGCAAAGTGAAAAAACACCTCGGCAAGACTAGTAAATTATAGAAATATCAAAACAGCGTAGAGAACGTACCGACAACAGCGTCTGTAGATCCGCGGAGCCAGCATATTCTTGAAGAAAATAAATGGGATATTTGTCCACGTGCTCAAACTTTACAGCATAGCAAACGTGACTTTACCAACCCGCTATATTGCATCGCAGTATGTTCTCTTTGCAATAGACACCACAACCACATATCGGTCGGGCATGAGTGCGCCCTTGGGGATCCTGAGTGATAACTGAGCAGAATATGGCACCGATCAGTATCCAAGGCATACACTAAATGAACGCAGGGCAACTTTTACCACTGAAAGCTGAGGGCGGCCCATGTTGCAGTGAGGTTATCTAAGGCTAAAAGGGCGGCCAATCCTGAAGGAGGGGCACCCGACCTTAAAGTGGAGGATGCCCGGAGGTGATGCCCGAAGGTTTGTGGGATGCTGAACTTTTGCTTCTACATTGACCCTTCATCGCGGGAGTTGCTCGTTCGGATGGCGGGGTCGGGTTCTTCGTGACAAGTCCATTGATGACTTTAGTGATACTCCGACTCCAAAAACCGAACTTGCAACAACTTGGACAAAATTAAAAACTTATTCAGAGGCTCTAACGGGACTTGAACCCGGGATCCGTGGCTCGGAGTACAAATACGCTATCCACTGAGCAACGCACCCCGTGACAATGATGGAAAAGGGGCGCGCGATCATGCACTGGAGGGCGGTCCAAATTGGATGAGAGCGATACATCTTGCAATGGGCCGCTCTATAGAGCTGAACATGGGCGGTTTATCATGAAACAGGGGCGCCCAAACACAAAGCAGAGGGCGGTCCACGTTGAAGTGGGGTGCCCTTAGCTTGCACAAGAGCGTCCAATGGCGGAAAAGGTGCGCGCAGTCATGCAGAAGAGAGAGACTTTAAGTGGATGAGTGCGGTCCATGTTGCAGTGGGGCACGCTAGGGCTGAAAAGCGTCTGTCTGCAAATCGTCAAAACCAGGCACCCAACCACAAAGTTGAGGGCGGCCGAAGGCCTATATGTGGTTCATGTTGAAGTGGGGCGCACTGGGGCTGTAAAATAGCGGTGATGGGTGGAGAAGGAATGCACACTGCACAGTCATGCACTAGAGAGCGGTGCACATTGCAGTGACCCGCCCAAGGGCTGAACAAGAATGGTCAATTGTGAAATAGAAGGCTCCCAACCACAAAATAAAGGGCGACCGGAGGTAAGGACGGTCTACCTTGAAGTGAAGAGTGCTAGGGGTGCAAAAGAGCGGCCAGTAGTGCAGAAGGGGCAAAAAATCTTGCAGAAGAGGGCGGCTAAAAGTAGACGAGGGTGGTGCATGTTGTAGTGGGGTGCCCTAGGGCTGAAAAGGGCGGCCAATCGTGAAATATAGGCACCCTACCGCAAAATAGAGGGCGGCCAAAAACCGATGAGGGTGGTCCATGTCCAAGTAAGGCGCCCAATGGTATGCTGGGGGAGGTTGATTCAAAGTTAGTGGTGGCTCAAAGTGGAAAAGACCAGCTTCGAATGGCTTTTTCGTAGCGTGTTTGGTCTAGCATACCAAGACAACAGAAACAGTGTTGAGATGGCGCAAAATCCGAAATGGGCTTAAAAACAAACACAATTTCAGAAAAAATATAAGGAAGTTAGTGGTTCATTCAAAACACATTCAATAAAACATAGTCCCGGGCCGGCTGATTTCATGCCGGTCCTCCGATGGCAACTGCTCAGTGGCCGGGAGTCCAGCGGACGCGCCCGCAACTTGGCTGAGTGGCCAGCCGGCGCTCCGTTGCCGCTCCGAAAATCTCCGGATAATCTTGTTTTTATAAGAAGCTTTTGGAATTCTTTGGCCACTTCTCGTGCACTGCCTACACCCAAGCCAGCACCGGGCATGAGTAGATCAAGTTGCGCTGGAGAGGAAAGTATTTGGAGATTGTGGTCTAATCGTGGAAGAGTGTGGAAAAGTTAAGGGCAATCGCAGTTATTAGAAGGGCACTCGAGGACAAAATGTTTGACAGACTCAGTCCGGGAACCACAGGTGCACTGTGGGGAGAGTATTAACATAATTTGGAAAATATGAATTCCCTGCCTTCTTCTCCAGGCCAGGATTTAAGCGGTCCCAACACCCTGTCAAGTCACCTGCCTCATTTGGCGCCTGAGACGCAGGCCCAGCGAGTATACACGGCAAACATTTGAAAATCTTAGGCTAGCCCGAAGACCATCTTCGGTTTTCGTCTGATAGCCGCAAATTCTCCGCTGAGAACAGGCGCTTACGGTTCTTAGTTAAGATCAGCGATATTTTCTTTCATTTTTATTTCTCACGTAAGCCTCATCTAAGCTCTCCCAAGAGAACAAGATGAGAATAAAAGAGAACTTGTAAACTTCAACCGAGATCCTTAAGCTTCTGTTATCAGTCGACAATGTGCGGCTCTCGGTCGAGAAAAAGAAAATCGGTTTCGAGCCAGGTTAAGTTTCTTAGATGCTTGTCTGTGTATAAATACAAATTACGTTGTCTTTTATTTAGTTACTGTTGTCACTGTCGGCATTGTGTCAAAATAGCTTTAATAGTTCATACATAAAGAAATAGTGGAAAGAAGCAAATTAATGGGATTATTCCTTATAATATACCGACTCTTCAGAAAATATATAATTTTAAAACATGGAAGCTATCGTTCGTATCTATCTAGGCGATTTACTCAAGAGCTATCGGTAAATAAGTTCACTATAGAATTCGGCGCGCTTCACGCCAGATTTCATTTCTATGCCACTCTTGTGTTCAGAGTTGTGCGTTTCAGTATTTTCGTGAGTCGACTCAACTCAGCTCATGTGCTAAGAGTGATGGACTCAACTCTGACTCAACTCATTGTCAAGAGTTCAGTGAGCCGGCTCAACTCCGACTCAATGATAAATCCTCCCGACTCAACTCCGACACAACTCACGACTCAACTCAACTCAAGCTTCGACTCAGTTTCATATATATATATATATATATATTTGTGAAGGCTGGTAGTAAGTTATTAAGTATACAAGTATGATTGAATATGACCGCGGTTTTTGGAATTAATAAGTCTCTTGTTAACTTTTTCTAAGTCTCTAAATGTTTTTTTAGGTATTTCTGGACGTTTTTCAAGTATATCTCCAATTCTAGTCATTGTTATGAAGGTAACAAATATCCATTATGCGACCGGTTTCGTAAATTCAATAAACGTTTTCAAGCAAGTGGACATTTTAAACATGACAATACCATTCGGAAATACAAAAGTATCACACAACAATAATCACGGCAAAATATCAGGCATCTTCCATCTGTGAAGAATATTTAAACTGTTAAAAGATGGGCCCGCTGCTAAACTATCTTTGGCATTTGTGTCTTCTTAGGAGTCCTCTGTTTTAACCTCCACCATAGGAGCTGGTGTGACAGAGGGTGAATATTCCGACGTAATCTCTCTGGGTGTTGAGGGTTGGGAACTTCTCTTTAATGAGGACGGCTTCAAGTATTCGTAGTCGGCGCCGGTCCCGCTCGCGCTCGATGATCTTGAGGTTGTTGGTGAGGATATTCCTGGTGATGGGCTGCTGGTGGACGTCTCGCCAGTGCTCGAACGGGGAATGGGCGTGCAGGTTCATCGTTTGCCGTCTGGAGAGTGTGGTGACCGTCTGGCCTATGTAGTCGACTCAACGAAGCTTACAGTCTTCGTGTGGACACGTCCAATGATAAACTACACCGGTCTTCTGGAGATCACACTCTCCAGTGGCGCTGTTCTTCATGATCAGATTTGAGGTTGTTTTGCTCTTATAGTAAATCCGAATATTTATTTTTCTGCTGCCGTCTGTTGCCTTCACGTTCCTTTTGATGATTTCCTGCAGGGCCTTTTCATCTTCCTTGTACTTCGATGACATGGTGTTTTTGTAGTACAGGACTATTTCTTCTCCATGTTCTTTGTTTTTTCTCTTCTGCTCCGTTAAAGTAGGTATCCAATGTGCGGCGAATTTCGCTGTCCACCTCCATTGCTAGGTAATCGTTGTTGGCGAACATTTGCCTCACGTGCTTGAGTTCCATATCAAGGGCATCCCACGAAGAGCACACCTTGATCGCTCCCTTTGATGTAGGCACGGATAACTCCTGTTTTGTACCTCATGGGGCACTCGCTGCGAAAGCTGAGACACTTTCCACCGTCGGTCTTCTTTCGGTGTACCGACGTCTTAAACTTGTCACCGTGAGCTCCAACCATGACGTCCAGGAACGGAAGCTTCCCGTCCACATTCATTTCGTAGGTAAATTTAAGCACTGATGCCTCTTCCATCCGCTGCTGCAAGTCCTTGACGTTGTTTTCTGACTCCACCTGCACGAAGATGTCGTCCACGTAGCGCTTGTAGATGTAAGGTGGCTGCTCCATGTTCCCGAGGACCTGCTGCTCCACTGCTCACATGTAGGCGTTGGCGAAAGTGTCGCCGAGGGGACTTCCCATTGCGACGCCATATTTTTGTAGGTACAGTTTCCCGTCGGGGGGCTCTGAAGGGGGCCTCGGTGGTGCAAGTGAGAAGGAGTTTCTTCAGTACCTCTCGCGGGATTGCTGGTGGGTGTTGGCCAGGAGTCTCGAACACAAAACGCAAGATAATATCTACTGTCTCTATTACCGGAACATTAGTGAAAAGGCTAGAAACATCGAGTGAGGCGAGGATTCCTCGAGCTCGGTTGCACTTGAGGACCGTAAGGAATTCATCTGTCGATTTTAAGCAATGGCTGTCCGGGATGTAGGGCGAGATAAGCTTGTTGATCTGTTTTGCAACATCGTACGTGGGTAGTGGAATTTGCGAAATGATGGGCCGGAGTGGGTTCCCATCCTTGTGCACTTTGACATTACCATATAGATAGCCCGGATAGAAATCGCCGATGATCGTGTTGAAATGGACTGCACCAACCTGTGCGTTACAACAGCCGATGAGCTTGTTTGTTTTCATCTTCAGGTCGTTCACGGCTTTAGCCGCTGTCTTGCCAAGTGGCTTGAACTTAGTCTTGTCAGAGACGATTTCTTTCACTTTTTGCTGATAGTCTGCTTGGTCCCGGATGACATAGACAGCGCTTTTGTCAGCGCGTCGCATGGCGATGTCATCATCTGCACGTAAACTTCTGGCTGCTTCACGAAGCTCGGGGTGACAACATTATGAACCTTACAGCCACGCTGTTTAGCCACGCTGAAAGGTTCACATGTAGGCAAGATAATAATAAATTAATAAACCACTAAGAGACAAGCTGTACAGAAAGTCACACAGGAAAATGAAGATAAATAGGTGGAAGATAAATCAATTGAAACATTAAAAATTAATTATAGCCAGGGGCAATGGATATCTTTTTTATTGTTCCAGACTGTCACTGCCAGATAAAGCTGCCACACCATATTGCAATGATTTCTGAAAGAAGCCTTGCATGTTTAACCAGGTACATGGAATGGAAAGGAACTTGAATGGGTTAAGGTTACAAAAAATAGGAAAATAATTGCACCTCCATACCATCAGAAAAAGGTCCAAGCTAAAAAAACATGATCTAAGCTGTATTTTCAGGAATGATTAGGGTAATGCTTTTGTTTCTGTTAAATAACGATGCTAGATAATTCTGCTAAGTGAAACATTCCTATGTCATGAGCTGAACCAAAATCTAACCTATAATTACTAGAATACCTAGTTGCAATTGCAAATTCTAAGACCTACAGCAAAACCTAGGAAATAGTACACCATATCAATGTATGGCATAGGACAATATAAATGAAAATTTTATCATCGTTTTGCATTTACTAC
>JAOTON010001844.1:815000-1036782 GCA_034440635.1 Lepas anatifera | reverse complement strand
TATTTGAGACATAAGTCTTAAAACGCCGTGCTTTGCTCCTGATTCGGAATATGGTTATCATACTGTCTGACCACATGTACACTTTGTCAAATTTAGCATCCAACTCCCGCATTAAAATCTTTCGGAGCTTCACACCGAGAACCGCCGCGGCCAGCTCGAAGCCGGGGCACTGACGCCGTACCCTTCTGAGGGGCTACAAGGGATCGCCCGCTCAAAAAAATTCACGCAAATATCTACATCTCCATTTGGTGCACAAATCCCTCTCCGGATATAAGCGACCGCCGAATATCCCCTCTCGCTCGCGTCTACAAACACGTGCAACTGAGTGTCCAATACATCGCCGGGAGAGCCTGCGATGTTTCTACTCACGCGAACAGAATTCAGCATCTCAGCCTGGTTCAACCAATCTTTCCAGGCCACTTGGAAATCATCAGGAATGACGTCATCCCAACCACATGAAAGAGAACAAAGCCCCTGGAGGAGAACTTTGCCCTTCAAAGTCACAGGCGCCACAAACCCCAGCGGATCAAACAATGAATTGATGGTTGAGAGAGAATACCACGTCTGGTTACTGGATATCCCCGGATTACGGAACTGAAAACTAAACACGTCATCCGGCATCTCCCACCTCAAGCCCAAGGTCCGTTCAGAACTGAGGCAGTCCTTGTCTAGATCTAGGTCTTTGACGCTTTTTCCTCTCTCCTCGACTGGAATACCCTTTAGAAACTCGACGCTATTGCTGGTAAATTTCCGCATTTTGAAAGCACCCCTCTCACATAGGGTTTTGAGATCGTTGGCCAGCGTCACTGCGTCCTCAGTACTAGAGGTCGCTTTGCACACGTCATCGACATACGCGTTTCTGAGCAGCGTGTCAGCCGCTGCGGGATACTGTTGCCTGCCTTCATCGGCGCAGAGGCGCAGGGCAAGAGACGCCACACTGCTGCTCGAAACCGCACCGAAAATGTGCGACCTCATTTTCCCATACCTGGATCTCTCCATCGATGTCATTGTTCCTAAACCACAGAAATCTCAGCAGGCCGGTGTCACAATTCGGCAAATGGACACGGTGATACATGGATTGGACATCACATGTAAATGCGACAGGGCCTTCACGGAAGCGGCAAAGCACTCCTATAAGGGAGTTGGTCAAATGAGGCCCCTTCCTCAGCAGGTCATTAAGGGATACCCCACCAGAGCGGCTCGCACAGTCAAAAACGACTCTTACAGTGCCCTTTCCAGGGTGAAGAACGGCATGGTGAGGGACATAGTACACCCTCTTCCAATCCATCTCTTCCGCCGGCACCTTGACGGCGTAGCTGTCAGCCTCCATAGACTGGATCACCTCGGAGTAAGCCCTAAAAACTCTGGATCTCTCTTGAAACGATTTCTGAGTGATTTTAAACGTCTCTCGGCAGCAGGAAAGCTGTCTGGTATGCTCTCCATCTCTACTGTCGGTAGTGCTATCTCGAAGTGCCCCTCTGCGTCTTTCCTCACGGTAGACTTTACATCATTGAGCCAAATTTGATCCTCTACCGAGAACTCTTCTTTATCGTCAGAGAAATCTCGAAAATCCTGTTCATAAAGCCGCTTGAACATGTCGACTCCCACACAGTCATCGGAATGGGTGGCACACTTTTCGATTCTGACGAAGTTGATAAGCTGAGAAGAGCCTGTCCCGACCATGCCCCCACCTGATCCCCCAATTACGAACCAGCCAAGGCAACTACTCAAAGCATACGGCTTCTGAGAGTCTCTGGGTGACCTGACTTCCTCGGCAACTAACAGATTAGGGGCATTACTCCCAACCAAAAGCTGAACTGGTGAACTCAGTTGGGGCAACGTTACCCCAGATAAATGGTCCCAACTATCCGCTATGTCCTGCGTGCATTTGTCAGCCACTGACACCGGTAAGCTCTTCAGTGTGAACAGCGACGGAAGTGAAGAAAAATCACCCCCATTTAGCGGTGCCACCTCGATATTATCAACTTGGTAGGACTTAAGCCTCTGCGTCTGATGAGTCACTGTATCGACGGAAATCTCTGTTTCCTCCTTGACGGCACCCAAACGAGCAGCCAAGTCGTCGGTGATCATACAGCTGGAGCTGCCCGCATCTAAGAATGCATTTGTCTCTACAACCACTCCAGACTTAGACCGCACTCTTACTGCAACAATGGGCATCATAGTGCGGCCAGTTTCTCGGTTCATGCCCAACCCCGCACTGACGACAGTGGGAGGGTTACTGTCACCCGGGCTGCCGGTGCCCTGAGGCGTTGATGGCGATCGGGTCTCAGTCACAGCCCGCCCGGGCGAATACGAACTAGCAGGACCAGTTCCTGCAGCAATCCGCGGACTCTCCCTGTGGCAGGAGGGGAGGGGTGCCATCCCCTGCAAATTCCACACTGTAGCCGTGATCTACAAAACCTAGCCCGGTGCCCCACTCGCAAACAGGCAAAACAGAGCCTCTGCTCAACAACGACCCCTTTCCGGTCTTCCCAGGACTGCCAACGCAAATGCCCACAATCGTTCACAAAATGGCCTCCGCCGCAGTGGCTGCACGGGGGTCTCTCCGGACTTGCGCCCTCTCTGATCTGTGTCGCGTTCACGTGATGTCTGGACGCCGAACCCCGCTCCACTCGTGATAGCTCAGGGGAATCCGTGCTACTTCCGAATACAGGATTTGCCCTGATCCGGACTTCGGCGGCCAAAAATCTAACCATATCGGATAGGACGGCCACTCTACCGTCAGTTTCTGTGATTCTATCAGCGTCACGCAAAAATCTATCCTGAAGATGAATAGGAAGTTTGCTCATGATTTCCCGCAAGGTACGTGAATGATCCAGCTCTCCGTTTGGTACACCCACCATAGCGTTTTGCACCTCCGTCAGATATATGACCAGCTGATCCAGGTCTTCAAGCTTTCCAGCAGCTATCTTTGGCCAGTTTCTTAGCCTCTCTACATAAGAATCTATGAGTCGGTGGCGACTGCCATACCGCTGCTGGAGAAGCTTCATTGCCTCTGTGTAGCCTGCTACTCCCAGAGCCAAACAACTATTGACTATTTGCCTTGGTTTGGACCTGGTGTACTGCTGGAGGTAGAAAATAAGCTCGTCTGGGCTCTGCGTCTTGCTGGCAATTCGAGATTCGAATGCCCTCACAAAAAGGGGATATTCCTGGACGTTTCCCGAAAAGGGGGTTATCTCTGCAGGGGGTAACAAAGATCTCTGCACCTGAGCCACTAGCGCATCTGTCGTGGTTTCAGGAATGCGGGACACCGCCGTCTCTACTTTAAATTCGTCCGATACTGAATCAGGAGGCATATGTCCCAGTTTAACTAGCCTTAATTCTAAATCTACCTGCTCACGGCGTGTGCTAAGCCTACTCTGCTCGGCCTTCAGACTCAGCTCTCGTTGCACTATTATTTCTCTTTCCTTAAGCATTTTTAGTTGGGCAAGCAAAACTTTGGCTTCCTCTGGTGCATCAACCGCAAGCTTCAGAGCCACCGGATCCGCAGTAGGTTCCGGATCCAAACCTAACCTCTCTGACTCCATGGCATCCCAAAGCCTATCAACTAGTTCGGATTTTTTTCCTTCGGTGTCCAAACCTCTAATCCCTAACTCTTGCTGTAACTCTGAAACCTTAAATTTCAAACCAAGCTCATCCCTTTTCGAAACGGAATTAACGTCCATGATATCCCTCTGAGCCGAGTCAAACTCTATTGATCTATTCCATGGAGCCGGATTATGAACAGGTTTTTGAACGCTAAATTAAGCCTGGCATGCAAATCTAGAGTCCCATAACAAACTTTACAGCACGGAGACCAAACTGGACCGACACAAAACGCGACAAACAAAACCAGCAGCAAAAAGGCCTGAGCGACAAACGACGGGATGTTGGAAAACGGAAACATGGAATGCTTACAGGCTATCACAACCTTTCTCCATAAATTAAATTAAACTATGCAACTACAGCGACCCCTTGACCCACAGTGCACACTGAAAGCACACAACCATACTGTCCGAACTTCACCGCAGAAACTGCTGCAGATCGCGCAGCTTAATGCTGCAGAATCATCACTGCAGATCGCGCCAACTTAATGCTACTGGCTCGGACCAGACTGAGCCTTTCAACAGTCAGATCGCACTACCGAGCAGGAGACTTCCACCTCCCGACTCGCACTCAATGGGACGGTACCTTTCAGATGGTCGGCTCTGTGCTCGCTGTCCGCGATGAGCTGCGCCCTGCTGACCGCAACCGCAACGTGGCGACCGGTCCAAATGAAGCCTGCCGCTTGAAGCTGAGTTGAAACTGTTGATCGCCACGCGCTCCGCCGTAGAAATATGCCGAATACTGGACGAACCCTTTATTACGGCTCAAGTCCGTTTCTGACGGAACACCAACATGGTCAGCACACTCCAGCATTCTGCACGGTTGAGGCAAAGTATCGCAAACAATTACAATGTTTGTGTTGAACAGAAAGGGAAGATATATATCGGCCGTGGCCACATAACTAACCGTGGACCTTTCGTAAACACACGACTAACACATACCGTGGAATTAAGGCGTTTTAGCACTGAGCGAGGATAGAAATACGCGTCAACGACCCAAACCTACCAACTCATAATGCCTCCGGGGATCCAGCGGTAACAGCAGCCACTCCGCAAGCCCATGGCGGCAGCTCCTCACGGGCCGTCATCAGGCCACTGCCCTGCGCGCCGACGACGGTGCTACGCGCCCCCAAAACTGCACCATAACTGCCCGAACCTAAAAGACGTGCGGCTGGTCACCTAACACATCAAATATCTATCCGAGTCTGAATGTTGAATTGAATAATCAGCGACATTACAACATAAAGCGGTGTTCACTTAACAGAAAATTACTACAAGATCACCAACCGATTACAATAGTCAACTTACTGGGCGAGAAGACTCCTAGGCGCACCCTCTCCCAACGGCGTCACAGAACGGAAAGGCCGCCGCCCCTCAATCCCTGACCCAGGTCAGCGCCAGACGGGATGACGTCAGAAGCACGATTGACGTCACCCGAACCATCACTATCAACCCTAACATCCGGTGGAAAATATCGACGATACGGAAATTAGGCATCAAACAATAACAGAAGTGACCACTGTAACAATATCACCCGCATTTCCAGCGCCCAACAAATGGAATATCACCACTAAAGCGACCGCAACCCAGCTTAGGCCGCTCACAGGTATCAGCACCTAGCGACCGTCACGAAAACTAATAGAACAAGCCGCCATGTCTCTAAAAAAGGTGTCGCTCTAAGCACCAAAGCCATAAAGGTATGAACGGGCGTTAACAGAGGGGAGGATAGGGGCCATGACCCTCTGGATTCTGGGTCTCCCATAGGCTTTCTATAGGGCTTGTATTGTTTTGCCAGCATTCAGGGGCGCAGCCAGAGCTCTGGTATGGGGGGGCACACCAACTTTGAGGGGCACCCCGGGAAAAAGACACTTTTTAACGTAACCAAAAAACTTACTATATCTTTGTTTATATCATTTTTTGGGCATCTTTGGTTCAATACAAATGCAAATACATCATTGACGGAGAAGGAAAACGCGATTAAGACCAAAAAAGGAAAAAATATCACCAAAGGTAATAGAAGTAGCCAAAAACGACTGTTTTGGATATATTTAAGGACAAATCAGCCAACTGAAGCAAATACTTGACATCAGAGAAATCAGCGGAGCATGTGATAAATGTTACAATGTGCAGGTTAAGGAGTATTGGAGTCGAAAATTCATTTGTTATGCCCACTGGTTTTGTCGTGCCGAGTGAGACCTAGCTGAACGCAGATTAACCCTCGCCCCACCGGGGGGCCATCGATGGCCCCCTCAAGGTTTTTCCGGGATAGCAGAATAACAACGAGGCGCAGCACCGCGGTTGAGGGCTCTACCTCTCACTGCATCATTTTCCCATCATCCCTGAAATTTTTTACCCCGGGTCACCCAAGGTCAGGTCACCAGACGAGGTCAACCAAGGTCACCTCACTTCACCTTTAGAGCTCTGTAAGAGCTACATTTCAAAGTCGATCGATTTGAAACTTCCTACACTTCATGACCCCTCCAGGGTCTACAAGGTGTATATCCGGGATTTTTTTCGATTTCGTGCCCTGAGGTCAGGTCACGAGGCGATCTCTCCCATTGGAAAAGCATGGGGAAAAGCTATTTTATAATATAAAAGTCACAAAAATGTTTGCAAGTACTCAGACTGCTCAGAACAACGTTTTTGGACACCCTTTCACGGATCCCAGGGGTCATATTTGCCCTTTGACTTTTCCAAGGTCATCCAAGGTCACCAGAGGTCAAAAACAGTATTTTGACAATAACTTTTGACCTAATTGAGCTAGAGCGGTGAAACAAACACCATCGTGTTTGTCTTGTCACTGGCTTTCATTTGATATACGGCAAGGTCACTTTTTGACCTTCCGTGACCTCAGGTCATATTAGGTCACGAGGTGACCTCTGGCGGTCAAACCACTGGCGGGAGGTCTTTACGTTCCACATAGCGGAAAAAGTACTGGCAATTTCCTATCAAATGTACTTTACCAAGTCTCAATAGCTCTAATGACATAAGAGTTATGCCCAGTTTGCTTAATCATTGCATATTTGAGTGAAAATAGCCGATCTTGACCTAATTTGACCTCTGGAGGTCAAACCATTGACCTGAGCACTAAAACATGCGAAGTGATTTCTTACTGAATTCACGCGAGCTTTCTATTGCACTTTGCAGATTTGCGCTAACGCCCATATTTTCGGAGTTAGAGGGGGGCCATCGATGGCCCCCCCCGGTGGGGCGAAGGTGGCGCCGGACCCCCGGTGGGGCGCGGGTTAAGTTTTTTGCCTCCCACAATCACCATGGGACGAGGAGTGGCATAGTGTCTTTCAAAGAACACATTTTTGCTGCCGGAAAAATTTGGGAGATACCTTTTGAACGCGTTTATTAAGTTCCATATTCTCAAGGATCGGTCCCAGTTAAGAGTAAATAAAAGGCGAACAGTCCGGTGGTTTGGATGGGGATGGTATGACAGGGCTGACAATTGTGAAAACTAGTTCTACATTTAAATTAATAAGTAGAAATCCTGGTTTAGAGGACTGTGCTCTGAGCTCAGGGGCATATGCCTTTTTATCATTCCTTCCCAGAATCCACCAGTATAATAAGCAATTTATATAACCAGGGGTGCCTAGGTATCACAAGCCGTTTTAGAGATTCCTCATTCCTCGTTACCTCCGTTTTACAAGGGGAGTTTCCATTGTGTTCTTATTCCCCATCTATTCAAGACCAGCTCTGAGGCCCCCAAGTGTGGATCAGAGGCCTCCAGAGCAGCTTCCCCCATCCCCCCAGTTGTGCCTCCAGGGACTAGACTATCTCAGTGGCCCCGCCCCGAGATGATGGGAGTTGGCCTTGTATTCTTATTATCTGTCTATTCAAGACCACCTCAGGGGCCCCTGATGTAGATCAGGGCCACAGAGCAGCTCATGCTTCACCCAGGGACTAGACTAGCTCATTGGTCCCAGAGATGAGGTCATCAGACTAGCTCAATTTGCCACAGATAGGCTCATAGGGCCTTAAACCAGTTCAAGAAGCCCCAGAACAGTTTAAGGCGCCAGATCACCTCAGGGGCCTCAAGCCAACTTAAGGGGCTCTCACAAGCTCAGCGCCCAGACCAGCTCAGGGTACCCTCAGAACCTATATCCGCTCTTGGGCCCCAGATCAGCTCTTGGGGCCCCAGATCAGTTCAGGTGCCTCAAGTCAGGTCAGGGGGCAATATCAAGTCAGGGCCACTAAATCAGCTCAGGAATCCTTCAACAGCTCGGGGCCCAAGCAGTTCAAAGGTCCCAGAGCTGCTCAGGGGTCACCAGATCGGCCCATAGGGCACCCAATCAGCCTCGGGGACAAACAATCAGATCAGTGGTCCCCGACCAGCTCGGGGCCCAGATCAGCTCGGGAATACCAGATCAAATCTCAGGGGGCATTAGTTAAGTTCAGGAGGCAGTATATCTGCTCAGGGTGCACCAGACCGATCAGCGCAGGGGGCAAGTTCAAGTCAGGGACACTAAATCAGCTCAGGGATCCCTCACCAGCTCGGGGCCCAATCAGTTCAAAAGCCCCAGAGCTGCTCAGGGGACACCAGATGCCCATAGGGCACCAGATCAGCTTCGGGGACAAACAATCAGATCAGTGGTCCCCGACCAGCTCGGGAATACCAGATCAAGTCAGGAGGCCCTTAATCAGCTCAGGAGCCCCATACCATCTTGGAGGCCCTCATCAGCCTCTGTGGGCCCAGCTCAGCTCAGGGCTTTAGAGCTGCTCATGAAATCACGTAAGGAGGCCCAGATCAGCTTGAAGGGCACCAGATTAGCTCAGAGGGCACAATACTAGCTCAGAGGGCATGAGATGGGCCCAGGAGGCACCAGATCGACTCAGGGGCATTAGTGCAGCTCAGGTGGCACCAGATCGATCCGCTCGGGGGGCAGATCAGCTCCCAGCCCCAGACTATGGCAGGAGCCTAAATCAGCTCAGGGAGCAACATAACAGCTCAGGGGACACAAGGTGGGCTCAGGGCCCACCAAACCAGCTCAGGGGGACACCAGGCCATCTAAGGAGACATCAATAATCAGCTGAGGGGGGCACCTAATCAGCTGAAGAGGCACCATATTGACTTAGGAGACAGAATCAGCTTGGGGAGGCATGAGATCAGCTCGGGGGCCCGAATCAGCTCAAGGGGCACTAAATCAACTATTGGGGCACCAAGCAAGCTAGAAGGCATTAGACTAACTCAGAGGGCATTATATAGGTTCAGAAGGCACAATTATTTGCTCATTGGGGCACTCGATTGACTCAGGGGCACCAGATCAGCTTAGAGGGCAAGTAATCAGCTCAAGGGGCCAAGACCAGTTGAGAGGCCACGAGATGAGCTCAAGGAGCACCAGATTAGCTTCACCCGTACAATTATTGGCGACGTGGAGGCATTATATGTAAACGAATTACGTGCCTATACTCTTCCCGGGTGCTTGGAAAGGCGACAGAATGCCCTAGCTGACCAAAAAGGCACTTAATTGTCAAACAATAGTTGAAATCGCTAAATGCGGTCTAGTTCCATCTAGGTTCAACGATGTGGGGCACTAAATTTTCAGCGGCACGGCCCAAAGGGGGTACACCACCTGGAAATCAAAATGGCACCCGGCAAAGATGGGGGCACGTGCTCCCTGTGCCCCCCTGGACAGTAGTTAAACTTTGGGAGGCATTAAATAAGTTCAGGGGGCCCGGATCAGCTCAAGGGGTACTAAAACAGCTAATAGGGTACCAGGCAAGCTCGGATGCATCAGAATAACTCAGAGAGCATTACATAGGTTCAGAAGGCACAATTATTTTCTCAGGGGGGGAACCAGATTGGGTACGAGGGCATCAGATCAGCTCAGAAGGCACATGATCAGCTCCAGGGGGCACCAGATGAGCTCCACCCGTACAATTATTGGCGACGATGAGGCATTATCTAGAAACGGATTACGTGCCTATACTCTTTCCGGGTGCTTGGAAAGGCGACAGAATGCTTTAAATGACCAAAAGGCACGTAATTAAGCGATTTCAACAGTAGTTGAAATCGCTTAATACGGTCTAGTTTCATCTGGGTTCAACGGCGTAGGGCACTAAATTTTGAGCGGCACCGCCCAAAGGGGGTATACCACCTGGCAATCAAAAGGGCACCCGACACCGATGGAGGCATGTGCCCCTGTGCCCCCTGGCTGCGGCCCTGGATAGAAGATAAACTACGGGAGGCATTAAATAAGTTCAGGGGACCCGGATCAGCTCAAGGGGCACTAAAACAGCTAATATGGTACCAGGCAAGCTCGGATGCATCAGACTAACTCAGAGAGCATTATATAGGTTCAGAATGCACCATTATTTTCTCAGGGGGGCACCAGATTGACTACGAGGGCATCAGATCAGCTCAGAGGGCAAATGATCAGCTCCAGGGGCCAAGAACAGCGCTCAGGGGGCACCAGATGAGTTCAAGGGGCACCAGATTAGCTCCGCCTGTACGGTTATTGGCGACGATGAGGCATTATCTGGAAATGGATTATGTGCCTATACTCTTCCCGGGTGCTTGGAAAGGCGACAGAATGCCCTAACTGACCAAAAAGGCACTTAATTGTCATGCAATAGTTTAAATCACCAAATGCAGTCTAGTTCCATCTAGGCTCAACGGCGTAGGGCACTAAATTTTGAGCGGCACGGCCAAAAGAGGGTACACCACCTGGCAATCAAAAGGGCACCCCGGCACCGATGGGGGGAGCACGTGCCCCCTGTGCCCCCCTGGCTGCGCCCCTGCCAGCATTCAACTATCCAGAACCCCCACCACCCCTCCCCTGCTGGGTCGAGAAGAGATCTCCTGCCTGGTTCACTATACTCTTAGCTGTGTACGGTACACGATTATTGATAACGAATCATCTTAATACACAACAACTAACCAGGAACGCGATGTCACCCGGGTAATTAGGAGCGGAATATTTTAGCATACAAAACAATTTTTAGGCCTGCAAAACAGAATGTCAGACAATCACGGTTTAACAGCCGTGCTTAGTGCTTAGATGGCTACCTTAGGTCGGGTGGCGGTAGTATCGAAAGGATGTGATAGGGGACTGGGCCATGCTAAAGGAATACAGTGATTTGCATTCCATAAAAGTACATATATTAGATATATAAATATAGCCTCTTGTTCCATTATCATATATAGCCTCTAATTCCTCTGATATATTTATATTGAACCCATTCACCCACCCACGTGCCTAGAATGTATAACACACCTGCCCCACTCCCCAGTCCAACAGCAGGCACAACCACGACCACTCTCAACACCACACGTGTAGGTTTTATAATCTACCTCGCGCCCCCTCCCCAACGAGGCTTGAACTCGGCGTCAGCGATGACCAGCGTGACCTCTCTAACCTCTGTGCCTGCAGGCAAGCGGCCGCCAGCGGATGGTGGCCGCTGATTGGTGGAGGCGCGTTCAACTGTATGACAAGAAATTCACCGGAAATATCTCCATGAAAATGATTGAGCTTTAAACCATGAACCAGGAGATGTATTAACATCGTGTTTTCAAACATTCTTAGCCATACTTTGCCCTATATTGGGTTGATGATTTGTTCCACTATCCAAGGCTGCTATTTGGTATAGGCGAGACGGCGTGAACTTCGGGAGTTCAGTGCACAGGCTAGTCGGCGGCCGAGTTTGCTGAAGTCGGGATTGTCGCCAGAGGTCTCTGCTCCGTGGATAAGAGTGAGGCCCGCCCCGAGGGTAAACGAGGGAAGAAGGAGCGGAGCGTAATCAAAACTAAAACTTAACCGTCAGACGAGTTATAGAGGACTAATAGAGAACACTGCCCAAGTATAACCAGATAGTATACCAGAAGAGGGAAGCACGGACTGCTTTGCTACGTGATGGATGGTGAAATGACACAAAACTTCATTCGGGACTCCATACGTTGCGATGTTTCATCGTATTTTACCTTTTGACGTCATACCGTGAAAACTACAACTTTATGGCAAGATCCAAATAAAAGATAACGGAATTGCGTTGTCTACGGAGGACACTCTCAATGGTTCCATTGCAGTGACGTGGATTTTCGAAACTATTGAGAGGTGCCCAAATCTGAAAGCTGGCAACTACCACATCGTTAAGGGAACCATTGTGCATAAATACTATTTTCAAAACACCGCACTCCCCTTATCACAGATGTAATCAGGTTGCACTACCTAATACGATAACAAAATTCCTGAGTGACTGGTACGCTACATCCAGAGATCTAAAACCGCACCTGAGCCCTCCAGGAAATTTCAAAGTTTCATTAGCCGGGTAACATTTCGCTGAGCACTGGGCATACATAGGAAACATTCCTAAAGCATAAAAATATTCTGTAAGATAATGTAGAATAAGTGGCAATGGAGGAATGATACCCACCAGTCAGTTCGAACCTCATGCCAAGTGAGGAGACTCATCTAGCGGTATGGGCGCAAATGACAAAATAAGTTGGCTGTTTCAGGAATGGAGGTGCTTCACAAATGTAAACATTCAACCCCATCAGTATATCATAACCAAATATTTGTATTTACGAAAACAAAACATTCTCACCAAAAAATTCATATGGATCCCTAGCAAATGTTAGGGTAAATGGCGAAACAGTTATAAGCTGTATATTTCATTTGGTTTCATTTCTCTTGCTTTTGCTTCATTTTGCTTGCTGTTTCCTTCATCGTTTGACTAGCGTTTGGTGGGGAAAGAAATCGACATAGCGTTAGTCAATTCGTCGAGACTTTCCTCTAGCTCTTGGTCGGCGGTGTCCAAATCACCATTAGGGGTACCCACCACATCATTGGAGGTGCCAGGACACCCCGAAAGGGATAAAAATCCACAGCCCTACGCTTGTAAGCAGTGTTCCTGCGCAAAATCAGCAGCTAACGTCGTCGCTGGAGTAGTCAGTACTAACCTATGGGAGCTAGATTTGGATTGGCAAGATATCATGCAACGCTTTTGAACTGGAATAAATGAAAGGTACAAATTGTTCCGAATAAAAAATAATTAAACATAAAGACTTTTACGACTTCATAAAAAATAATCCTCCTCTCCCTCCGATCCCAAGTACAAGGGAACAGGGGAAAATGCTGCATGGGATGTTTCTCTCCGATCAGGTTTGAATTTTATGCGTATATCGTTAGTTCCACAGCAACTCTAGGAGAAAAAGTTAACTGCTATTAAAACACTGATTCCAAAACATTATATGGGCATTAGAAGGCCAGATCTTGTTTATCACAGGCAGAGTTGGTCTGCGCAATATATGATTTTCATGCATTTCTTAGCAATCTTTTAGCGATATGACCTCGCAGGTTGGCGCGCCAAAACAATAATCAATCAATCTTAGCAATCTTTTCATTCTTAGTAGAGTACTGAGACCTCCACAACATGAGTTTCAAAATCCCTTCACACCATTTCCAGATACGAAACAACAAAAATCGGAGTTAAACATTAAAATGAACTACATGATAAAAACCAGAGACGTGGAAAACGTCCAAGAACTTCACGTTTTGGACCAATTATCTACAGTGAGAGCTGAAAGCCATTTCCGAAGGAGCATAAGATGTCTATTTTTATCACGCCATATTCCGAACGTAGCCGAAATGGGAAGACGTTTCTACCCAAGATACGTTCAAGGGGAATTCCTCAACGCTTGAGTGACGTCACACAGGTGTGAATGCATTTTTCCACCGCTGGGTCTACTGAAATATTCTCAATTTTGTGATGATCGCTTGCAAATGCAAGAGAACACAAAAAAACTCAATGGTGTGTGTTCCAACTGTAGAAATGAAGCTTTCTGATTTTGAATGTAACTTATGTAACTTATTTTGATTTTGAATGTAACTTAACTAACACTTATGTCTCTCAGCTTGTTATACATTATTGGAGCAACACTAGCGGCCGTGCAATCAGTCTTGTACCTACTTTTATATATCGTTTTAAGCAATCACACGTGCCGAATCACATATTATGGGGAATGGACCTCAGGCAAAATAAACTACTTCTACCAGAACTACCCCTCAGTCGGGTTACCTTCGAAGGTGAAAACGTTGTTTGGGTGCTGAGCCGTTGCCAAATGGGGTAGCACTGGGTACCTCACCAGCCCCTGGATTGATCCAGTGATCCCAATCCCTGAACCAATCAGTCAGTCCCTGGAGTGATGTCCTCCAGGGGGGTTAAGTTTATATATTGTTTCTAGTTTATAGCTTTCATAATGACTCCCAACCATTCTATCAGGGCCACTTCCATCAGGGACACTTGCCCAATTACAGGGAGCATTGGCGTGGGTGTTTAAGGATCCTCTCCACTGGGTCAGATCAGAGATGGAAGGCGTTTTCCCGCCGTGGGGATTATACCCACGTTTATCCATACTGTCCGATCTGAAGACGGACAATAAAGCCACTAGGCCACCTGGCTCCCATTTAACCCTCGCCCCACGGGGGGCATCGATGGCCCCCTCTAAGGTTTTTCCGGGATAGCAGAAAAACGAAGAGGCGCAGCACCGCGGTTGAGGGCTCTACCTCTCACTGCATCATTTTGCCACCATCCCTAAATTTTTTACCCCGGGTCATCCAAGGTCAGGTCACCAGACGAGGTCAACCAAGGTCACCTTACTTCAACTTTAGGGTTCTGTAAGAGCTGCATTTCGAAGTCGATCGATATGAAACTTCCTACACTTTATGGCCCCTCCAGGGTCTACAAGGTTTATATCCGGGAGTTTTCGATTTCGTGCCCTGAGGTCAGTTCACGAGGTGACCTCTCCCATTGAAAAAGCATGGGAAAAGCTGTCTTATGATCTAAAAGTCCAAAAGCGATTGAAAATGCTCAGCCTGATCAGAAAAACGTTCTTGGACACCCTTTCACGGATTCCAGGGGCCATATTTGCCCTTTGACCTCTCCAAGGTCATGCATGCAAGGTCACCAGGGGTCAAAAACAGTATTTTGACAATAACTTTTGACCTGTATAAGCTAGAAGCGCTGAAACAAACACCATCGTGTTTGTCTCGTCATTGGCTTTCATTTGATATACGGCAAGGTCACTTTCTGACCTTTCGTGACCTCAGGTCATCTTAGGTCACGAGGTGACCTCTGGAGGTAAAACCACTGGCGGGGAGGTCTTTACGTTTCACATAGCGGAAAAAGTACTGACAATTTCCTATCAAATGTACTTTACCAGACCTCAATAGCTCTAATGGCATAAGAGTTATGCCCAGTTTGCTTAAGCATTGCACATTTGAGTGAAAATAGCCGATCTTGACCTAATTTGACCTCTGGAGGTCAAACCATTGACCTGAGCACTAAAACATGTGAAATAATTGCTTACTGAATTGACACGAGCTTTCTATTGCACTTTGCAGATTTGCGCTAACGCCCATATTTTCGGAGTTAGAGGGGGCATCGATGGCCCCCGGTGGGGCGAAGGTGGTGCTGGACCCCCGGTGGGGCGCGGGTTAAACCGCGAGCCAAGCCAACGGACACGTGTGAGCTGTCTTCAGTGGCTAGTCGAGCATTCACCATTTTATGGCAATCCGCGACCGCCATCCGGGTTCGTCGGAGTCCAAGCCCTGTTCCGCCTGTCAGCACCAATCAGCGGGCCGGGCTGCGCCTACGTCACAGGACTGTAGCCTATTCCCGGGAACTTAGTTCTAGAGGTTTTACGGGCTGACGGCGTACTGTTGTGCTGATGAAAAATAGTAGGTGCACGAAGTGGCAGCCTAATATTTTTTAATGGTATAAAGGTTTAAGTTCCCTTTGCTTAGCACCAGGGGCGTCGCCACCGGGGGTGGGGCAGGGGGCTGGCCCCCACTCTGAAAAAGTGGGGGCCGCCCCCCACTTTTCACACAATCACTTGCACTGAGAGAAAAATTGACTCTCGCCCCCCAGAACTCTTAACACGCGCATTGACGGGGGTCTGAGCCACCTTCGCATTGACGGGGGCGGGTACCCGCCCCCCTAAGATCTCGAGAACCACGGTAGGTAGCGAAAAACGGTAAACGGTGTTGGGCTGCCCATCCACTTCTCCATCGAAAACATTTGAACCATTTTTTTGTCAGGTCACATTTAAGGTCACGAGAGGTCAAAACATGCCCGTCATAGGGATAACATGTAAAATTCAGTTTTTCGGGCATTACATCTGAACAAGTAAAGATAGAGCAAAACGACTTGAACTGTATGAATCCTCTTAGCAAGCCGAATCGAATGATATATAATTTGACCTTGCTAGGTCAAATCAAGGATTTGACCTGACCTGAGGTCAGGTCAGGGTCAAATTATATAAAATGCATATCATTAGAACCGCAAAGCCCAGGCGAGTCTAATGCAGCTAAAATAAATGCTCTATCACCATCCGTTACTGAGTTATTCCATAAAAACCATTTTTCCCATGTATTTCCAACGGAGAGGTCATGCCTCGTACCTGACCTTAGGTCATCGATATAAAAAATACCGGAACATATGTTAGAGAACTTGGTGGGGCCATTATGTGATATGAGTTTCAATCGGATAAGTTCACCCTGCTCCGACTTATGCTATCTTAAACTTTTTTGAGGTCGGGTCACTTGACCTGTACTGGTGACCTGACCTGAGATGACCTAACCTTAAAATTTTCACAGAAGTTGTAAAAAGATGAGGGAAAAGGTACACCAAGTACGGCGGCGCTACGCGCCGCCGTTTTTCTACTGTCTCCAAAAAACCCGAGGGGGCGGGTACCCGCCCCCGTCAATGCGCGTGTTAAACATTTTGCGGGCGTCCTTGGAGGAATAAATGGGGGACGGGGAATAATAGTTTACCTCATGGATCAGCTGCCGTCCGATCCATGAGGTAGTAAAGGCGACAGAGAAGTCAGCCCAGGGCCGAGCCAGGCTGAACCTCATCATCACCTCGGTGCAGTTTCTCGCTCGACAAGGTTTAGCGTTTCGCGGCCACGATGGTGAGGGAGGAAACTTCAAGGAACTCCTGCATCTACGCGCCCAGGTCTCACCCGAGTTGCACGAGTGGCTTCAGAGGAAAGAAAACTTCACGCACCACGACATCCAAAACGAACTTGTGGGGCTCATCAGCCATGAGGTATTGCGCTCCGTCCTCAGCTCAGCGCTCAGCTCCAGTCGCCTACATGCTGAAGACCCGAGTTGCTTCTTTTCAGTCATTGTCGATGGGACGCAAGGCATCAGTGGTGCTGAACAGGAGTCGGTTTGCATCATATATGCTGATGAAGATTTCCAAGCTCAGGAAGAGTTCCTCACATTCTACGAGTGTGCTTCGACAACTGGCGCTAACCTGTCACGAATGGTCGAGGACGCACTTTGCAGGCTAAATCTGCCACTCGCTGGACTGCATGGAATGGCCGTTTGTCGGAGCCTCGTCGCTAAGGACAGCTGCGACGCAGCCGAGCCCGTGAGGAAAGCGCTGGGCTGCGTAAATGAGCTGGGTGCAGTGTTCAGTGAATCGGGGAAGCTGCGTGTGAAATTCAAAGATGTGTGCAACGGGGCTGAAGTACCAAGCTGCTGTCTGCGACCTCTCTGTCCGACTCGCTGGACGGCCCGTCTTGCCGCTGCTGACGCCGCTCTCAGCCGCTACCCAGAGACGCTCACTACGTTGGAAAGCCTGGCTGAGGGAAGCGTTCAGCTCTCTACCCGAGCTGCTGACCTCCACGCCCAGATGCTCAAGGGGCAAACGATGGTGGCCATCCAGATGGCACGGGCCGTCCTTGCTCCTATGGACCGGCTAAGTCGCGCTGTGCAGAGTGCAACGTGCGCTGTATCGGTCATGTTGCAATGCATCCATGCCACGGTGGAGGAGCTGCGGGTGCAACGCGAGTCGGCCGACGAAACGATCCGAGTTTTTTTAAGCAGGCTCAAGAGGCAGACTGTGAGGAGATCCAGCGAGAACGGTGCCACCCAGAGCGCTCGAATGGTGATGCACCAGCTCAACATCGAGCGTCGATAGAAGACTTCCTGAGGGCCGAGTCGGTACTTTGTAATGCTGGACGCGGCTTCTGTTCAGCTAGAGACCTGTTTCTGCCAGAAGGGTGTTCAGGAGCATGCAAAAATGGAAGAACTTCTCCTGTCAGCTCCCGTTGCTTGGGAAGGTTCGAGAGCTTCTCCGGGGAAGCCCCTGGAGTGAGGATCTCTCAGCGGCGGACCTGTCACCACAGCTGCAAGTCCTGTTCAAGACAACGAAACCGGATAGCCTGGCCGCTGCTATCAAGCTTGTGACTGCGAAGAGACTAGCACAAATTATGGTGCCCGAAGCAGTCAAGCTTCTCCGACTGCTGCTGACGCTACCAGCCAGCTCTGCAACAGCTAAGCGAAGCTTCACTGCACTGAGGTGTCTGAAGACCTGGTTGCGCTCCACTATGAACAGAGGTTGAAGGCTGCAGAAATCTGCACTGGGCACAGAGAGCGTGTCACTCAGGTGGATGCCGACCGTAGCATTACGTCATTCCGTCCAACTGAACACCAGCAGGCAGCGGGTGTTCGGCCCGGTGTAGAAAGCCTCAAGAAAGTAACAGTTGACTTGAGAATCAGGATGCTTGGCTGGGCAGGAAATCTCCCCAATTACAACAGCAGTACAGCTGAAGCCATGGTCATTCCCGCCTCTTCCACAGCTCCAGTAATCACGATGGGCGTAGCCAGTTCTCGGAATGTGTGGAAATATCGACCTTAGAGTAATTTTTGCAGCCTTGTTCCACATGCCAATATATTTCGGAGATATGTCGATGTTAAGGAAATAATTTGAAGCATAGGTTTTTTTAGCCCGTTAGGATCTAGCGAAATGCTTAGTCGCGAGCTTTTGGTGTTACATATATTGCAAGCTTTTGATGCTACATGTAAAAATTATTTCACGAGAATGATCTGTAATTATCACATCAGACGAATGATTCTTGAGCTTCTGCTCCACCATATCCCTGCGGTTTGTTCTGCAAAACACATTGCCAGTTTTGTCCTTCAGATAATATTTAGGACACCAAATCACGATGAAAACATACGATGAAAACATCGATAAGGTGCTAAAAAAAGCGGAGAAGAACAAACAAGGCTTAATTTGAAGGTCCAACTACGATAATTTCTCAGGTATTTAAGTCTCAGTAGACCCTCCGCTGTCCGGGCCGGCCCCCCCACTCAAAAATCCGTGGCGACGCCAATGCTTAGCACAAACTAGAGGCGATTATGGCGCTGATGTTCCTTTTCTGGAGGAGAGGTTAGAGGTCCTGCTGACAAAACTATGCTGACAGTTGGAACGTGGCTCCAGTTTGCTTTTAAAACCATTGCAAAAGCGGCGCCCGACCCCGTTCCCGGCTCGGAACGCCGACGCCATTCTAATTTGTAGCATTCCTATTCATGTAGTCTTCTTTCAACTTCCGTCTCCCGATCAATGAAATGCCAGCGAATTCGCCTAACATCCGCAAAAGAATGCATTTATTCCAAAAACCACCAGGGACGGCTGCGGTCCAACGACATCGTGCACCGATCACCGGAAAAAGGCGGCCCCCGCCGGGAATCGAACCCACGACCGCCGAGCGCCAACAATTATTGATTACATCACACGGAAAACGTGCAAAAAAGGACAAGGTCCTAGAGCTCTTTCAGGCAAAGCAGGCAAATCATCCATGCGGCCATTGCAGACCGCAAAAACTATAATCGCGTTAGGGTAAAAAAAATCACCAGCAAACAAAACCATTCAATAAAAGAAAGCGCCAACAATATTTGGTTGCCAGCCGCTACCCAGTCATCACGTGACAGCATCCTGGACTATTAAAACTATAGCGATGTCTAACACAATTAGCGACGATCAACAAAAACATACCCTTAAAACCCTTAACACATCGTATCCAAGGCAAAACGACCGAGTTCGGCTAGCTAAAATGTCAACTTATGTAAACAATTCATCAATAAAAAACAGTTTCCGCTCTAACTACGGTAGCCGTTTCCATCCCATGTCAATACCGCACCTTCCACACGGTACATCGGTTTACCACGGAGACATTTTCGAGACTGTATTTGCCGAGTGTGCCGCAGTGAGCCAATCTAAGCGCCACCCGTACGGGCTTGCGAGCCCTCGTTCTATCTCAATAGACTCGGAATCACGCAGCGCACATAGCCAGGCTTCGCTACGCATTCACACTGCTGTCACACATGCCGTTGTTGCCATGACAACGCACAATGGTTTTTAAATCTCAAGCCACTGTTCAGCGATCCATGCGTTACCTCGGTGAATTTGATTTTGAAGATAAACAAAGTGAGGTACCTGAAGCTGACAGTCTCGGAATACGATACCAGTCGCACAAGCAGTAGTTTCGGTCAACATTTCCAGGAGTTGTAAGAGAAAAAGAATACGTCCGATGCTACCACGGACCCAAAAAGCTTGAGTATCGAATAAAATTATTCGAAAAGTACAACAGCAGCTAGTAGCAAAAGCTCTTCAAGCTACTACCAGAAAACAGGCAAATCACCGTGGTTAGAAATAATCGCCGTTGCAACAATAAATTAAAAGACCATGGCCACTCGCAGACTGTCAGTAACCATTGTGCGGCGCCACAACATCACAGTCAGGGTAGGCCGCGGCACCACTCCCAGGCCGTCCGCCACATCACGGGGGCAGTCTGCCTGACGCGCAGCTCGTCGGGGACCGCCCGTTGCCCGGCTGAGACCGCACTTCCTGTCCGGAAGACCACACGCGGCAACAGCGGAGCAATATCCGGCTCGCGGGACCAAAGTCGGACCAAGGGGATCAAGTACGTATCTGATCCCGGAGGAGCAGTCCCCATTCCAGAGGACCAGACATCCGGACTGCATGGCTAGAAATTAGGGTCAGTGGGGCCCACATACAGCGTTTGAGGGGCAGACTCCTGTCCGCGCGACCTCCCAGAGAAGTTTCACCCTTCTGGACAGCTGCTGCTAGTCTATCGAAGCATATCTACCTCCAGAAAGCTGAGCTGGGTTGTTGTAGCGCAGGGCGAATTTCCAGTCCCAGTCACCTCCCCTTACATCAGCTACGGGACGCCTCGGCGTGATGCTCCGTGTTCAGACGTTTAGATCAGGCGCCCGACACTACCGCGGAATAACAAAGAACATATTCGGACATTCTCCTTCGTTCACAAAGCGGAGCATTCACTCTGGACACATACATCGCCTACTTAAAACAAGCATTCGCATACTCATTAGATTAAAAGTCTGTTTTTTCTCTAGCTAATGGCGCCATCGGAGGCGCCAGTCACAACCCGATCAGGGCGACACCTATTGGTCCGACTGAAAAACACCAGTTGTCGGAATGGCCGCCATGTTCCCGATGGGGCCGTGGGGCGGAGAGGAGCATTTCATGCTCGCTCCTCCCTCTCTCTCTTCATCGTCTCATTTGGTTGTTTTCTAGAGCACGAATGGTGGACGAGGCGACACGAGGAGGCGGTCCCTGAACTGGTGACGTCACAACCATGCCGGTGACGTCATCACCTGATGCGAAATCGATAGTGAGCACGGCGAGGCGGCGGACCCCAGCAGGTGAGCGGCGCTGCGGTTTCCGGTCTTCGAACAGACCATCGGCGGCCCAGAGCTTCGTCTTGTACCGAGGAGCACCGTGAGTGAAGAAGTCGGACAGAAGAGAGCCACACATGGCGTTGGTAACACTCCAGGAGCCGTCTGCTCCACATTCGCCACCGTCGAGGCGAGGCGACCGCCCGTCCTCCGTGTACCTCACAAGCACCATCACCAGCCTCCGCCGATCCTCCTACCAGCTCACCCCCGACTGGGCGCCCGAGGCTCACAGAAAAGCCTCTGCACAGGAAGCCTGCCGACCTGGTCTGGGCGGGAGCGGTCAGCGCGCCTGACACCAGCCCATCCTCACGCGCCATTTCGTCCACCAATCGGCCGCCTCCTACCTGTAACACACAGAGGACACGTGCTTTTGAGATGGGAGCGCACTCTCAGCCACAAGTGTTATCCCCATCCCAAGTAATCGAAATAGTTGTATCCCTATCCGAGTCTCTCCTCTCTCTCTCTCTCTCTCTCTCTCTCTCGCTCTGGCTCTGGCTCTCGCCCTCTCTCTCTCCCTCTCTCTCTCTCTCTCTCTCTCTCTCTCTCTCTCTCTCTCTCTCTCTCCCTCTCTCTCCCTCTCTCTCTCCCTCTCTCTCTCTCCCTCTCTCTCTCCCACCTGCGGGGCTGCGGCGCCGGTGCTGCCGCCGCGTGAGCCGCCCCGTCCACGTTGGCGTTCGCCATGCTGTTGTGCACGTTCTCGTAGTCGATCACCTCCTTGTAGATCAGGTCCTTCCACTGCTCCACCGTGTGTTCCCGCTCGTCCACTGAGTGATCGTAAGGGCCCGGTGGAGGCTGTCGCAGAACACGCACCGGGTACAGGTCAAATGCCAGCGCGGCCGAGGAAGGCCTGACAGTGTCAGGTGGGCCTGTTCTATTTGGATGTCAGGGACATGGCCTTCCGCGCCAGGCTGGAGATCTCTTCTCGACCCGGGGGGGAGGAGGTCCTGGATGGGTTTCACGCTGGAACAGCAATAAAAACCCTCAAACAAATCCTACGGGAGACTGAAAATCCAGGGGGTTCAGACCCCCAAACTTCCCCCCGATCTCCACCTATGCTTCTACGCATTCCTTTCCTCTCTCAGTTTCTAACTAACACCTGCCATGAACGGGAGGTTAGGGTTGGGAAAAATATTTAAGGTCTATCGCTAAAATACGCTTCCGGGCAAGCTGAAACCCTAAACCATACGCATTAACTAGACAGTCAAAATGCCCCATAGGCAGCAAAAAAAAAACGATACATTCCAAAGCTGTCTCTATCTCCCACAAAATGACCACTCCTGAAGCAATGCAGTGTCATAACTTCAAGTTTGCACGCGGCATCAGAAGCGCTTGATAATCACCTAAGTAACTACATGAATCAAGCGTCTAAAGACCAGGACCCCTGAAACTCCAACGGCGATCGGTAACACCCGATCTCCTAAAAAAAATCCCCCACTTGGTTTCGAACCCGCAGTATCTCGCATCAGACCCGCCCACCGGGCAACTGACCGCGTTGACCTCCTGGTCTTCGAACCAGACGTTGATGTAGGGTGCCGCAGCGCCTCGTCGACGGAGATGCGCCTCTCCGGGTCGATCACCAGCATCTTGGACAGCAGGTCACGCGCCTGGGCGGCTGCCGACGTCAGATGTCAGATGTCAGGAGATGGAGATTGACACGGACAAGAATATTCACATCCAATCTGGTTCGTGCGCAAAGTTTTACCGATAATATTAGTCAACAATTCGTTTGGACACCATGATTGTCACACCAAACTCTATCTACACCGGAAAAATACGATTACATATGTTGACACAAATTTTGGCACCGATCTATATACAGATCTACTCAATTAGTCGGTAGGCTTTTTGGGATTAAGAAGCGTGCACAGTGTTCGGCAAATGGTCACTTTTGGTGGTGAGTCACCTCACCATTTCTGGTAAATATATCTGTTTTAAAATTCCACTGGTGACTCTCGGACACAATTTTGGACCTGTGCTAAATCCGAAAGAAAGCTGAGAGCTCTGTTCATGAATAGCAGCATGGGACAACATTAACAGTCCAATCAAACATCTCCCAGCGAGTTAAGACTTTCCCCTCGTCCAGCCTCGAACCCACTACCTTTGGTTCTGCCGTTCTCGGTGTTGTCGTCCGGGAAGAGCATGTCGGGGAACAGCCGCTCGAAGCTGTAGCCCGGGTGACGGGGTCGGTTCTCTACGTAGTTCCTCACCGTCGGCAGTAGCCGGTCCATAAACTCCCGCGACGGCGTGCCCAGTTGCTCTGGAACGGTAACAATCGAATAATTTGATAGTAATTTACATTGTGGAGCCTTCAGCTCGCATCCGTGTAGGTAGACCACGGGGGCCAGATTGCGCCTTATTGAGGGAATTGGACGTACGTTGACGCTAGGACACGTGACTTCTTCAAGCAGAGCTACTGCAAACGACTGCTTCAAGCCACGCGTTCGCTGCGAGGGCGCCCTGGGTAATTTGGAAAAGGCTTAGACAATTCATTACATTTAGGCGATCTCATAGAATGGTTACATTCACAACCAGCAGTTATTCAGTGGCAGACCACTCCAAAACAGCAATAGAGGGTGCTAACGGGCGGAATGCCCAGATACAGGTCTTAGGTTTGAGGTTACAATCTTAATCCGAACCATCCACACATGGAAATTGTCGAGCGGTATACGCTGGAGCGTTCACCACGGAATCTTTACCGAGGGGACAGACCCCGGACTGGCGATGACCGGGGGAGGAGGAGGTGGGAGAAAAGTCCTGAGAATTTTGGCTGCATGTGAAATACGAACGACGGCGCACTTCACCACTATCATTCCAAGCTGGATAGATAATAGCACAATCGATATAGGTAGCGGTACTATCTCTATAGATGGCAGCACTGCTGGAATAGGTGGCAGCACTGACCGATGATTTTGTTCCACTGGTCGATGTGGTCGGAGCCGGGGAAGAGCACGGCGCCGCGGATGATCTCGCCCATGATACAGCCGATGGACCAGATGTCGACGTTCTCCTTGTAGCCCATGCCCAGAATCACCTGCAAGGACGACAGTGTCCTCAGTTGGCTCTTGCAGAATGTGTGATGTTAATATTCAAGGAAAAAGGAGGTCGAAATCAATAAGGCAAAATACAAAAATACGTAGGCGCGTGAACCGTAAGGCATCTAACAAACTCACCACTTCAGCCTTTGCCTTCATCGATACCAAATGCTCAAGAATTCACAAAACGTCATGAGGAACGATGAAAACCTTGCACTTCACTCATATGTTGGTCACAAGTGAAGAAAGAAGTGTGTCAGAATCATCTGTACCATCATGCAGCACCGTCATCTCATCTGAATCACTCATGACGGTATAACAACACTAGGTGAGATAGTTGGTACTGCCTCGGGCTAGGCCAATGGAATAAGCTTGGTCAGCCGACCTTGAAAACACCGTGAGAAAACACAAATTTCTCGTTATCCAGGATTACTCTGGAGATTTTGATGAATTCCTTTATTTTTCCTGGACTTTTGATTTACATAATAAGCATTTAAATAATTTCTATACTAGCCAGTTGTCCATTTCTCGAGGTAGCAGCAATGCTTTGCCTACCGTGGTAGCATTAATAATTAAGGAAGGCAGGGATTTCGGAGCCGTTTTGGCGCAGAAAAAGGTACGAACAGTTTGAACTATTTTCCACTTCAAACGGGCGCGATTGCTTTTTTAAACAGACCAAAGCAGCATAAGAATGCAATCAAATCGTGCCCATAGCGGTCAGTGACGTAGTATCCCAGATATTTTTATCTCTAGTTGTGCTTCTAGCCCCACAAATTAGCATCTTTTCAGCCCATATTCAGGGTAGCTTCAATCGGGTGACGTTAGGTCACGTGCCCGCCTGTTCCTGATCACCGATCAGGGACTGAACATTAATCTGACGACTTTCCATAGCAATCAAAAGGACACATATAGCGTACGTTCTCGGTCGTCGGAAAAATTACTGCGTTCCATATGCTGGTTTCCACGTGAATGACGATTCACCGCCGGGCGGAGACCTCGGTTATAAATAGCGGCTGCCTCCGTGACCGTATACATAGGAATCCGGCATCTGGACAGTCTACCGATGTGTAAGGACAGATCAATCCCCCACATAACATAATAT
The DNA here is from genome assembly GCA_034440635.1 of Lepas anatifera. Taxonomy (NCBI): domain Eukaryota; kingdom Metazoa; phylum Arthropoda; class Thecostraca; family Lepadidae; genus Lepas; species Lepas anatifera. The sequence continues at coordinate 1,011,524 of JAOTON010001844.1, read as the reverse complement.
AACATAATATAAATATCAAAAGTGAAATCCCTTAAAACTCTCCTGGGTTATCATTTCAATATCTGTATCTTATATTCAAGGTATCTTTTTCTAGCATAGTACCTGGCCATTTCACCAAAAAAGCGGGGCTCACGTTCCTGCCCGTGAGGCCTGTTGGCTAACAGTCATCAATCCTAGAAGTTACAACCAGCAGCGTAATTTCGCCCGTGCACAGTCCAACCGCAGCCCTTCTGGCTATAATTGGACAGCCATTATCGCTGATGCATCCATTGAGCATGCTCCAAAATCCAGCATCATCGGTAAACGTTCCCGGCAAGAGACATATCCTTATAAAACACAGATTAAGCCAAGAACAAAACCACCCTCTCCTCGAACAGCCTCGTCCGAACCAATGTCTGATCCCTCGTCCGAGCCAATGTCTGACTCCTGTGAAAATGTCGACCCCTCGTCCGAGCCAATGTCTGACTGTCCGAGCCAATGTCTGACCCCTCGTCCGAGCCAATGTCTGACCTCGGGAGCGCGGTAGTATCTCGTGACCACGTAGGGGGTCATCATGAACGAGGTGCCGGTGGAGCGCGCCAGGCCAAAGTCCAAGATCTTCAGCGTACAGTCCGTCTTCACCACAATATTGCTCGGTTTCAAGTCCTGTCGACACCAGGCATATGTGTCAGTGAGCCCGCCTTCCGGCACTACACGTGTAAGTGAGCTGTCCGCCCGGCAAAGGGAGATGACAAACACCAGACAAAAAATAATCGGCAGCTCGTCCTGCCGAGCATATCCCCGCTTACCCTGTGAATAATGCCCGCCAGATGTAGATGCTTGATGCCACATAGACACTGGTACATGAGGTAGGAGATCCTCTCGTGATCCAGGTCCAACTGAAACAGAAACCAGGCCAGTGGTAGATTCAGCGCTGATAAATTCTGCTCAGGCAAAGCGAAGGCCCCAACACAAACGACAGCACGAGCTCCGACCAGATGACGGCTCGGGTTTTTCATGAAATGTCCGACATGGCTCACATATGAGGCTCATAGTTCAAGACACCGCACACAGCACCACACAAGGACTTGGCCGACACATGTGGAAGTGGGCAGACAATACAACACGTCCTAAAAACGTTCATAATAAGACAATGTGATTACTCTTTGCTGTAAAATGGGAAAAACATGACACAAAATGTGTATCTAAGTCGACCAGCAAGCCAGCCTCGTCTACACAGCCGAAATTCGACTTTAAAGCCCTTCATCTTTGCCAGGATGGCCAGTTTTCCTTGATATTCCAAGCACAATTCATCGGAACTTCGTATTACCAGCTGATTGTGTAGCGTTTAGCACCAACACCGCCAGAAGGTATAAAGTACAGGGGGAAATAAAAGTTGATTTGCGCCGAGAAACCACGGCGTAAAATTTGGGAGCTCCTGGCCATATGCGTAAGTTTTCCGTCCCAGAATACATAACGTAAATATGCGCACAAAGAAGAACGGGGGCACCGCCTTAAAAAATCAGGGCGAAACAGTCGAAAACCTCTACGTTTCCCCAATACTTTTGGGTATAAAGTAAGCAAAATCCGTAACATAAGATGGGACTACTTTGAAATCGTGGGTAACTTTCAACATTATTAAGGATTGATGAAAATGTTATTTGATTCGGAAATGGTTCCATGGGAAGTGTTACAGAATTGTCAAGAAACAGTAAAAAATATATAAGCAAAGTGTATTCACTTGAAATTTACGAAAATGCGTAAACATTCCACATATTACTTATGCTGCGTAAATTTTCTAGTCTGGCGCACGGCGGAAAATTCATAATTGTCTGAAAGCCCACTGTGTAAGAATTCGTGCCTTACCCAAGTATTATTTTCCCCTGATAAAGGATGGAATTGAATGAATAGAAAAGTTTTTTCCACTCACTCAAAAGCTAAACACGAGACGACAGAAATGGGAACCGTATGGCAACAGAGCGACACTAAATTAATCTGTATTTGTAAAGAGAGTGTGACTACCTATAGTCTCTAAAATCACTCTAAAATCCCCCAGGTAGCCACCTTAAGTACACCGCAACTAAACCACAAGTTCTTCCCGTCTCTGCAAGATAAGTTTCACAGCGCGTAGTCACTTTCTGAAGAGAAGCGCGAGGCACCATGTAGAGTTTCGCGACGCACCGCCCTCAAAATCATCACCCACACGCTGTCAAACGGCGTAAAACGCTGGCACGTATGGGATTTGAACTCACAACGTAAACATCCTGAGACTGAAAGTATTTCCACAAAACCGCCGGATGACAGCACTAGTACTTACGTCTAAGGCCTGCAGCAAGACGACATCCACCAGCTCCACCACCAGCTACACGTCCACGAGCTCGGCCGGATTGTCAGAGTAACGATTCATTTCGGACGGGGATAACAGGGCCGTCCACAAGTCACGCAACACACGTCCTCGGCTATTTTGACACCAGCCCCGCTCTCTATGTAACGCTCCTTGATGCCCTGTGTAGCGTCCGATAACGCTGTGGCCGACTCCCCCCTTGTGTTAGGTAATCTAATGACGGCCCCGAACAAGCCAGCTTTACCTAGCCGGTCGGCGTTCGATGTGGGCTAGCAACGGACAGAGTTTTCATTCATCACGTGCGAATATAACAAAGGACCCAAATCGGAATAACTCTTGGTTGTCCGGGGGTGGATGGGGGGAAGGGGGGTGATAATTTCTTATCAGCCGGAAGCTGAAATTTTTGTACTCCCCCCACACACAAGTTTTTTTGCCAGTGGTGACACCTCGTGACAGAAAGCCCCTGTCGTAGGCTCCCGAGAGCAGACCCGTCTGCACATAGGTGTGAGAGCGTGCACGGTATTGGGGGATATAACCCCCTAAACCCACCCCCCTGTTCCTGCGCCTGAGTCCCAACCGCAGACGCGTTCACCCAGCACAAAGTTCATCCATATTTTAAGCGCGAACACAGTAGGCCCCCAGGCGACAATCAGACAGATTAACGGCCGAAAGAGCTACGTGCATACCGAGCAATCAGACCAAACTGAAAACATTACAGCTGGAAAATTGACGGCGAAGATATGACACAAATGGGACCTAGAATCATTAAAAATGCATTTTGCCAACGACGCGACATTTGATAAATCAATAACAGTCTACTTTAAGCACACATATCAAGTTTCTCCTCTCATTTAAAAGCCTAACACAATATGACAAAATGGGAACCATGAACCAAGAACAGAGCAACGCTAGATTAATATGTATCTGCAACAGACAGTAGGGTTGCCCAGTCGCTTCTAAAAGCACTTTAGCAACCCAGGTAACAGAACATGCTAGATAAATATGTATCTGTAACAGACAGTAGGTTAGCCCTGTCAGTTTTAAAACCACTCGAGCACCCCCCAGGTTTAGTTCACCCCCTAGCCTTCAGTACGTCGCAACTAGAACACCAGCTATTTCAGTCTCTCCAAGAGAGGTCTCGCTGCCCGATATTCACATCCTGAGGCAAAGCCAGCATCTAGGGTCTCACGACGCACCAGCCTCAACACCATCACTTCTCACGCTATCAAACACGGTGTAAAACGATGGGCACGTGTGGGATTTGAGCACGCAACGTCGGCATCGTGAGCTTACTACCAGTAAACCGGGAGCAGAATACAGCAATTCCACGACTGATCGACCAAGTCATAACATCCGTAATCTCCGATATTGATGAAATTTTGTATATAGCCTTATATGGGAAGCAAAACCACGCAGCGTCCGTAGCACTTTCGTATGGTAAACTGTTTTCGAGTTCAGTAACTTAGACCGTACGTTAAAAACGATTTTATTTCAGCCCGATGAACACATTCTACTAATGATAACAACGAAATGACGATCACGAGTTTGGTCACGTAACCACAGGGATCACTCTGTGCAAATTTGAACTTTCTCATCTGAAAAAACTCACGACGACCTGAACACCACGGTTTGCGCTTCTCTGTTACCCTTCGGTTCAAAGTTGTATGTTGTAAGGTACGCGTGGATGTATGTAAATAAACTGATGAATACAATTATGTATATGATAAGCAAGAGGGACAAGCATAACAGTTCTGTGCCAAAAGGTAATTTATGGGGCTTTAATTATGTAATGAAAATGTGAGCACATTGTCAAGAAAGTTTATGAAGATTTGCCTTAAATTCAAAATGTAAAAAACGTAGTTTTCCAAAATTCAACAGCACAAAAAAATGATATTTAGTTCAGGAACATTCCAACTATACATAACTTTTAATATTTGCGGCAAAAATAACTATCTTATTTGTAATTCTAAATTAAGGTTTCCGAGAAGCCTCAAAATTGTCCCTGGCTATAACTAAAACCGTTTACCACACGTATGGTTTACTCACGCTACGTTATTCTACGTGCTGGACACAACATGATCGAAATCTGAGACGTAGGGTGTTATCTGAATGTTTTAGGCCGATCCGCCGTGAAATCGCTCACTACTTACGTGTATAACCTGCAGCAGGTTGGCATCCATGAGCTCCATCACCAGGTACACGTCCGCGAACTCATCCAGCGTCTTCTGCGGTGTGAAGGCATTCAACAGACCGATTATCTGCGCACGGGAGGAACCGCGGTGAGATAGCGCACGAGACGAGGTTCTCCTGCGACGGAGGAACCGCGGTGAGATAGCGCACGAGACGAGGTTCTCCTGCGACGGAGGAACGGCGGTGAGACAGGGCACGAGGCGAGGTTCTCCTGCGCCGGAGGCAAGGCACGTGAAAATGTTTTTCTGTGCTGGAGAAAGGGTGCAGACAAGACACGAGATAAGGGTTTCCTGCGCTGGATAAAGGGTGGAGGCAGTGCAATAGACCAGACTCCCCTGCACTGGAGAAATGGTGGAAGCAACACACAAGATAAGGGTTTCTTGGTGGAGGAACGGCGCTCGGACAGTAGGTACTAGACCCATACCTACGTGACCTAACTAGATAATGCGTGGGGCAAGGTTAAAGGTTATGTCTGGTGTTCACAATACAGTGTTTATTTTGGATGGTGAATTTAAATTTATACTTAAAATTACCTAGGCATTGTTAACAATAATAGTTTGTATTTTTGCCCAAAAAAAGAAATTTGAGGTACATGACAAAAACCACGCCTATAGATCATCAAAGGTCATAAAACGTCAACTCAGGTCATATCATGCATTATCTGAGACAACCACAAACGAAGAGGCCTACAACAAAAAATCTGCCTTCCAGATTTTAAGAAATGACGTCACAGTTCGCCGCCCTGATGTGACCCTCGCCTTTTTCAAAAGGGGCACATCTAAATGCCCCTAACCTAGGCAAAGCAGCGCAAGCCGCACCAAAAACCATAAACGAGCCAAATAAAAAACGCTTAGGGGTTGCAAGTCCCCTGCAAAAGCGAGGGTTCCGCTTATTCACCGTGGATTGCTGTATTGACGCTTCAAAAATGATTGGATAGCACTAAGTCAATGGATCTCATTCCACGATCATGGCTGTTGAACGCTGGGGTTGGTGGACGGGCACTGACCATTTACCGCCAAAAATCAAACTCCAATATACGTGCGTGTGAGCGCGGAGCACCATCCAAAAAAAAAAAACACTGTCGAGTGAACACCCGACATGACCTTTAACCCTGCCTCACGCATTATCCAGTTAGGTCACGTAAGTGTGGGTCTTACTGTCCGAGCGTCGTTCCTCCACGCAAGAAACCCTTATCTTGTGTGTTGTTTCCACCATTTCTCCAGCGCAGGAGAGCCTTGTTTGCTGCACAGCGGTGTTTAATCAATTCAGGTCAAGCTTGGTTTCTACACACACTGGTGCGAAGCCCGCGTTTCGAGGGCGACAGAGACCAGTCGACCCCAGCGTTCACTAACGATTCAGCACAAACAGATTCACGAAGCTCAAAGCGATGAATGCGTGGCATGTCTTCCTCTACGGATCCAGGTCATCACACAGACTGATTCCCATCATTATCTACGAACTACTTTCAGAACTAGCAATGTTCCGAACGAATAGCGCAAGGGATAGGTGGTTGGCCTCAATACGATATCTTTTCTATTCGCAACATAGACCGGAATGTCTGGATCAGTTTACCAAAATAGACGCAGCGTAGCCTTTGTTGCAACGAAGATAATGGTGACTGGGAGCTTTCGGGCTCCGCGGCTACCAATACTGTGCAGTGCCCGGTGTTGTTGCAGCGAATCGACACGCAAACAAAACTAGATGAAACCAGCTAAAGGTGTCAATTCTGAACACTTGCACAGTCAGCCCCGTCAGCTGGAAGCGGGCGCTCACTGACACAAAACGCACCTTTTAGAACTTGGCTCCGTTATCGTTTGATCATATGCCCCATAATATGAAACTGACAAACGGGACAGGCAGAAAGTAAAGGAATGTTTCATCGCGCTTTGCAGAACTGCTAAAGAAAAAAGGTTGGCTACCATGAAAATCCTGGGCATCCAGAGTTTTTCCTACATTTTGAAATTTTACATGATCGAACATTTTTTTCTAGGGAACTTCTTCTGTATTTTGGACTATTAATTGATCAGGTATTGCTTAAAGTACACATGAGAACGTGCATTCGGAAATATTTTTCAAGAGCTATTATGGCACCGTATACGCCTTTTAAACTTTTACATACTTTTTCATAAAAACCCTACCTTACTCTATCTTATACTTTATTATTTTCTTTTTTTTTAAATTTCTTTTTAATTTTTTTTTTTTTAAATCCTATTAATTCCTTCCCTAATACTTGCAAACTTTTGCCCTCCCTTTTTCTTCTTTATTTCGCATCCACTCTGTACAAAAACATCAATGAATCAAACAGTTTACGCCAGACACTCGATCACACCTCAAACCAGAAAACCCGCGGTGCATTTCCAGCTACGGGCGATAAGTCTAACCTCGAAGCAAACATGACGTCGGAAATCCCAACTCGTCTCGATATAACCCCCACTTCACACAGCCAGGCCCGAGCTCCGATGCCTCTCAGCATCAGCTCAGTCGCGCGGAGCAGGCTTAAATTCCCAAACAAAGCCCTCCGGTGACCTCATTAGTCTCGTTCGGCGCCAACATAAAGTCTGCAGGCATGCTCTCCAGCATAATGATCACCATCTTGGCATGCCTCCGTTCTCCAGCGGACCTCTCATCAGCACCCTCTCCCGGCGAAAAGCAGGAACGACGGCACCGTCAAAGGTCGACGTTCCGGGACTCTAGACCCGATACTGAAAGCAGCGAGATCAAAGAAACGCAGGGAAATGTATCGTAAGTCGGCTCGCTCCGAATACAGGCTGCTGGAAGGCGGAGTACGGATAGAGGAGAGCGCCTGAAGGCTCTGACGTCACAGGCAGGTTCGATCGACACGACCAAGGTTCACAAAGCAGATGAGTCTGCTTGAAGAGTAGAGTAGCAGTCAAATCTGGGTTTTTCTCTGGTTATAACGACTCAAGATGCCGGTTTACCCATATATAAAATGATCAAAGCTGTCCGGGCGTATTAAAGGTTGTAGAGAAATGAAATTTATTCGGATTCAGGGATTGTCTCCCTGGTTGGACAATGGACAGTCCATGCAGCAGCCACAGCCACTGGTTATAAGTGCATTTGTAAAAGACTCACGCGCAGTCATAAGTTAGCTTACATATTCAAACGGCGTGTATTTTAGCCACATACGCAGTTGAAGTCATTGACAAATTGACTCTGGTAACTTTAGCTGTACAATGTAAGCAGCAAAGTAAGTTTTTGCCTTCCACTCTGCTCCTTATTGGCCCAGCAAAGTTGTGACAGAGGTGCACGTTATCACCCCTCCCTCTTGGCTTATAACAATCGCCAGGAGCTAGTACCGGTGCTGAGTAATTCGATAGACGACGTTCAGATCTTCCTCCGCAGGATGTAGTGTATCCGTGAATCCGAGTGAAAGCGATGTGAATCGGTCCACAGTGATGTGCTTGTTCCTGCCGTGGGTGATTTTCATCTGGGGCCGTTCCAGCCGCCGAAGGGAGGCCACCGGCCGCTCCCAGGCCGTCGGGTGGTGACAGTGGAACACACCCTGGGGCATATCTGCGCGCGCGGGCCGGTGGATCCACAGGTGTTCGGAGGTCTCGTCTCCTCCTTAAATTTCTCGCACGTACGCCGTTATCGTGGCCGATTTGTTCACTGTAGACGACCAATAACAGCGAGCCACCGGTGACTAGGAGCGCCACTGCACTCTCCTCTCCGGCGAGGCCAAGATGGTCAACCGGGGCGGCCCGTCGTCCTGTTTCAATCGGCGTAGCCGATAGGCACTGTGCAGTTACTCCGTTTTCTGAGTTGCGCTCTTGACAGCCTTTGACATACATAAGGTTAACGCGTGCATCATCTTGTCATATGCGGCGCCGTCATGTGCTACTTCATCCGCTAATTCATTTTCCGGGAGTCCATCAGGTCCTGACACCCACAGCACGCTTCAGTCTGCCAACAGTCTTATTGTACGCGACGCCAGACCAAGACTGGAAGTCCGGCCGTCTGGACTACCACAGCCTGTCAGTCTGATCACGGCAGACTGGCAGTCTGGTCATGACATACTGGCAGTCTGGTGATGGCATACAGGCAGTCTGATCATAGCATACTGGCAGTCTGTTCATGACATACTGGCAGTCTGTTCATGGCATACTGGCAGTCTGTTCATGGCAGACTGGCAGTCTGGTCATGGCATACTGACAGTCTGTTCATGGCATATTGACAGTCTGTTCATGGCATACTGACAGTCTGTTCATGGCATACTGACAGTCTGTTCATGGCATACTGGCAGTCTTTTTAATGGCATACTGACAGTCTGTTAATAGCATACTGACAGTCTGTTCATGGCATACTGACAGTCTGTTAATGGCAGACTGAGTCTGTTCATGGCATACTGACAGTCTGTTAATAGCATACTGACAGTCTGTTCATGGCATACTGACAGTCTGTTAATGACAGACTGAGTCTGTTCATGGCATACTGACAGTCTGTTCATGGCATACTGACAGTCTGTTAATGGCTGACTGGCAGTCTGGTCATGGTATACTAACAGTCTAGTGATGGCATACTGACAGTCGGGTCATGGCAGGCTGGCAGTCTGGACAGACGCAGACTTCTTTAGATCACCAGTTCGCCACTTCACACAGTAGCCAGTCCAGGACGTCGAGAGCCGCCTGCTGGAGTCTGCAGCTGCAGTTCAGCTGGACGGAGGGGCTCTGCGGCGACGGACGGTGAAGCCGGCTCGCGGGGCTACCGAGGCGCTTCCTCCGCTACCAACTTCTATAGCCCAAACGCCTAAAATCCCAGTCATCCTGGTCAACGCGGCTACCTCCACGGATCCGGTAAGTGGGCGGCCGTTTGGTGGCGGGGACGAGGTCATGGGGTGGTTCTCGGCCGTCCCGGTCCCACTCAGCCCTCTTCCGGCGCCGACCGGGCGGATTGGGCTAGTCGATCTGTCTGTCTGCCTGTCTGTCTAGTATACAAGTATTCCCTTCTGTAAGTATTTGTAGGTCATCGCGAGGCCATCCTGTAATCCTAAATTCCCCTTCCAAACCAGCAGCATTCCAAAGTGAACAATGTTTTGGCCGACAAAAAAATATCCGGCCCTTCACTCGGGTGCGAGTTCTGCAAGAAGCTGTCGATACGCTAAAATAGGAGTATGATGCGACTCAACAACATGTGGCTATGTGTTCAATGATCCCCCTGGGCTGGGCAACGGTGCAAGCTCCTAGTGGCTCGGAGAGCAATCAGAATCGATAATGTTCCAGTTTAACGACACGTCAACTGCTTGCTGTGGCCAAATAGCGTTATCAACTCCTACTCTGATAAAAGGGTGCGCTGTAGTGGAGTGGTCAGCGTAGCTGGCTTCCACGCAGCCGATCCGGGTTCAAGGCCCGGCGACTTCCCTGAATAAGGATCAAGCTGGCTCCCGAGAAACCCTTCCAACAGGGAAAGAGTTGCAGACGCCATGTGTCGATGGCAGTAAATGCGTCGATAAGCCCCAAAAATTATAATTATACTCTGTTAGAAGGGATCTCCGAAAAGGAAACTCTGGGAACACGCCGGGGTTTGAACCCAGTTCAGCAGCAGCCCGGATAGCGCGCACAGCGCCCATCGCTCACAATCATCAATACCACATCAACGTCTGGTACTTCTCTAGGCTATTCTTATGTTCAATATAGCACATAATATGTTCCAATGGCACCAGGCTAATCAAGATCAGGCTTAAACCCAACCAACTTTGTCATTGTCTGAAAACCATATAAACGAAAGCGAAATAAAATAGGACGCTTTTTTATCAAGCCCACGGCGGTATATTCAATCCCAGCGGCGGTAGCTCACGCGCCGTAACCCACACCGACCACACCAACCACAGCGGTCGCCTCGCCTCTGCCACAGCTGCACTCACGTTTTTGTGGTTGACCAGCTTCATGAGTTTGAACTCTCGGTAGGCGCGCTTGGCGTGCGTGACATTCTGGAATGGGCGACTCAACTTCTTGATGGCCACCTGGTGGTTGGCCACGGTATCCAGCGCCGAACTGTCAAACGCAAACAAAGTAGTCACGACCTGTGTCAGACTGGAGCGTGGTTGACCACAGTATCCAGCGCCGAACTGTCAAACGCAAACAAAGTAGTCACGACCTGTGTCAGACTGGAGCGTGGTTGGTCCACAGTATCCAGCGCCGAACTGTCAAACGTAAACAAAGTAGTCACGACCTGTGTCAGACTGGAGTGTGGTTGGTCACAGTATCCAGCGCCGAACTGTCAAACGCAAACAAAGTAGTCACGACCTGTGTCAGACTGGAGCGTGGTTGGCCACAGTATCCAGCGCCGAACTGTCAAACGCAAACAAAGTAGTCACGACCTGTGTCAGACACGAGACGCGTTGTATTGGTGCTATAACTGCCGAAATATCAACTCAGAAAAACAATAATGCGGGTAACATCACTGAACAGAGTAATGTCCCCAGCTGAGAATATTCCATTCAATATTTTAATTTACTCCCCAGCCCCCATCCGGCCTTTCTGCCTCTGACATAACTTTTTTCCTCGATGCCTTTTGTCCATTTTTACTCATTCCCGCCAATACATGCCTACTGTTAAAAAAGACCTTCAATACAACACGTTGATGGCTCTTCCTGGAGATCATCCGGTAAGAAGAACCTCGATACACCACGCCATCGCCGATGCCGGGAGATCATACTTCCGTTCGGAGAAATGAATGTTCCGAACAGGATTCCGCCGGCATATAGCATGTTTCGGATTCGCCTGTGAGCCATGAACCATGGCGGATCGCTGATTGAAAACGCCCACGCGCCTACGCGCCCAACAAGCCAATCAGGTTTGCACAAAGAGCGGAGGGTCAATGAACTGTGCGGTCACGCAGTGCTGAGTTGTATTGGTATGTCGAGCGGCGACGGAGAGCCAGAGCCAGAGCCAGAGCCAGAGCCAGAGCCAGGGCCAGGGCCAGAGCCAGAGTCAGAGCCAGAGCCAGAGCCAGAGCCAGAGCCAGAGCCAGAGCCAGAGCCAGAGCCAGAGCCAGAGCCAGAGAGAGAGAGAGAGAGAGAGAGAGAGAGAGAGAGAGAGAGAGAGAGAGAGAGAGAGAGAGATTGGCGTGGACTTTCTAATATAATTGCGGAATTACCAGGCCATTAAAATGCATTCAATTCAGACGAAATTTAGAGGTATAGAGATGGGACTTACACTCGCATTGACGGGGATCTGAGCCAGCTTTGCTTTGACGGGGTGGGGGGTACCCGCCCCTTTAAGATCTCGAGAACCACGCTAGATAGCGAAAACATGATTTCAACCAAGTTTAAGACAAACAGCCTTTTTTAATTTACGTTGTTTTACTCGCAGGCCGGGGATCCTGATATTCATTTTGGGTGTTATGAGATATTTTTACCGATAGTTATATGTTGCTTTGGCTATCAGCTATGTTGTTATATGTTGTTTTGTGCATATGTCAGTACATAATAAAATGTATACTACTACTTTTACTACTACTTTGGCTTCACCAAAAGGCCACCAACACATCGACAACGGACAAAGACTGCAGAGGAGGGATCCGTGTGGTGTTTCGGAAAATTTAGGGTCAATTTCCTTCCAGATGAGCTATGTCAAAATATATCTGCCCCATAGTGTATACTTAAAGCAATACTATAAAAAGTCACCCAGAATACATTTAGTTTTACATATTTTCATTTCGGCAATACTTATCGAAAATCTGGCTTGGAATTTGCTATTGGATTAATCTAGCCACCCGGGCATTCGACAATTCTCCTATTTCGGTCGTCCAGCGTGACTCCAGCACCCGGACAAGATGCGAATCGATGGCTCTGCGCCGCTCTCTTGCTCTACTCTGGCCGTAAAGGGCCAGTACAGCGGAGCTCAGAAACAAAGATGGATCTGAATCAGCCCTTTGGGAAACATGACAATTATTTTATTTTCACCAGAATAGGCTAAGCTGTCGGACCATGGCTGTTTGAGGAGATGCTGATGATAATGCTGATTCAATATATAGGGCATATACAGCTGCTAAGACAAAATCACCTCAAACGTTAGTACATTAAACCATTTCTGAGTCGCAGAGGTTAATTGGGGAATCTATGCTGGATGGATTCTTGAACTGACCAGAACGGCTCAGAACTGATTTAATTTGATCGTGAGGGGGAGGGACATGGGACATAGTGGGATCTGGGATTTAGGGGAGAAGTACATGACAGTACTTGACCACCTGGGTCCACCCTGTCCCAGAGGGAGTCCCTGGCGGCATTGGAGAAACGGAGGAATAGCCTGGAAAGGTTCGTGGACTAGCTGGCGAAAGGAGGAGACTCTTAGAGAGGTGCGGCACCCGAAAAAAGGTAGATCTGAAGACACCTGAAATAGTCCTTTCGAACTCGTTTCGATACGTGCTAGAGTCACCCAGGATTGTTAAAAAATACAACACCAAATGGTCAGTTGTCTGGCTTGATGCAAACCAACAGCGGAAATTCTACAAATGTTTCCAAAATAACAATATTACAATTCAGATATTCTGTATTACCCCTGAGGCACCATGCAGCTGGAAACGATGACGTTTCTCAACCCACAAGCCCTGACCTTGACTTCATCACAAAGTAACCTTCACTACGACGTCATCGTTGTCATTATTGAGACCATGTTGACTGTGGCGGTTATTTAGAGCTCACTGACAATGACGTCATGACACGGCATGCGTCATATGTGGATGACGTCATATAACCTAGAATAGCAGGGTCAACGACCAAACATTTAAGCATGACCTAGTGACATCTAAGCTTGATATTCGAGAGCAACTGGCATGACACTCAATTTTGTTTATGAAAAGCAATCACCCACGTACTTTCCCACTGATAAGTCAAAAATTACAATAGCAATAAGCAAACACTTCGGCACACATGAATATGTAAATACATCTAAAACGGCCAAAAATATAGACGACAAAAGAGAGCCTTACACGAGTAAAGTAAAACCAGACTCCCATCCACTTCCAGTTCTGAGAAAGCTCACATTTTCGGCTTCTTTACATGCTTAATTATGTGGGCTTCAAGCAAGCTAAAGGTATCGTTACAAAAACACTCCCGATATGGCATTTTTACGTTCACTGATTTCTCAACAATACAGCTGAACTCGAAAATGGCACTAGAGAAAACGTTTAGCGTTATACCGGCACATCACTGAAGGTATCGAGACACCCAGGAGATAAAAATCCACACTTCCGAGACACCCTCCTCAAAATCCCGGAGAAAACAGGGCATCAACGGTTTCACAGCTTAGGAGATAAGGCTGAATAAGGTTATGTTAATAAGGTTGAAAATTAGAGCGCTGTTGGAATCACGGTGGCTGTGGTACCAAAGCGACTGGGTCCGCGCGATGTAAGCGGTATCACCTAGTTAATTAATGCCTTTTAATTTCATACATTAACTACCACACTGGATGAACAATCTCTGGCCGGAAATTAGGCCTTCCGAAGAACAGGGAACGGTGGCGTTATTCCACCACTGTTTACAATATAAAATTTCAAAATTGGGGAAAATCAGCCCTCATTCGTAAATGTTGAGACCGAGGAAAGGGCTTACACAAAGAGCGGAGGACAGCCGAGTGGATTTATGGCCTCACGATTCCTAAGAATCACAATCGTCTGCTCTCGAGAGAGGAGCAAAACCGACCGGGAGGCATGGACACGATCTAAAAATAGCCAGCGCACGAAGTTGGACAGCGCATTTGGCAACAATGGAGCCACCGCTGTTCCTGACAAGTTCATCGACAAGACTCTTACCGGCATCATCAACAATAGCATGCATGTCAAGAATAGCTCACAAATCCGTTGTCTCCCAGCCCCCGCTCCCGTGTCACCCCAAGCGCTCCGTTCTTGTCGCCATGCAGTCATGACGTCACGCCCCTGGGGCCTTCGAGGGTCGATAGTCGGCCGATGGACGGACTGAGTCGGCGGTGAAGCCTCAGGCTACCAAGCCGGCACTGCCCGAGGCGGGGTTATGACCCCAGAGCGGCGCGCTGGGCCAGAGCGTTCGTGGAAGTCGCCGCTCGGCACTGACCGATCCAGGACTGGAGCCCCAGGGGGACCAGCTGGTCCGAAATTCTGGTAAGCAGGGTGAAAGGGCGGTGGCGCGGGACGTAACTCACCAGGGTGGGGAACACTGCTCACAGGGGGGGGACTCCAACAACAGCCAATACAAATTGATATCTCTCGTATCACTCTGCGTGATTTATTTTACGAGGTTTTTGGTAAAAAACAGTTGTGGTCCTTTACACATTTTCGCAATTTCAAGCTTATGCTCTATTTGCAAGCGAAACGTTTACGGGGAAGGGTGGACGGGGGCACGTGATCTTTATCCAGCCTTTGGGGGTCATGTCCCCCTGGATTCGCCAGTGGTGCCCCACGCCTACTGGGCGACTGAGATGTACCAGTTCTGGGGGAGGGCACTGTTGTCGTGACGTGAAATCTTACCGCACTGTGGGTCAGTTACTGAGCCTATAGCTATAACAGTTATAGCAGATAATGCCAGAGGTGACGTCACAAGAGGTACTCGCGGCAGGATGTTTCCTAATCTTAGGAATTTATTTATATTTTTCCTAATATTCTCTTGAGAGGAATTTAGAAAATCAGTATGTATGTTTGTATCTGCAACTGGATATAAGAAGCACATCACAAAGCTATTTCTTATAAAAAACAGGTCACAAAAAACAAAGAGAATTGATACAATCCACAAATCAATGGGAGGGGGGGCGAAACTTTCACTAGAGCATCTTTGAGCGAAAATTGTGGCAAACCACCCATTAAACCAGCTCATGAGAAAGGTCGATGTAAGCCTTCGCTCCACCCTCTCCATTCTGTTAGTCCAGTTAAAGAGTTCAATATCTGTTCCCAGTCTCTCGCCCGAGGGTGGACACCTCGACAGGTCACTGAACGGGGTCATCGTCACCATCGCGCTGGGTCACAAAACAGAAACAGAACAGAGGGTGAGAGTAGCCATGGACCTCCTATGGGGGTGCTCGTTTATAAATAGTCCTCTCGCTTTGTATCTCCGAATTGTGAATG
The DNA here is from genome assembly GCA_034440635.1 of Lepas anatifera. Lineage (NCBI taxonomy): Eukaryota > Metazoa > Arthropoda > Thecostraca > Lepadidae > Lepas > Lepas anatifera. Next base: position 995,959 of record JAOTON010001844.1, on the reverse strand, counting down.
CTGTTTCTACATTTCACTTTGCATCAAATTAACAAGATTAACGAGAGGATTCAAATTCACCTTAACTTCAAACATACTTGAATGAAAAGCTCCATGGGAGGAGAAATTTGTTAGGATGATTCAGAGCCTCCACTCGACGATCTTTAATCATTTTAAATACCAATTTCTCCGGCACAAGCCAGCGAGTCGATGGTTCTGGTATTTCATTCCATTCCTGCAAAACGAGAACTGAGGGAAAGCTTCCGCGGATACCCGTTCCGAAATATGGCACAATAAATCACGCGCTCAATTCACTTTCACTGCAATGGTACTTTAAAGCCCCTGGTTGGACTGAACCACACAGTATCGGAGAGGCTTCAGCCTACTATTTCTGCCAAACTGCAGCGGCAAATACAGCCGATATGGATAAGCTGCTTACCATATTTGAGCCCGCACGTCGCGTGGTCTGCGTGTGGGCTGGGGAGAACCCAGCCATACAGGGACCCTCTACCTGATCTGCACGCCCACAAAACCGCTCCGCCCTGAATAGATCGAGGAATTCCACTCCAGGTTGCGTAGCGATGAGCTCCAAACCATCACATCAAAAAGTCATCCGGCCGCTGTAGAATATCAAGCAAACTGGGGTTTATAGGGTACATCCTTTGTGTGCGATCAATGGAACGTTTTTCGCGGCTCCGTAGCCACACAACGAAGCCAAGATCCCCCTTTTCAGTTATTACCATAGAATCTGCAGCCAAGTTATCCTGCTTCCATCTCTTTTGGGACATCTTACTCACGCTCTTTTGCCCAAAGCACAAAATAAATAAAAACGTCGACGCTTCGCGAACCAGGCAGTACTTCTAGGCTCTGACCGAGTCCACATCATGGAGAGCGATTTGTATGCTAACTCTGTCTTGTGACTACCCTGGTCTGAAGCTACCAATCTGGTTTAGGCGGCGCGTGAAGACGATAACACCCTCCTCCGCAAGAGAACGACCCGCTTCGGCTGAATAACATTGGCTGCGGCCCACCCCGACGGCTTTGTTCACGACGAATGATGAGGCAGGTTCGCTTTGAAAGTTCACCGGCGCGTGGGTTTCATCAAAGTGCTACTCCGGTGCAGTCAATGGAAACTGTTTGGAGGTTGGGGGCGACGACCTCTCGCCATACCAAGCTGGCAGCGGTAGTTACTGCATCCCCTCTGAAGGAGGAAATGGTTCAGGTCTCAGCTTCAAGCCACTGATTTTCCCCTCTCCAAGCAAGTGGCCCACAGTCTCGAACATTGTCAACCTAGTCATTAATCCCGGCTCAAGCACTCACACTTCTTCAGATGAGATTATTTCGATACGGAGAGAGTCAGACATTCGATGCCCTTTCTCCAGCATGCCGCCTGGTTGTAACACCGCCGCGACCGGATGCTACTTGGTGAGCATCATCACCATCATTCAGTGACCTCACGTCAGAGAAGGCGTGAAATGCCGCAGCGGTAATTTCCCCCGGGCGAGTGATGACAAGGCAGCTCTCCCCAGCAGCAGGTGATGCGACACCCCCACCGGCTGTAGCAGATTTAAGAGCGCTGGGGAAACTTCTGAGGCGTGCTCCGACTTTAAACCACAGCGGAGAGAAAACCTGAAGGAATATAAAAAGATAAAGTGGTACCGCGTTTCGGTCTCAGCATGTAGAAGTTTCTCTCGCTCTCGCTATTTTCCTCTTTGGTTAGTGGTAGAGAAAAGAACATATACTTTGATTTAGTGACTGATAATACATAATAATGAGTTGTTCTTACATTACGGTTCCTGTAAGTCATTCTTATCCTGGACAGGGTACCCAGAGAAACGCTGGGAACATCATTTGCAGCTGTTGTACCCATTCGTAACCACATGAGGAAACATTCAAAAGCAAATATTCTCGCCTTGACTAACTGCGCAGGGCATTCACCGGGGAAAAGGTTCACTTAACTCCTGGGAGCACGATTCTAATGTAGTGCTTTTTCGTGAAACATCAAACTGACCAATTTGTTTCCGTAGATATGCTGTTGACGGGGACACTTCCTTCTCTCTTTATCTGATCAGCAATTTTATCAGAAGCCGTTTATTCTATATCGTCTACTATAAGACAAACAGCCAACCATTCAAACCTGGGCGGCTTTCATTCTTCATCTACCTCTTGTCTGTGCCTGCCAGCCAAAATCCGGCCGCCCAGATCCACACGGGGGCTGTGCGAACACTTCCCACAAGGCACCGGGTCTATCGCCGCTGCTGGTGGCCACAAGGGAGCACGCAGCAAGTGGGCGGGGCCGGCGCAGGCGGTACTCTCCGCTATCGTTTTCTCGGGAGAACGCAGAACAACCAGAAGCCGAGGATTGCGTGGGCCGAATGACAGTGGGATTGATGCACCGCTGTTGGAGCCACGCGAGCGACGACCTGGTCGTATTGTCTTGGGCAAAGCGATGTATACAAGCACGCACTAGGATAATGAATGGATCAAGTTTCAATATCCGATCAAATTGTTTCGGAACGGAAGTGAAAGATTAAAAACGGAGAACGGCAGGGCAGAAGGATTCCAGTGTGCTCATACAGGGATCATGATGACCGCATAGCCATCTAGCTAACTGGTTTCGTCGTCATAAGAGTCTGAACGGTCGTTGATGAAATATGCTTGGCCATTAACGAAGCCTGTTGGATCATCAAGAAAACGCCTTCACCATTAGGTTACCCGGGACAGTGCACCGATCATATAGGCTCGTTCCATGTCTAAGCTTATTTGGTAGTAGCGAACCTAGCTGGATAGAAAATATGACATCAAGCAACACGCACCTGCACGGGTCACAAGCTGATAAAAGGTACCTCAAATTCCATCACAGCTTTACAAAAATAATCTGCTAAAAGAAAATCTGCTACAGCACTGACATGTCGCTAAAGTGTTTCGGATGTATGCCCGTATCCTTTGGCAGAGTCGATACACTCTATAAACTATGTGGTGGTAGCGGTAAGGCACGGGCGTTCAAAGCCATGACCGCAAATTCTGCTTTCGCTAGCTCCATATCTGGGATGACAACTGTGCCGATGACTGCTGCGCCATGGACATGGTAATCTATCAACCCCTACGGCTGTTTCCAATGGATGGGGCGGATGTGGAGGGGGACGATTCTCCCATCCCCTCGGCCCATTCCTACATCTTGATGACGAGGGTAGCACTGTGTTCTGTTCAGCACCCCTCCCCGGCCGCCCTGGGCTCGCCTCTGCATCGGGTTCATCTTCGGCAGCGGGGAGGGGCGCTGGGCGGCGCTGAGAACGGCGTGGGCGGACTGTCCATGGGATCGATAGACGCCGACTCCGTGTCTCGGCCAACACGACAGGAAGTCGGGGATACTCCGGACAGCCCGTCCAGCACAGAGACAGGAAGTCGGGAATACTCCGGACAGCCCGTCCCACACAGAGACAGGAAGTCGGGGATACTCCGGACAGCCCGTCCCACACAGAGGCAGGAAGTCGGGGATACTCCGGACAGTCCGTCCAGCACAGAAGCAGGAAGTCGGGGATACTCCGGACAGCCCGTCCAGCACAGAGACAGGAAGTCGGGGATACTCCGGACAGCCCGTCCAGCACAGAGACAGGAAGTCGGGGATACTCCGGACAGCCCGTCCCACACAGAGACAGGAAGTCGGGGATACTCCAGACAGCCCGTCCCACACAGAGACAGGAACTCGGGGATACTCCGGACAGCCCGTCCCGCACAGAGACATGAAGTCGGGGATACTCCGGACAGTCCGTCCCACACAGAGACAGGAACTCGGGGATACTCCGGACAGCCCGTCCAGCACAGAGACAGGAAGTCGGGGATACTCCGGACAGTCCGTCCAGCACAGAAGCAGGAAGTCGGGAACACTCCGGAGAGCCCGCCCCACACAGAGACAGGAAGTCGGGGATACTCCGGAGAGCCCGCCCCACACAGAGACAGGAAGTCGGGGATACTCCGGACAGCCCGTCCAGCACAGAAGCAGGAAGTCGGGGATACTCCGGACAGCCCGTCCCACACAGAGACAGGAAGTCGGGGATACTCCGGACAGCCCGTCCCACACAGAGGCAGGAAGTCGGGGATACTCCGGACAGTCCGTCCAGCACAGAAGCAGGAAGTCGGGAATACTCCGGAGAGCCCGCCCCACACAGAGACAGGAAGTCGGGGATACTCCGGACAGTCCGTCCAGCACAGAAGCAGGAAGTCGGGAATACTCCGGAAAGCCCGTCCCACACAGAGACAGGAAGTCGGGGATACCCCGGACAGCCCGTCCAGCACAGAGACAGGAAGTCGGGGATACTCCGGACAGCCCGTCCCACACAAAGGCAGAAAGTCGGGGATACTCCAGACAGCCCGTCCCACACAGAGGCAGGAAGTCGAGGATACTCCGGACAGCCCGTCCAGCACAGAAGCAGGAAGTCGGGGATACTCCGGACAGCCCGTCCAGCACAGAGACAGGAAGTCGGAATACTCCGGACAGTCCGTCCCTATTACCCTGGTCCGTCCCACACAGAGACAGGAAGTCGGGGATACTCCGGACAGCCCGTCCAGCACAGAAGCAGGAAGTCGGGAATACTCCGGAGAGCCCGTCCCACACAGAGACAGGAAGTCGGGGATACTCCGGACAGCCCGTCCAGCACAGAGACAGGAAGTCGGGGATACTCCGGACAGCCCGTCCAGCACAGAAGCAGGAAGTCGGGGATACTCCGGACAGCCCGTCCAGCACAGAGACAGGAAGTCGGGGATACTCCGGACAGCCCGTCCCACACAGAGACAGGAAGTCGGGGATACTCCGGACAGCCCGTCCCACACAGAGACAGGAAGTCGGGGATACTCCGGACAGTCCGTCCAGCACAGAAGCAGGAAGTCGGGAATACTCCGGAGAGCCCGTCCCACACAGAGACAGGAAGTCGGGGATACTCCGGACAGCCCGTCCAGCACAGAGACAGGAAGTCGGGGATACTCCGGACAGCCCGTCCAGCACAGAAGCAGGAAGTCGGGGATACTCCGGACAGCCCGTCCAGCACAGAGACAGGAAGTCGGGGATACTCCGGACAGCCCGTCCAGCACAGAGACAGGAAGTCGGGGATACTCCGGACAGCCCGTCCCACACAGAGACAAGAAGTCGGGGATACTCCGGAGAGCCCGTCCCACACAGAGGCAGGAAGTCGGGGATACTCCGGACAGCCCGTCCCACACAGAGGCAGGAAGTCGGGGATACTCCGGACAGCCCGTCCCACACAGAGGCAGGAAGTCGGGGATACTCCGGACAGCCCGTCCCACACAGAGGCAGGAAGTCGGGGATACTCCGGACAGCCCGTCCAGCACAGAAGCAGGAAGTCGGGGATACTCCGGACAGCCCGTCCCACACAGAGACAAGAAGTCAGGGGATACTCCGGAGAGCCCGTCCCACACAGAGGCAGGAAGTCGGGGATACTCCGGACAGCCCGTCCCACACAGAGGCAGGAAGTCGGGGATACTCCGGACAGCCCGTCCAGCACAGAAGCAGGAAGTCGGGGATACTCCGGACAGCCCGTCCCACACAGAGGCAGGAAGTCGGGGATACTCCGGACAGCCCGTCCAGCACAGATACAGAGCGTTAAGGATACTTCAGACACGGAGAAGCTGCCCATGCAAGAAAAAAATCACGCAGGAAGGTGGGGGGGTACATGCAGAGAACAGGTGATCCCGAGGAGAGATGTCGGGATCATTAAACTGAACGCTCAAGTTCGAAGCCAGTACTGGTCACATGTGAACTTCTTTCCTGGAGGATGAGATATGGCGAGGTTTTCTAGTACCAGGCAGTCAGCGTGTCGCTGTTCCCGAACAGAGGCTCGCAAGAAGAGAACGGGGACAAAACCTGTTGCAGGAAGGAAACTAAGCCCTCCTATAGTGGGTCAGTGTTCATTAATAATGGACGCCGGCTTTTTCAGATGTGCAGAAGCCTGCCGGTATCGCAGGGTCTATGCAAACATGGGGCGCTGTCCTCTGCGGGTATGTCCCCGCATCATTCACTTAATTCCAGAGCTATATATACAGCATAAGCTCTGAGAATGAGCGGAGACCCACAGAGCCAGGAGCCGAGGGACTTCGGCAGGACTCAGAAAGGGCCGGAGCCAGACTTCGCAGGACTCAGAAAGGGCCAGGAGCCGAAGGACTACGGCACGACTCAGCTGTTCACACAGCAGCAGGGCCAGTTCTATCACCAAGCACCTATGTATCACACGGAGTTTTGGGAGGGAAATGCTCGCAAATGCTTAAGCATGTGATTGAGAGTCAGCACACACAATCTTAACCTTAACTCGCTTGACAGGATGTTAAATGACCTGCCTCCTCGAATCCTGGATGCAAAATGAATCTCATACACTGGGACTATAAATCTAGGCAGACTCAGGCACACCGTGCATCTTGAGGTAGCTGTCGCGCACGTTTCCAAGATCGATCTCAGCGCATGAGACCAGCAGTCCAGATCAGGTCCTTGTCATTGGTGCCCGGGCCCATCATGGCTCGCTTCAGCCGTTCCGCAAAGAACGCTGGCTGGTTCTAGGCCACCGCGACTGGCACCACACAAATACAGTAGAGAACAAGTCATATCATGTAGGTCGAAATAATGCAGTGTCAGTATTCACGGGAGTTTTCATCAGAACCAGCATAATACTATATGATTCATGGTCCCAGATTAGCAAGACCTCGAATGCTGTGCCCGAATATATAATCTCCGTGCATGAGGTCCATTTTATATCCAGGATCCGAGAAGGCACACCGTTACACATCTTGCAAACTTATAACCATGTTCCTCGCCACAGTACCCCGAAATCTATCAGCGTTTATCTCGCTAGATTTAACTGATTTCTCCCCAATAAGACCAGCCTTATATTCCGAAATCTTGGAGCCTGCAAACAAGAGCCTGTCTATAATGCATATAATCAATATTACGCTAAAAATAGCATTCCTATGTCTCTTTCCAGTTTCAAATGGCCGCTGGCACTAATTGTAAATAATATCACTGCTTTCATAAGTAAGTACTGCTCACAAGTCAACATTCTTCGCCAAAGAACACATTGATAGCCTTTCTTAAAATCATATTGAAGGAAGTGTTCCCTCCGCGGAGAATTCGGCGCCATTCTAATCCGAGCCTGAGCGATTCGGCTGACTCGAACCATTTCCAGAGCCGGCAGACATAGCTGCCGGGCTGCCGGGGTCGCGACGTCCAAATCTGTCCCAGGACCAGCGCCCACTAATTGGAGGGAAGCCGAACAAAGAGGCCTTCAACTCAACCGAATCAATACGGCTTCAGTGGTTACGCGCGGTCATCGATATCTCCAATGGGTAGGAATTACACGCGGTCACGGAGATCTCTCAACGGTTAGGAATTACGCGCGGTCACGGAGATCTCTCAACGGTTAGGAATTGTGCGTGGTCATGGAGATCTCTCAACGGTTAGGAATTACGCGCGGTCACGGAGATCTCTCAACGGTTAGGAATTACGCGCGGTCACGGAGATCTCTCAACGGTTAGGAATTGTGCGTGGTCATGGAGATCTCTCAACGGTTAGAAATTGTGCGTGGTCATGGAGATCTCTCAACGGTTAGGAATTACGCGCGGTCACGGATATCTCTCAACGGTTAGGAATTACGCGCGGTTATGGAGATCTCTCAACGGTTAGGAATTACGTGCGGTCATGGAGATCCCTCAACGGTTAGGAATTGTGCGTGGTCATGGAGATCCCTCAACAGTTAGGAATTACGCGCGGTCACGGAGATCTCTCAACGGTTAGGAATTACGCGCGGTCATGGAGATCTCTCAACGGTTAGGAATTACGTGCGTTCACGGAGATCTCTCAACGGTTAGGAATTACGCGCGGTCACGGAGATCTCTCAACGGTTAGGAATTACGCGCGGTCATGGAGAGCTCTCAACGGTTAGGAATTACGCGCGGTCACGGAGATCTCTCAACGGTTAGGAATTACGCGCGGTCATGGAGATCTCTCAACGGTTAGGAATTACGTGCGTTCACGGAGATCTCTCAACGGTTAGGAATTACGCGCCGTCACGGAGATCTCTCAACGGTTAAGAATTACGCGCGGTCATGGAGAGCTCTCAACGGTTAGGAATTGTGCGTGGTCATGGAGATCCCTCAACGGTTAGGAATTACGCGCGGTCACGGAGATCTCTCAACGGTTAGGAATTACGTGCGGTCACGGAGATCTCTCACCGGTTAGGAATTACGCGGGGTCACGGAGATCTCTCAACGGTTAGGAATTATGCGCAGTGATGGAGATCTCTCAACGGTTAGGAATTACGCGCGGTCACGGAGATCTCTCAACGGTTAGGAATTACGCGCAGTCATGTAGATCTCTCAACGGTTAGGAATTACGCGCGGTCATGGAGATCTCTCAACGGTTACGAGTAACGCGCGGTCATGCATTTTTCAACGGCTGAGAATTAAGCACAGCCACGGAGCTTCCTTAACCGTGTTGTTGGTTTGAGTTTGCGGGCACATCAGCGACTACATTATTTCCTGTGCCCGACGCTATCAGATTAAATCAGCTCTGTGCAGGGAGAAGGTTTTTTTAAAGTGATTGGGGACGCCTATTTTTTAGACAATGTCAATAAGCACGATAGTAAAAGGAGAGAGTATAATATGAGGTGGAGAGAGTATAATATGAGGTGACTTCCTGCAGGCTTTCCTGTAGGCAAATTGAACGGCACAACAATTCATGGTCCTCAAAATGAAACACCAAAACTTGAGAGTATTTAAAAACTGTTCAGTTGTATTGCGGGTGCTAGGGTATCCCCAGAAGAGATAGAAATCCATACTGGTTCTGTACCACCATGATTAGTTCAATCTATTAATGAAGTGTCTAGTCTAAAAGCGACCATAAGACCTTGACCATGCTGTCCTCGGGCCGCCTCAAAGGCCAGAAAGTGACCTGGCTTTCGAAAGATGCTTTCATCAGGGGGGGGTAACAAGATCATCAAGTTGGGCAATGATGGGTATGAATCAGAAATGAAAAATCGATCAGGTAAATTTGAGTGAGGCACCTGACGTCAGTGCAGAGACAAACACCATACATTTGTGTTCCCTCAGATAACAGGGGATAAAAAATCTTGTAAACCGAATGACAGAATTAGACATGTTCACAAACTATATGTTTGACACATGGAGATCTCCGTTCGACTACCATTTCATCCAAGTCGATCAGACACTCCTTCATCCTGTCCACTCGAACAAAGCTACAGATCACTCCAGTCATTCTACCAGAATCTGGGATATTCGGATATCGGCATTTTCCCGGGATTGTGAATAAACCAGAATCAGTGAGAGACTCACCAGACAATGCCTTGCGCTCCGCTGCCGATGGGCTTCAGGTTCTGATACCGCTGCGGTATCTGAAACCGAGTGTCGCCCACCTCCACCGTGTACAGCTGTTGGCTGTTGCTATGGTTACGCGATGCTGTCGGGTTGGACATTCTGCTATTGTTGCGAGGGCTCAGCAGAGGCATACTGCTCCGACGCACACTGCAACAAAAGGAATGAGCGTTATTTAACAGGTTAAAACTGCTCCGACGCACACTGCAACAAAAGGAATGAGCGTTATTTAATGGGTTAAAACTGCTCCGATGCACACTGCAACAAAAGGAATGAGCGTTATTTAATGGGTTAAAACTGCTCCGATGCACACTGCAACACAAGGAATGGGTGTTATTTAATGGGTTAAAACTGCTCCGACGCACACTGCAACAAAAGGAATGAGCGTTATTTAACAGGTTAAAACTGCTCCGATGCACACTGCAACACAAGGAATGGGTGTTATTTAATGGGTTAAAACTGCTCCGACGCACACTGTAACAAAAGGAGTGAACGTTATTTAACGGGTTAAAACCGTATCGACGCACACTGCAACACAAGAAATGAGCATTATTTAACGGGTTATAACTGCTCCGACGCACAATGCAACGAGAGGAATGAGCGTTATTTAACGGGTCATAACTGCTCCGAAGCACACTGCAACAAGAGGAATGAACGTTAATTAACGGGTCAAAACTACTGTCACGTACACTGTAATAGAAGTAAAACCCATTAGTTAACTGGCTAAAACTGTTCCGACGTTCACTGTAACCAAAGAAAAGGGCGTTATTTATCCGATAAAACTACTCCAAAACACACTGTAGGAATATAAGAACGTCATTTGACAGGTCAAAACTGCTCTCAGGCACACTGTAATAAGAAAAAACTTTATTCAACGAGCCAAAGCTCAAGTGATCATTGCTAATTGAGACAACACACTGAGCCAGCAAGCCCAATAAAAAATGAAAGTAAAATCAGGCAGCGTTCCAAAACTGCAGCAAAATAACAACGGCACGGTGCACTGGCGCACGACGGAACAGAGACGGGACAAAAGCCGCCATAACTACAGATCAGGCCTAGGCTTGCGCAGTTGTTTTTAGTGCGAACTAGAACCTTGATGAGCGGCAGTTACAGCGACAAGCAAATGATTTGCAGTCAATGCTCGGCAGAGACATTTCAAGCCATCCTTTTCGCAACCGAGCAGAGTAAAGGCAGAACTTCTGCAGGCTGTTTGGCATAAGGAAAAATAACAAACTAATTAACTAATTCCACGGGTAACCAAATGATCACGCTGTTTCAAAGAGGGTTCGCGGCAGAAATGTGTAAGTGGTGTACGCATTCCCGCCCATGCAAGGTTTTGGAAAAACATGGTAAATCGACGAGGTTCTAAAAGAGGTATCCTCATGGGGAAGGAAAAAAGAAAGGAGAGAGAAGGCCACAAGTTAGAGCAAAACGAAACGACAAAAACACTACGACACAGCAAAGACACTTTAAAGCGAATGGAACACTTTGTCGAAATTCTAAAAATAATAATTTAAGAACAAAAGAGATCTGATAATCAGGAAAACAACATTTTTATCCACTTTCGAACGCTAAAAACAACAATGTTAACTCTTTTCTAGCAATTTATGATGTCATCAAAATAACACTTTTAGTAACCAGTGAAATCCCAAACCTTGATCATAGACGCGCTGTTAAGGCCCATTCACAGCGTTTCCGTATGGCAAAAATCGCATGCAGGGGCTATTCAAAGACATGGTGAAATAATCACAGGACCCGCAACCGATTTTCCACAGAGGACATCCACTCTCATCATAAATATCATATTTTCTCACTTGCCACGGCAATCGTATCTCGATCCGCCCGTGCATTCTCGGTGTTGTTGAGCACTGGTGCAAAAACTGACCGACAGATGGCGTTAGGGTGGCCGTGTGAATTCAGTGGTAGAAAGATTATGTATGTGCCTGATGTAACCAAACAATTTCAGAATTGATTTTGAAGAAAAAACACAAATGATTTGTTTTGGCAAGTACAGGGGAGGTAAAATGCGATGTCTTGCAGCCATTGAGCGTATTTCTGCCCAGCCACGCTCTGCAAGCCCTTCGTAGAAGCTTTTCGTCGACAGGCATATTGCAGGGTGGTCCGCTAGCATGGTTACTGCAGCCATAAGGAAAACATTCCTTCAAGGTTTGAAATAAGGCAGTCACCCCTTTACGTTGAACTTTAAAGCTCGTGAAAAGTTTATAGAGCTTTAGGTGAAATTAAATACGCCAATAATGGTTTCCCAACACGCTCTACAACTGCTATCTCACTTCCAAACTCATTTTAAAAGTGGGACACTCCCTTTAATGATAAGCAGATCAAATGCCGATTCATTAATTACAATATAAACACATTCTAAGCAACAGGCACAAAAAGGTGGCACCAATCGTGCCGTCGGGATCAGACGCATCCTTCACGCCACTCTCGTCATTGTAGGTGGAACTCGTCACCATCGATCAATCCCCTCATCAGAGAGCTATCTCGTCGCGCCAGAGAGTGCGAGGTCGTCTAAGAGACCTTCTAAGGTCGTGTGCGCACACGCAAACGCCCTCAGCGTTCACACAGATCCAGCCGCCCCTGAAAGCGCCGCCCTCGGATCGCACGCGCCTTCGGCTCGGCTCGGAACACTGCAGCTTTGTACGGTGCCGCTGGTTCGAGCCCACCCGAACCAGCATTTCGCGCCCTGACCTAGCCCAAGCCTAGCTTCTGCCTTGGACGTCATATAACCGCAGAATCGGCGCGTCGTTAGCGTTAGCCCCCCCTCTTCCGCCGGAAGTAAAATGGCAGTTTCCTGGTAAACACCAGAGCGTGGCAGGTACCGCTGGTTGTTCATTTGCAAAGACAAACAAGCACGGGAACGCAAAAGTAATGCAAACGACAAGCGGGGAAGTGGGGACTGCGGAGGTGTATAGTTGCACCGACAAAAGAAATTTCGCCCACAAGGGCTTCTGGAGTTTCTGGTTCAAACTACAGTAAAAAATAGCCGGTACACGTTTGACAGTCAGAGTTTCTACCACACGCCCCTCTCCCCAACCCAAATAAAAAAATCCTTCGCGACGGAGTGATCTGGCACTGGAAAATACTAAAGAAATGTAGAAAAAAGACACGATAAAGCTTGATATTCAAAGTACCAATGCCCGTTATGAAGCAAAATAAAATATACAGTAAAAGGAGCACAACAACCCAATAGCACAAAAAACGCTCGATTGGGGCCTCCGTGTGAAGATTGAGCAATATGAACTTCACCTGTTACTGATATTTTATGACTGATAGTGATAAAAAAAAAAAAAAAAAGGGGAACAATCAAAACTGAAATATCGCACCCTCACACAAACCGTCTCCATGGGCACACAAAACAGGGTTACTACTAAACCAGACTCATCCATAGGTTCGATCATATCAGCCAGACAAGCCGGATGTTCCAGTTTGCAAAGAGCACAAAAAGATAACGGCGCTGGGAGCCTATATCTGACCATATAATATCACCCAACGGGCGGCTACCACTCTGATTTCCGCTCGGAACCGCCAATTTCCGTCGACGGCTCGTCAATTTGGCGGGATCCGACACCCGCCATTCGAGATCACAGAAATACCTCGCAAGCAGTGCCCTCGCCTGTCTAAAAACGGCTGTCCCGCTATTGAATCAGTGGCGATCCAGGCCCACGCCGGCTTTGCTAAATCAATACCAGTGCAATTAAAACCAAAGTCAAGAGATGTAGCGTCGGTGTACCTAAGTCCACCCAGTGTCGGTATGCAGATGTATCTCCCAAGATAGAACAATACCGAAATTGTTGGTGGATAGGGAATTTTTTCACTTTTTGACAGAAACAATTTCAAATGGTTCAAGAGTGGATTTTGCAAAAATGAAACGAGCGTCTACAAAATAAAAGAGTCGACAGACTGTAGTGAGAATGAAATGGCAATAAAAGAGGTAGACGATAGGGAACAAACAACGTGTTGCTTCAAAAATTTGCATTCAATATATATCAACTTACATTACATCAACAAATACAAATGCTCGTAAAAGTGCGAATGATCTTAAGCAACAATCCCACCCACGCAGAAATCTGTTAATGACAAGGAAAAAACCACAACAAACAAACGTGAACTGAGACGATAAAATGACCATCTTAACATCACACAAAAAAGAGGCAAAACAGTCAATCAGCCAACAAAAACACACCTCCACGAGTCCTTTCCGTTTGCACCAATGCCAACGGTAAACACAGACAATATTTGAGAGAAGTCACCCCCTGATCTCTCAGAAAGGTCACTGACAGACACCGTTCAATACATGGCCAATAAAGTCGACATCCCAGAGCGCCGTCGTCGCTGCACAGTGCTGAAAACGGTGATCCCCGACCTTCCGACAACTCTGCTTTAAGCCATACACTGGAAAAGGTTTGTACTAGAATTCAACAAAGTAGCCTAGATACAAAGCCGGGCGTGCTACCCGGCTACTGAAGTCCGCTGCTCCGCTACTTGCGGCCTCCAATACAGCGGGGCAGCGGTAGCGGTTTCCGTAACCAAAACCTGGCGGAGAAGCGGTTACAGGACACAAAATGCTTCAAAATCGCTACAGCTGCTGACAGCCTGTTAAGGGGATCGCCATCCCACCAAAAACCAGCACATGAAAATTGAGAGTAATCTACCACGCAAACGAAGAATGGTTTGTCCAATGTATTAGCAATAAGAGATATCATGCTTTCCATCACCCGCCACAAACATGATTCCTCATAAAAACCAAAATAATATTGAATTAGTGTTTTTGGGGGTGATTTGTTGGAATATTTCTCAACAAAATTTATTTTTCATGTAATATACACAGCAGCAGATCCCTTCAACGATATTTTAAAAGAACAGAGAAAAACGAATTTCTGGATGCCGCTTCAGTTTTGTCGTAATACAAGCGGTAACGGAGTAGCAGGTAGCGGTTTCGGGATTTAGAAAAACAGCACTAGTAGCGGACACGGTTAAAAAAACTGGTAGCGACACCCATCCCTACCTAGATATCCATAAACACCCTCTTATATCGCGAGCACAGTAAACCCGACAACTGCAGCGGTCGGGTTTACGTTAACAGCGTTAACAGCATGTTAACAGCAACGCTGGAAGTAGGACAGCAGGCAGGGTTCCCGGAGCTGATTAGCGCTGGTGCTCTCTAGGAGATGGCTGACAATCGACAATCACACGATCTCTGTGAAAAAAACTGGCAGCAACAACGCATGTCGCGGAACGGACAGCAGTAGAACCTGCTGCAGAGGAAGCAGGTACAACCAAACCTGTCTGGACGCTCTAAGGCCTGACACCTGGCGAGCTCAAGCCCAGTGACTGACAGGCAGTCAGGACAACAATGCGAACAGCAACCGATAACAATGAAGGACAGAATCGCCGATATGGGAGATACGAACCACAGCTTTCCCCCTCCACTTATCCGCGCACAGTTGTTTAGGAGTCTTAGGGGGCTTTGACTACTAGTCTAGTATAGACATAGACAGTCTAGTATAGTCTAGTCTAGTTCGACTACCTGTCCAACTAGTAGCTGATTCGATGACGGGGCGCATGCATGCTGAAGCCCAAGTCGCATGCAGTCCTATCCCCCTGAGCCCATGTTTTCTCATCGGAGCAGCTATCTTCGTATCTCATTTTAACTTCGTATTAATATCTTTGAAACCAATGAGAGGATACAGCAGTCTCATTTCAGAACCTTAAACTGCGACGAGAGGAGAAAGCAGAGGCGGATCCAGGACTTCATTTCGGGGGGGCTAGGGGGTTCGAGCCCCACCCGCCAGTTTCTCGGGCAGCCCTCGCCCATGTATTAATTATATGAACTCGGACATTTCGGAGGGAGGGGGTAGCCCCTTAGCCCCCTCCCCACCTAGATCCACTACTGAGAGGAAGTATTCTCACGGTAAATCCTTGTTCAGCGATACGTGTTCATCAGCTGGCAACCGAAATAAGTGGATTGTCGCGACAGGGAAGAGATGTACAGCCTAACTAATAATGGCCAGTGCCTAGCAACAGGACGCTGAAACATGATTGGGAGCTGCACCTGCGACAATGATATGGTGATCAGGCCCGTAAGCTGGGTCGTACTGTGATTAGACTCGTTATTGGCTGCTGGCCCTAGGATGACAAAATCCAGAATGACGCCTATTTTAAACGAGGTCATGGTAAAAACCCTGTCACGTGGAGCTGATGCTCCTGGAGTCAACTCTGAGGATAGCTTGTTTTTTCATTTAGCGTGTTCCCCTGAGGCGATGTGTGCGATGGACCTGACAAATGCATTCCTCTGGTTGAGACCAGGAGCGTCTGCGTGGGGGGGGGGGGCAGAGCCCGAGCTTATCTAGGCGCTGCCACTTGAAGGGAATGTGGCACCTTGGTCGAATCCTGGAATTTAGTGTAATTAGGCGTAATTTTGGCCGAAAATAATGAAACCACTCATGATTTCTCTGCAAAATGTGCGATAAGCTCAATATTTAGATTTTTAAAATGCTCATCTAGGGAAATAAATAAATATCTACCTGTGGATGATGTTATGATCTGGCAACCACTACCATACTCGAAACACTTCAAGGGCTTCGATTGGCTGATGCTCACCGTGACGTCAGCATATGTCGTCACACCAACAACTAACAACTGTGGCCTGCTGCTAGGGGTACATGAGGGGTACATTGCAGGTAGGTTTTAGCTTTTTTCTACTGAAATCTCGAGTTCCAAGCCAAATGATATATTCGGTTCTGGGTTTTCCGACTTGCTTTACAACTTGGTTATCTCAGTTATAATCACGTTATGAAGGTGCCACTTTTTTAAACATTTTGCGCCCCTATCGGGAGCATTTTTGCGTTAATAGCTAGTATCATTCATACACCGCACCCACATAGAACAGAGCGGAAGTGTCCATTTCCGGCACCCTTACGGGACAGCGGCACCGCACTCAGCGGGCCATAGGCTGCTCCAGTCTCCCCAAGCCGCAGCGCCCGGCATAGGCCGAGCCCTCACATGAGGGCCGCGGGCGGGAGACCAACCGGTGAATCACTTTAAAGGCCGATCAGGCCTGTGCACCCACAAACAGGGACGCCACTAGCACGGCGTTGATTCCACTGCTGCGGCGCGCACTCCCCAGTGTACCGCTATCTCCTGGGTAGGAGGCGGCCGCGGAAAAGGCGCCACAGGTCAGCCTTGATCCAGGGCCTTCCATATCCAAGCGTGACGCCTTTGCCAGCTGCGCCACGGGGGTGGCAGGTGCCACATTCCCTATAAGCACCGATAACTGAACTTGCACAGAGGCAAGCCACTCGATACCGAGGTTGTATTCCATAGACCCTGCTATAACACCTATAAAGGTTTCAATGCAGCACAAAAAAACATTTGAGAAGAAAAATAGTTTTATTTCAGTCCTTTTTGTTTTTAGACCAGCAGAAAGTTATTCAGAGACGGTTGACAAGACTTTAGAGCGGAGGACTGACACAGTCTAAAGCAACTATTCGTGTGCCGAAAAAGCTAGTAATCCTCTGAAACCTATGCCTAACAGACAAAGACACTCCTCTTACGACGTGGAGGACAGTGGAAGCCCCAGTGGCCGTGTGAAGCTGTTCTTGTATCTAACAGTCAAGCAGCTATCACTCACAGAAAACGTGTTTGTCAAGAACGTGCAATAACACCAGGGTTCTCCGAGAACAACTGGTCTGTTTTTTTCACGATGACGCCCCCACTACCACGCAGGACAAAGGATATGAATATAGGCTTGGAAACATCTATTAAAAGCCGGGGCAAATCTACCAGCGAGCAATCAAAGCCAAAGATAAATAATCGTTGTTGAGGCCTTGGAGCACAACGCCATTTTGTGTTCAGTGTCTATAAAGCTTACGCATATCAACATAATAAAAAAACATCAGAAACATTAACCAACCTGGGTTGAACCTTTGTTGTCATGTGAAGGGTAGTTCAGCATATTTGAGCATTCTGACATATCTCGCCTTCTTACCCGTGAGCAGGGTAATATTTTGGGTATCCATGTAACTCCTCTCTTAAGAGACGGTTTTTCCCCGGGGGCTTGGACCGTGGGAACACATCCAACGTGGAATGCAGGGCCCTATACACCAGATTGGTTAATGCTTTATAAAATCGTCTAGTATTCTTAAACTATTTCGATTCTTATTCTTAAACTAAATCGACTATCAGACGTGTTCCGGTTTTCGCCATTTTCTCCCTTATGTACAGAAAGAAACGCACCCAACTCCTTGGCGATTAGCACCAAATTGGCGTACAGCTTCGCGGTCAATACCAGCGTGTTACTAACAAGCAGCGGCTGCGATTGATGACACCTTTGATGACCTTAAGTCATCAGGTTGTCTTTATCATACATACCGCAAGTGTATGATCATCAGAGTAACCAAAACACACCTGCCCTTCGATTCATACTCCATATAGCTGTACAACAGATCTTGGTAGCGCTCGAGACGGGATCAAATGTCAAAGATCACATATGACCGCAGAAAACATAGCCTAGATGTCTAGTTTTCATTTCTTGAACGAAATTTTGAACGCTGATGCGAATAGTATTCAACCCAAATATCTGATTACTTCTCACAAGTTAGAACGTAGGGTACAGGGGGTAGTACCCTTAGAGGTTACCTACAGGCACCAATAGCAAAAAAGGCAAATGGGTTCTTAAAGGAAAAAAGGGCACCAAAAAGTCAACTGCGGAAAGTCAACTGAGGTCATGCCATGCCTTATATCCAAGTTACATCCGGGAGAACAGAGCACAAAGTCTAAAAAGGCGAAAATATGCTTGACACGCTTTAGGAAATTAGGTCAGAGGCCTGGTGCGACCCGGCTTTTTAAGAATAATTCCCCATTAGCTATGAAAAGCCGGCCGAACCACATTAAAGCCATATCCTAGCCAAGTCCGAGAACACTCAGGGGGCTGCAGCAACCTCCTCCTTAGAATTCGAGGGTCAAACCGACCCGTTTCTGTAAAAACTAAAACAAAATCACTTTGAAAGAAATTGGAGAAAACAATTTGTTGGTACACCAGCCCAAAAACTCCCCAAAGGCTTGAGCCGTTAAACGTCAACAGCCATTGACGCCACCAACAGACTCCTCGGGACGAGACTAACTGACTCTTCCCCTCGGAAATTAAATGTTTCAACACTAGCCCCATGGAGTTAACTGCAAAAAACGGATTTAGAAGTCCATGACCCATCCCTTCCTTCTCCCTCAAATCCTGATTTCTGGGCAGAAGTGCAGGACATAGGAGTGGCGACGCCAGCATCTGAACGCGCCAAGTAATTTGGCTTCGGTCGGTTCCACATGCCAGGATATCTGAACGGTAGCTGGTGTAAACTTAATAACAGAAGCGTCTCACTGTGAGAACGTCCGTTGGCGGATGAACTTTAGCCCCAGTAAAGCAAGAGTAGTGGCTTTACGTGCGACTGAATTTACGACCCATGGCTTTCCAGAGCCGAGAAAGATCCACTGGAGCAGTACTGGAAATTAGAGACGACGCAGAGTTTCTCGTTGTAAATTCATGCGTTTGTGCTTCATCTTTCACAATATAAATCAAGGTCGAACCCCAAGCAGATATATCAAGGCCCAACCCCACACGGCCTGTTGCTGCTTCCGCGCGTTTGCCGAAAACCTGCCGTCAGCCAGTCCCCTCCAACAGCAAGCGCAGATCACCGGACGTGACGTCACACCTCGTAGCGTATACCATGGGAAAATTAAATGATTAAATATCCAAATATTTTAAAAGAGGCCCAGAATCGAAAATCAAATGATTATTTATTGCATTTGGGATAAACTTGATTACCCTGTATTCTCACAAATTCGTAAGCGGGAAGTGCCATTAGCAGCAGTTTAACACACGACCCAAAGGTGAAGGAATTCCTCCACCCCCGAGTGACGTCACACGGGCGTGGAGGAATTCCTCTTGAACGTACCTTTAAGTAAAGGTATTTGGCCGTCAACGACCTCCGAGAACACACACGACTGTCACAACGGAATTTTTACAGACAGCCAGTCTGATCACAAGCTGTTTGCGAGGCGGTTTATCTAAGAGAACTCTCCAGAAAAATCTCGCCTCGAACGCTGTGGACTGTGGGTCCCGATGAGGTGTAGTTACCTCTCTTCAGGACATGCAAACCAAATGATGGCTCCGTATGCGACGTAAGTCGTAATACGTGAAACATAAATTCCGTCCCCCACCATGAGTCTATTAGACCAAACCGGCGTTGTAGGCGCCATTTAATATTACTGTGCCGTTGCACCTCTTCTCTCTCTCTCTCTCTCTCTCTCTCTCTCTCTCTCTCTCTCTCTCTCTGTCTCTGTCTCTGTCTCTGTCTCTGTCTCTGTCTCTTCTCTGTCTCTGTCTCTGTCTCTGTCCGTCTCGTCTCTGTCGTCTCGTCTCGTCTCTGTCTCGTCTCTGTCTCTGTCTCTGTCTCTGTCTCTGTCTCTGTCTCTGTCTCTGTCTCTGTCTCTGTCTCTGTCTCTGTCTCTGTCTCTGTCTCTGTCTCTGTCTCTGTCTCTGTCTCTGTCTCTGTCTCTGTCTCTGTCTCTGTCTCTGTCTCTGTCTCTGTCTCGTCTCTGTCTCTGTCTCTGTCTCTGTCTCTGTCTCTGTCTCTGTCTCGTCTCTGTCTCTGTCTCTGTCTCTGTCTCTGTCTCGTCTCGTCTCGTCTCTGTCTCGTCTCTGTCTCTGTCTCTGTCTCTGTCTCTGTCTCTGTCTCTGTCTCTGTCTTGTCTCTGTCTTGCTCTGTCTCTGTCTCGTCTCTGTCTCTGTCTCTGTCTCTGTCTCTGTCTCGTCTCGTCTCTGTCTCTGTCTCGTCTCTGTCTCTGTCTCTGTCTCTGTCTCGTCTCTGTCTCTGTCTCTGTCTCGTCTCGTCTCTGTCTCTGTCTCTGTCTCGTCTCTGTCTCTGTCTCTGTCTCTGTCTCTGTCTCTGTCTCTGTCTCTGTCTCTGTCTCTGTCTCTGTCTCTGTCTCTGTCTCTGTCTCTGTCTCTGTCTCGTCTCGTCTCTGTCTCTGTCTCTGTCTCTGTCTCGTCTCTGTCTTGTCTCTGTCTCTGTCTCTGTCTCTGTCTCTCTCTCTCTCTCTCTCTCTCTCTCTCTCTCTCTCTCTCTCTCTCTCTCTCTCTCTCTCTCTCTCTCTCTCTCTCTCTCTCTCTCTCTCTCTCTCTCTCTCTCTCTCTCTCTCTCTCTCTCTCTCTCTCTCTCTCTCTCTCTCTCTCTCTCTCTCTCTCTCTCTCTCTCTCTCTCTCTCTCTCTCTGTCTCTCTCGTCTCTGTCTCTGTCTCTGTCTCTGTCTCTGTCTCTCTCTCTCTCTGTCTCTCTCTCTCTGTCTCTGTCTCTGTCTCTGTCTCTCTCTCTCTCTCTCTCTCTCTCTCTCTCTCTCTCTCTCTCTCTCTCTCTCTCTCTCTCTCTCTCTCTCTCTCTCTCTCTCTCTCTCTCTCTCTCTCTCTCTCTCTCTCTCTCTCTCCCGGCCGGAAGTTTGCTCGAGCACAGCACGAGTGGGTGGAGTGAAACTGCTAAGCGAAATCAGCGAGTGTGTACTGTTCAAACTTCTTAAAAGCACTGGTATGCTGTATTGCCAGGGGATAGCGTGATGGGTGAAAGTTATGTATGTGTAGAGGTTGTTTTTCACTCACGCCGGCCTCCGCACGAATAACGTTAATGGAGAGAGAACGGGAACACATTGTGCAACACAAAGTCTGTACCTACTTCAGGATGTTTTTTTTCAAGAAGTAGAGTAAAAGATGACGAGTTACACAGAGCAGTGGGCGACATTTCCACGTCTTTGGATTGCTCCAGGCTTGGCATTCAGAGTCGCCGTGTAAATTACTCTCCTTCAGTAAAACATCTGACCTTATGCACACACATTTGATATTTCTATCCAGAGCAGAGCCCCAGGAGGTTTCGCACTAAGCACTTCTTCGTGTTCTGAAAGTTCGTTCCTTGCTTAACTGAGTCGAGCAGACTGCCTTAAAAAAAGTGATTCCGTTGGGAGACAACTGCCATAAGGCCGACTGCTTTGCTCTAAAATTCGTATCAGCGCCTGAGACAGGTGGAATGGCAAACCTCACCCAGCAAGCGAATGCAGAAACACAAGAGAAGTTGCTCAGGCTCTCCTATGCTCTCATCTTGGTCACGAGGAATGCTGGCAATTTTTGGGATCCGTGACGCCCGTTATGATACTAGAGAGAATATGACGACTCCTCGTTTCTGGATTTATAGCATGGAAAAAATGTTGACGATCTAGGTCAAGATACAGGATACGTATGTGAAAACACGTACCCGCACAATACACCTCACTGCAAGCACATTTCAAATACTTGAAATTGTTTGATGCAAATACAGTCAGTAGCCAAGTTAGCACTTGGTAGGTACCATTCGCAAGACTAATTATAATCTGCACCTATATAATATGTTACAAGTACAACAATAACCTTATCTGAAATTTATAGGACAGTAATGTGGTTGGCGAGCAATACAGTCAAAAAATTTATATCACTCCCGAAGTTTCCTTAATAAGACTATAAGACGGCTGCATGAGAACGAGCTAGGGAGAAGGCCGCTCGGGAGGTCAGGTGGTAGTGTTGGGCTCCGGATCACTCCTCAGAGAAACGCAGTGGAGGTGCGTGTGCAGGCTTGGGACAGATTCTCCCCAGACGCTACGGCACTGAATATTTACCCGACGTAGGTCCGCTGACAACTGACTGGTGAGGGTGACCTGGCGGCCGTCCCTGTGCTTTGTGGGAGGTTAAACTTTGGCTTCTAAGTCGACCCTTCACTGCGGGAGTTGGCCGTTCGGATGGTAGGGTCGGGGTCACCGTGATAAGTCAACTGATGACTTAAGTTAGACTCCGACTTAAAAAAGGAGCTTGCAACAACTTGGACAAAAAAGCCGCATGGGCTCTGACCAGCCACACTGTAATTACTATTACATTATTTCTTGATTTTCTCTCCTCCAAGTTCAGAAAACCAATGGAGGATAAAATAAACCATGAGCAAGTTCCAGCTCGACCGCAGCCAGTTTGGACCCTTATTGATGCCCCCTAGTTAGCGGCAGTCCCGGGTGGATCCAGTGAGACGGCTGGGGCGGCCCCTCCTCGTTGGGAGCAGTGGTAGCGGTAGTAGTAGTGGTAGTAGTGGTAGTAGGGGCGCCCTGGGACAGGAAGTGCAGTACCACTGCAGCCAAAAGCACAACGTAATTTTCGGGGGCAGAACATATTACGTGATGGAGTAAAGAACAATGAAGCCCTATCACGAGATCATGTCTCAGTACTCTGGGAGAGCTCTGCGTTCCTGAATAAAATCGCTTAGTAAGAACACAAAGGAACTAGCTGTTACAGAAACTATGCGCTATCTTAAAACTCCGGGGGCAATCTGCGCCCCCCTCACGAAAAAAACTGAGCGTCTGATGGAAGCTTTGGAAAAGTCCCGGAGCCCACGTTGCCGATCATAGCTTGGCTTCCAGCTAAAACGCTGCCGGCTCAACCGACATCACATATAACGTAAGACATAACACCTGACCGGTTCCGATCATCCAGTCCGAGCCGATAGAAAGCAATTAACCATGTGTATTAATGGGGTGATTTGTAGTTAATGTATTAATAACTAAGGAAATGAGCTAATTTGTATTAATGAGTTCATAATTAACTACTGGGTTAATTTGTAATCATTGAAGCAATTAGTAATTAGTAATTTGCACTGATAAATAGAAGAATAATTCCCAACAAAATGCAGCCACCACTCTGCCAGTGTTTCTCCTAATGTATAAAAGGACATTGATGGCTTTTAGGCTATAAGTGCCTATAAACTCCATCGGAATATAACTGCGGTACAAGCTTAGGCGTATATTCAAAATGCAAGACCTACCAGATCCCTATTTGGCCTTCATTGCGGAAAATGCAAGCTTCTGCTGCGTTTTTGGGGACGGGGGAGGGGAGTGAGTGGGAGGGGGATTTGTTGGCCATCTGGCAGATATACTTCTGCTTCTTATCATATTAAATTTGGCTTCTTTCCTTTGTCTCTTTCGACAGAGTCTTCTATTGACACAACTAAACGTCCTTTATTACACGGGAATTATGCAACAAAGGAAAATTGGACGCTACATAATTCATGTCACACATTACTGATGCTGATTAGAATCCGTCTTGATTGATATGTATCATCATTCCACGCAATGAATCAGCTGTATACATAACTTTGTGTATTGTTTAAATTGTAGACAACATTGCATACAATGATGTATTGCGGTCTGCCTGTAAACCTACAAATCATCTTACAACATTCCCGGATAAATTAACTTGGTAAAGTTATTTAAAAAGAGCTTTGGTTAGGTACATATACATGTACATGTATACAGTTTTGGTATACATTTACTTTTCTGAATATCGTTTGCTCGACTGGGATTGGTTTGCGACCAGTTATATGGGCTGGGGCAGTGTGCGCTGATCAATAATTTTACAGTTCATCATTCGTGACGACTAATCAAGGGCTATGGTGCATCAATGTCCGTTCATGTCTTACCAAGCCCGACTGCTAATGGTAATCGCTTCGCTTCACGCATATAATTTTCATACATCGTGCATTTCAATTTCCCTCGAACTGATGCATATATAGTCTGCTATTTCCGCCAAACACCTCGCCTCGATACGAGAATGTCGCTCCGATTGTTTTGCAAGTCTAGCGAAGACAAATTAAACAGCATCGGACTCAATTCAAAAACATGGAATCGATAGCAGCCAAACCCAGTACAAGGCGAAAACGTGCTGAAGCATAATAGTAGATATACATCACAGGAAAAAGAACGTGAAAGAGATAGTGTGCACGCAGTTTCGATTTTGTTTTGGCTAGCTCTTCGAGCTTACAGGAAGCTGAGAATTTACCTCCTTGCTTACAAAAGAACCACAACCTATTCAGTTTTAAACTCCGTGAGATATCCTGCACCTGTTCGGGTAAAAATATGCGGAGGACTGTCTCCAATTTTCTTAATGGAAGGCAAAGACCGAAGTCATAAGCGGTTTTCGGGAGTAGACAGTTTATAAACGCTAAAACCGGGTAAATTCACGGTGGTTCACAGTGACAAGCATAGGCGGATCCAGGATTTCCGATGGGGAAACTTTAGTGAGGGGGAGGGGCACAAATTTGGGTCCGGAAGGACGTCACCTGAGATAGGGGTGCCAATTTTTACAAGTCTGGGCCTTCAGAGGGATTCCAAAGTACATAGTAGGAGCGCCAATACCTGCATCCTGAGGAGGTGGGAAACGACTTTTCGGAGGGGGAGTTCCAGGGAGCACCGGGGGCGATGTGGTGGGTTGATCGATCAGAGGGAGGGGCACGTGCAACCCCATACCCAACTGGATCCTCCTATGGTGGCGAGAAGAAACAAATACTACAAATTTGAGAGAGATAATGCCCTTTATTTCTGCCTCACACCATTCAAATAAGCCAACATTTCTGCCTCACAACTATAAGCCAAGTCCCAAGATTTGGAGGTGCGCGTCCACATGAATTCCCCCCGTGCTTTCGAGGAACATAGCCATATCGTTAGGACAGACCTCCACATTTACAGTGACGTGGCTACAAAGCGACCTCTCCAGCAACCACTACAACTGCGCCCGGTCGGAGACTTTACACCTCCCAGCGCCGGGTAACCTCAGCGTGCGTGTGTTTGTGACGTCATGCCGTATCGACCGGTGATTGGTGGGCAGACACTGCGGCGCCCGGCGTCGTCAGCTGATTATGGGGAGGGGCGGGGGAGGGGTGTCGCCGCCACAGCCCCCAGTGCAACTGCAAGGCTTGCGAACGAGCCGGTCCCCGTTCTAGCTGCCTGGCAAATGAACTCTGACGTCACCGGCTGAACGTTCGCAGGCGGTTTGAAGCAGCGGTCAGGGACGTGTTTCAAAATAGGTGCTTTTTGGCGGTGGTGAAAATAAACCTACGATTTCACTGCATTACACTCAGCGCGGGAGGCGATTCAAGTTTACGAAATACTTTTCGACTGCGGCCCACTGGTAGATCCGGGGGGGGCGGGAAACTGCCCCCCAAACCCCTGATTTTTACCGATGTTCTTTAAAAACACTTGTTTTTCACGATGTTGGACCTCCATTGACCCCCCCGAAATCGCCGGTCTGGATCCGACCCTGCCACGCCCCCAGCCAAGTGGACCTGCCATCCATGTTCACACTAGACGGAGGAGGGGTTCGAAACGCACCTCGATCTCGGCTCCTAACACCATCGTAACAAAACGTGAATGACGGTGGATAGCCCATGATAAATGATTACCAGACTATACCAGTCACTTTTTGGATCAAGTCAGCTCGAGATCATGACAGGCCAAATAAGGTGACAGGTTGGGGGCGCCCTCTTTGGCTCTGGCGTTTGACAAGCGGGAACGGCCGATTGCGGGGGCAGTGTGTGCAGTTGCACACCCTGAAAAAAATCATATTGTGCATCAAGGGTTCTACAAGAAAGGTCCATTAACAACGTATCATCATGCTCCGGGGTGCAGCACTCCAAAAATATATGTTCCTTTCAAAGTTATTACCCCAAAATCTGGCTAGGTAGCTGAACATGACCGCTCAAAGGCCGCAGGTCAAAATATTCAGTCTATGCCTCGAGTGGCCTAACATATTATGACTTTGAAATTACGAGTAAGTCATAATAAGCCCAACTACAAGGAACATTTGTCATTTTTTGTCGGTCTTTTATAATATTTTTTAATGTAGTTCCAAAAAGAAGGCCGTGATACCTTACTGACCCTTCATCATCCATAAAAAAATGTGTTGCTACGAGTTGTGATACTCTATGAACCTATCATAAGATATGCATCTCGGGTTAATAGATTAAGCCTATTCTCACTGATGCCACTTGTTTGGGTATGAGGTCACTTGATCTAACCTGAACTACTTAGACCTGAAATTTTAGAGAACGTTGCGCAAATCATCAAGGATGGGGTGTAATAATGTGATCAGGGATAAGTAAAACGGCGTTGTGTATCGCTGTTTGAGCTATGTCGCAAAAATCCCGAGGTATTCCCAGGCTATGCCCAGGTAAAAATCATGGATATTCAACCCCCCCCAGCCCCGCTCCACTTGGTTAAGGAGCAACGCAGGCATTTACGCATTAATGCATTGATACAAATAACTATAGTTTGCCTGCAATCAAAATTATAATCCTGAAAATCCATAGAGCAGATAGCCTTTATAGCGTGTCTAAGTTTAACAGTTTTCAACTATTGGAGGCACGGTAGGTCAGTGGTCTGTATAACTGGCTTCCACGCGGCTGGCCCGGGTTCAAGACCCGGCGGCTTCCCCGAACAAGAAGCTGGCTCCCGAGAAACTCTTCCAACGGGGGAACAGTTAAACCCCATAAATTATCGATAAGCCCCAAAAATTATACTTGTTTCATATCATTAGACTCAGTGGGAGCATTGCTCTTACACTGCTGTATCAAGACTACATGCTGTATGGCAAGGTTGGCTTTTCCACGCTGGATCGCAGGATTCAGATACAACTACTGGAATTATATACCAAAAAACAACCACATCACACGTTGCACCTCGTAAGGTTCTCCCGGGTTAGCTGGGCCCATTCCTCAATTCATACCAAGCTGTGCAGTTCACTCCGAACCTTACAACAACGCACTTCGGACATGTCTGCCAAACTGAGCCGCAGTGCTGTGCGCAAGGGCGCGCACAGGCCGGAACTTTGGGGGGCAAAACTGCTAAAACTGCAACAAATCATTTAACACACCATTTTCCGAAAATCTTCATATAAGGCGAAAGGCAATATATCCCTATAGGGAGCGTACCCCCCCCCCGACTAACCCGCTGAATGATGTTCTGGCAGTGTGCCAACATCGGGTGCCGACGACACCGCTGATAACCGTGCTCCCCCGAGATAAATCACCTCACAGTCGTACTGCTTAAAACGAATCCCAGGCTACTACTCGCTCAGAATTTTTCCACTATCAGGACAGAATGTACAATTCGCTGATGGTTTAACACCAACAGCATCAGTAATAAAAATATCCTAACATAAGGGGTTGCCGGCCCGCTGCTTCACACCCGTATCACAAGATGTCCTAAGCTTGTGGAATATGTAAAAAATCACAAACTCACATAGGCAAGATCTATATCAGATAGTTAAGATAAGATAATAAGTATGATAGTTACATAAAATAGTAAATTTGTAGCTGGAAGGCCTCCTAACAGCCCAGGAAACAAACGAGCAGTCGCTTGTCTTGTTGCTAGCCATTAATAGTACCCAGGAGGATGTTGGCCTTGATCACAGCACACCGGCGGCGACAGTTTTTGCTGTCGCTGCGAGACATTTTTTTCTGCACGAATGCACTGTCGTCCCATTTCCCTCACGCATCACTTTGTCTAATCTATACAAATCGGATCACCTGCTTTTTTCTTGACTCTGGTAAAGACTGATCGTGGTACAGACAATAAAAACAGTACGGAATCATCGCTATATGTCTGGCAGTCGTGCTCCACCAAATGGACGGAAACCACTGCCTGCTTTGAAAAGACAGCCGTGGCACCGGCTGCCTTGATACATTTTCTACTGGTTTTTCACATCTTCAGTCTCTATCTATTTTATTTCTTTGGTTGTTTATTTTCAAAAGGCGGCAAGGCACTGGACTATCAGCAAGTTTTTCTCACCTTTTCACTACTTTCGCGTAAGACATACCACAGCTCAATTAGCGGAGCGTGGAAAGGGGGCGATAAAGGGCAAAAGTCCAAATTAAGCGAACTCTGAAATGAGCCTGAAAGTCCATTTACTACCCGACCATGTATGTCCCGACGATACCGTTCTCCCGTACTTCAAAGGGAATGTGGCACCTTCATAACGTGATTTTAACTGAGATCGCCAAGTTGTAAAGCAAGCCGGAAAACCCGGTACTCAATAATCCTTTGTCTTGGAACTCGAGATTTCCGCAGAAAAACGCTAAAACCTACCTGCAATGTACCCCTCATGTACCCTTAGCAGCAGGCCACAGTTGTCATGGCTGTTGGTGTGACGACATATGCTGACGTCACGATGAGCATCAGCTAATCGAAGCCCTTTGAAGACTTCCGAGTATGGTAGTGGTTGCCAGATCATGACATCATCTACAGGCATATATTTATTTCTTTTCCTAGAGGAGTATCTTAAAATAAAAATATTGAGCTTATTGTACATTTTTTTCAGAGAAATCATGAGTGGTTTCATGATTTTCGGCTAAAAGTACACCTAATTACACTAAATTCCACGATTCGACCAAGGTGCCACATTCCCTTTAACATGGCAGCGGCACGACCCGGTGTTTGCGCCATTGCGGCTTGCAGGGGAGTCGCCACCGGGAGGGAGGGGTAGGGGGGCCGCCCTCCAATTTTCGGCCAAAAATTTCCTGGTCTCAGTCAAAGTGGGAGAAAACGAGTCATTCGTATAACCAGCCGTTGCAGAAGGCGAAGAGGAGCCCAAATTCGAACAGTATTTGGTCCTAACGTGGAAAGCTTTTGTCAGCGTCAGTTTGAAGTTTGGCTGCCCCCCCCCCACTTTTTTTGCTGGTGGCGACGCTTATGGCGGCTTACACACGACAAATTCGACACATTATTTAAGGTGAGAGAATACACTTTTGAAAAGGTTTTCTATTTCGAAACAGAAAGTTGTAAGTTGTAATCCTCGAACCAATGAGTGCTTGGCTCGAGGATTGACAAACCCTGCTCACGTTTCCGAAAAGCCTCTGAATGAAATATGAGTGTAATGACTTCTAGCTAGATACTATGTCATGACATGGGAAAAGCCACCTGCTACGGTGCCTCCTAATAGTGAAAGCAACGCACCATAGAAGTGAGGATAACAACGCTGAAAACGTGAGAGAAAGCGAAAATACTAACTTGCAGAAACTGTTCACGCGAAGAGCCCACAAAAATGCAACTTTTTGCAAACCTTATTAGGCTATTCTCTGAGCAGAAAACCATTACAATCCGCGAACTCCCTGACACGCACACGCAGTAGGTGATCGACCACTCCGCCTCCGGTGCCGCCCCGGCCGAGTGTGTACGTTCAGAAGACGGCTGTCTGCAACGGAAGCCCAGCTACTCGCTGCAGTGCCTAAAATCAATCGCTCACAAGGTGGCAGTCGATCCAGCAGTGGCAGTTGATGCAGCGTCCTTACACCGCTGCGGTTGAAGTTGATGCAGCGTCCTTACACCACTGCGGTGAAAGTTGTTGCAGCGCCCATAAAATAATGCAGAAGCAGTTGATGCAGCGTCCATAGAAAACTGGGGCGGCAGTTGAAAGCAACGTCTATAGGATACTGCGGCGGCAGTTGATGCAGCGTCCATAAAATAATGCGGCAACAGTTGATGCAGCGTCCTTACACCACTGCGGTGGAAGTTGATGCAGTGTCCTTACACCACTGCGGTGAAAGTTGATGCAGCGCCCATAAAATAATGCAGAAGCAGTTGATGCAGCGTCCAGACAAAACTGCGGCGGCAGTTGAAGCATTGTCCATAAAAATACTGCGACGACAGTTGGTAGTTGGCGGTAGTTGATACAGCATGGGGGCGGCAGTAGTGAAGTGGTCAGCGTAGCTGGCTTCCACGCAGCCGACCCGGGTTCAAGGCCCGGCGGCTTCCCTGAACAAGGAGCAAGCTGGCTCCCGAGAAACCCTTCCAACAGGGAAATAGTTGGCAACGCCATATAACCCTGGCAGTTGGTGCGTCGATAAGCACCAAATATTATTAGTTGATACAGCGTCCATACGCCACTCCCCCTGCGGCGGAGGTTGGCGCATGGTCCATACGTGTCGGAAAAGGGCCCCAGAGGGAGACTGCTCCCCCACTTTTCATAACAAATTCCTTATTTTTTTTTTTTTTTTTTTATTATTATTTTTATATCCTTTTATTTCCCCCCAAAAACAAAATTTTAACAAAAAAATGAAGGTATCTTGGGTAAAAGGAGCCCAACTGCGATGTTTTGTTTCAAGAGGAGAGGGCTTCTAGAAAGCAGCAGGTTTAATATTGACTGCCCCCCCTCACCTTTTGTCGGTGGCGACGCTTATGCAAGTGTCTGCTTCTGGTGTAAAACACGCAGGACGAAACCAAAAACCTTCCAGGCGGCGGGGTTTGGTCTGGAGGTCACCACAGCCTCAAAGGCTCTAGCTTTCCGGGTTGGTTCACGACCAAGAGTTTTTCAAATGTTTGCTGGAGGTAAAAGATACAGGTTTTTGGATATAACATTATTATACACCACTTATATAACATTATACATAAAATTATTATTATCATTATAACATTATAACATGTTGGATATAACACAAAGACTTTTAAGCAGTCACTTTTAACGACATCCATGCGGTAATTGTATAACAGTGGTTGACAGGTGTTGGTTTAAGTGTTAATATCCATGCGGTAAGTTTTCTTTCCACGCCTACTCAAAAGCACTCAGCTTCCCATAGACTAAAGCTTTGAAACGCCTCTGGCCTTGAAACGCCGACGTCGGCTTTCCTGTTCCCAGGCAACTTGGATGGGGCCTACCACATGCAGTGTTCTTCCACCGCGTCGGATATTTGCAGCCTCAGAATATCCACTGATTTACGGCTCTCTTGGCCTGTGTTCTACACGAGATGAGCGGTTGGGTGCTGTAATTTCGCCTGAAATTGTGAAGCACTGCCCACAGCAGAGGGCTGACGATGTAGACAGCAATGTTAAGTGTTGTGCAGTCTCTAGACGCCCAAGTACACCATCGTGATGTCTAAGGCTTTCAAAGAAATGTGATACCTTCATAGTATTTACACCGATCCAGTTCGCAATGAGCTTGACAAACATAACCAGGCTTCATATTTTGCATCTCCCACATCCCACAGTTGGTGGGAAAACAGTGTTTCATGAAGTTACTACTTTTTGAGTGCACGCAGATCTTCTACAAAGCCGCGGCCACCCAATGGGCCTCACAGGTGACGGCGGATGCTGATTGTTTATTGGGACTTAGCGGGAATGCGGCACCTTAATAACGTGATTTTAAATACTGAGATAGCCAAGTTATAAAGCAAGTCGGAAAACCCGGTACTCTATATATCATTGGTCTTGGAACTCGATATTTCCGCAGAAAAAAACTAAAACCATTCTCGAAATATACTTCTCATGTACCTCTCGTCAGGCGGCCATTGTTGTGAGCTGCTGGTGTGACGACATAGGCTGACGTCACGATGAGCATCAGCCAATCGAAGCCCTTGAAGCGTTTCGAGTATGGTAGTGGTTGCCAGATCATGACATCATCCACAGGCAGAGATTTATTTCTTTCCCTAGAGAAGTATTTTAAAAATCAAAATATTGAGCTTATTGTACATTTTTTCAGGGAAACCATGAGTGGTTTCATTATTTTCGACTAAAAATACGCCTAATTACACTAAATTTCAGGATTCGACCAAGGTGCCACATTCCCTTTAAGGGCGCACCAACCTTAGCGGTTATATAGCACCCCTGGCGGCAGATGCGTAGACTTCAAAGCGGGAAAAATGCGGATTCGATAGATGTCAATTTATGCTCTAAATACATGAAAAATACTGTTTTTCCCGCCAGTGGTGAGTCCTGAGACGAATCAAGTATCAAACCTGGGACAAGCGGGGATTTCCTAGCTCATCACGTGGATACCTCAGTTTAACTCATTTTAAAGGTGCAACACTCACTTTAAAAAGAGTCAAAAAGTTTCTCGGAAGCAAAAAAAATTAAAATGATCCTCTATATGTCCTTCACAGGCTATTTGTTCGTTCTAATCGTTAATGTAAAAAATTTGTCCACATGATGTATTAATCTGCAAAGTAAGTTTGTAAAATAAATTATAAGCTGTGGATGTCCATCGAATTATCTGACAGCTGTGACTAAGCTATCCAAAACTGAAACTACACCACCACACCGAGTACGCTCAGCTAAACATGTTTTTTTTCAGAACTTATGGAGACCAGAACTTTCAGAACGGAGCTGGAGGAGGTTCGGTATGAGGCCAGAATGGGGCGAGAGAAGGCCCGGTCCAACACAAGTAATGCCACAATTTTACCACTGGTTTCCAAAACATAAATAAGCAGGCCAATTTGGTTTATTTAATTAATATTTCCGGAATCGCTAACACTTGCTAACACTTTCCATGATATCCTCCGTGTGAAAAATTATAATTCGAAAGTCTGAGAACAAAGTTAACTCCAAAGATTAGTTTACAACATTGAGATGATTGAGATAACGTCGACGCTTGCTTGTCAAACTCCCGATGCGCCTTCTTCCCTGCTCTTCCTTGAAGTAATCTGAACGCATCAAAGAGTTTAATGTTATCAAAGAGAGTGGTGCAATGTGGACACAAAGTAGATGGAAAAAAATCCGGTTTACCTTTCTGCACCAGGAAGCTCAAAAGTTCATTCCGCAAACCAGCACCAGCACAAGATTTCTCGAACTTAATTCTCTAAGTAGAACTTCCTGATCCTTTCCTCGGACTGCTGATAGCTAGGTCTATTGGCGTTCATTATCACATCCTCTTTTTTTACCCGTGAGATCTTAACTACAACAAAATCAGATACATTTCCACAGAAGCAGGTTTAGTCAATCAATTTCGGCCATGTTTAAGCATTACGCTATCGGACACGTTTCTCGGGATCCAGGTAAACATATGATACCAATCCAAACTCCTTATGGTACTTCCGTATATCCCTGTCAATAAAAAGATCCTTAATGCGTTTAGGCGCTTTAATCTCTGTCGCTGTTCTACTAGTGGAGCAGATAACTGTAAAAAATCGTTCAAATCCGGATACAAGCACCAAAATTGGCACCTATACTCTTTAAGGACTGCTCGTTTCAGAAAGCCCGTTAGCCACCTGAAATTCCAAGATGGCCGCCATTTTTCAATATGGCCGCCATTAGCACGCACAGTAGAGGGGGTTCTTAAGTACCCCCACCTATTTTTCCACGTTGGCCGGAGAACCGTTCGCCGTTGGAAAAAGATACTGGGCCAAATTTGAGAGAATTGTTGAACGCGTCGATTGGTGAAGGTTTGTTTGACAATCGATAAATAATATTTTTACTTATAGGCTTTCAAAGTCCGCCCCATATTTTGAGACCGTCGCAGTCGCGCGGTCGCACCAGTTCGCGTGCTTTGTAGACCGAGTGGTGACGTCATAGCGTCAAATAATCAGGTTACATGTCGAGGTCAACCCATATGAAGGTCAAGGTCAAAGGTCACGGACAAAAGGCCATTGACCCCAGTAATCTGGGCAGATGGCATTATTCAGTATGACGTATACGTCATACTGACATGTAATGTATAACATACATGTTCTGAGCTGACTTCATAGTCAAGGCTTTTCAAGGTTAGGGTCACAGGCAGGGGCGCAGCCAGAGGGGCACAGGGGCACGTGCCCCCTATCGGTGCCGGAGTGCCCTTTGATCGCTAGACGGTGTACCTTGTGTGGGCCATGCTGCTCGAAGTTTGGTGCCCTACGGCGCTGAACCTAGATGCAACTGGACTGCATTTAACAATTAAAACTATTTTAAATTTAGTGCATTTTTGGTCAGCTAGGGCATTTTCCCGTCTTTCCAAGCATCCGGAAAGAGTATGGACACGTATTCCGCTTCCAGCTAATGCCTCATCGTCGCCAATAATCGTACGGGCTGAGCTAATCTGGTGCCCCTTGAGCCCATCTGGTGCCCACTGAGCTGGTTTTGGCCCCTTGAGCTAGTAAGTCTGAGTAAGTCTGATGACCCCGAACGTGCCTGGTGCCCTATTAGCTGTTTTAGTGCCCCTTGAGCTGATCTCATGCCTCCCGAAGTTTATCTACTGTCCCCTGAGCCAATATGGTGCCACTTGAGCATATCTGGTGCCCCCTGAGCTGGTCTGGTGCACCCGTAGCTGATATTGTGTTCCCTGGGCTGATCTATGCCTATGCTCTGGTAATAACCCCATAGTGCACCGCTTGCCGCCGCTAGGGGTTCATGACCTCTGACTTCCAAATGTCTGGAACTGTCGCTGTTTCACCCACCTGCGTCGGTGGTCTGAGGATTCAGGATTCAAGAACAGGATTCTCTCATCTGTTTTGTGTGCGCTGCTCATGTTGTTTCTGTAGTAGATGTGATGTGTCTGTGTAACGGTTGTCTCTGTTTATATATATATATATATATATATATATATATATATATATATATATATATAAACAAACAGAGACATAATACCTTTGACCTTTATATATATATATATATATATATATATATATATATATATATATGGTACCCAGGTATCTATTCCATGCTACTAACAATGTGCTTCTGCAATATGCAATACCTGGGGTATATATGTTACGGGCAGTATGGGATTTCAGGCATTTTGCGAACTGCCCAGGCGTTTTACAAACTGCCCAGAAAGCAGAGCAGTTTGCGAACTGCCCGGTCATTTGGTCAGTTTGCAAACTACCTGGGCATCATTTTGCATAGTGCCCGGCTCTCCGGTCAGTTTACAAACTGCCCACCCGGCGGGCAATTTGCAAAATGACCGGTTTTCACATGAATCACATGAATCGGAATGGATGTATGTTTAGATTTAAATTATAAAACAAAAAGGAAATAATTTGACCCACGTGGCATTGGTTTGAGCCACGCGACAAAAAGACTGGTGGTGGAACTAGGGGCACCGGGGGCACATTGACCCCCTTAAATGAGAAACTTAAAAACTATTCCTATTCCTTTTGATGGAAATTAATGTATTGAAAAGCCCATGCTACCCCCTATAAATCCAGGCGTTTTGCCGCTCCTGACAGCAGACGGTGGCCGTCCAAAAACGGTATGAATGCAGCACTCTGGCGGGGTTGAATATTGGGCCTAATTATTCGCGACTATTGGCCAGAACATTTAATTGAACATTGAGAGCTCCCCTCGCATTTTCCGGCGGCACTGAAAAATGGCAGCGTGAACGCTGCCATACTTGCTGTAGCCTATCCCTGATGAATTCCACAGATATTCTGAACATTTAAGCTTGGGTCATCTCGACTAAGGTCATTAGGCCACGTCAAGTTAACTCGCCTAAAATGTTTCGTATTGCATTAGCCAGGATAGGATTTATTTATCGATCTGGAACTTATCACATAATGGGCCCACCGGGAGCCAAAAAACGCATTCCAGTATTTTTTACTTCGTTGCAAGGGTCATGGTGTCAGGTGCGAGGTACGAGTCATGATCTCCCCATTGAAAATGCATAGGAAAAACGCAAATTGGTTGAAAATTCTTTCAATTTCGGTCGATACGGCTTAGAAGACTTCTTATTCTTGGATTTTTTTCTTAGGGCACACGCAAGGTTCATATTGCATGTTTGAGGTGTGACCTTTGAGAGGTCATTTGGGAATACTTAAGCAGGTTTTGAGGCTACAATAACATCGTAGGAAATAGCGACAGAGTTTCAGATTGATACTGATACTTCTGGATTGACACTACGAGTCAATCGATATGCATGTTGACTATGTTTAGTCAGATAATAACATTAACCTGACCCTAGATTAGGTCATTTCTTTTTTCCTAGTATGATTATGGTATATATCATTCTAATTGCCGTAATGAGAGGGATCAAATGACCCTAACTGAAATATATGAATAAATATAATACAATAAGAATAAATTGACCCAGTCATTCGTTAGAAATAAAAAGTAAGATCAGAAAATTATTAAGCATATCTTGACCTCAATAAGAGCCTGAGAAAAATGTTAGTGATAAAGTTTCAGCAGTTTTATGGGAAGCTAACTGCTTTTCACGTTTTTTTTTCGTTGCCCCGCTCGGGAGCCTAGTTGGGGGGAAGGTTGACCACTACCCCCCCTCCACACTGGGGCGAAGGTGGATCTGAGGCCCACTGGGGCGTGGGTTCAAGGCTCCCGAGACCAACTTTTGCCCCCCTCCGAGAAAAATGTTGGGACCCCAGAGACCAAGTTTGGGAACCCCAAAGACGAACTATTAAGACTCTCCGAGACAAGGATTCGGATGATGTCTGAGCTTAAATAATCAACTCTTGGAACATTAACGCCAGCCCCGGTGGGCCTACTGACTCGGTCAGTGATGGTGGAACGTTCAAATATAGGGAGGGGGGCACCTTGTGCTTTTCAACCCATCTTTTCAAGCCAACATCATAGAGTTAGTGATACAATTTCTGGTTTAAGCGGGGCACTGTGCCCCGGTGCCCCCTTCCCCCAGGAATTTCCACTGCCAGTGCTCCAAGCTACCTTTGCCCTGGTGGGGATCGGGAGGTGCTCAAACACCCCCCCGAACTCGGCTCCTATGCGGGATAGCGAAAAAACGCAAGCGCTGTTGGACAGCTCATATAAATTAATGAGGAAACTACATTGGTCACTTTTTGGCTCAGACCAATATTGAGCTCATTACAGGTCAAAGAATGTGGCATGTTAGAAAAGAGTTTCCGGGCTCTAGCTCTGACAGAGTGGAGTTAGAATGCCTGTTTAAGCACCATTCGCTTCCTCTCGTTACGGTGAATCGCATGATGTTTTATATGGCTGTACTAGGTCAAAACAAAAATGACCTGACCTAAGGTCAGTTTAAGGTCACTATTCAACCTAGCATGGTCCATATGCATATTAATCGGCTCGCAATAACAATACAAACGTAATAGAATCAAAATAAAATCTTTATCATCATTTCATGCTAAGTTGTTGACCCAAGCCTGAATCCAGCTTAAGAAGCCCCAGATGACCTCTGGAAGGTCACAGGTAAAAAAAGCAACATGAAGCTGGAAAGGAGCCCAAGATACTACGATTTGGAGAATATGAAGGTCTTCACAACTTTATCTACACAAATACAGCCCAATTTCTGTTTCCCTATT
The DNA here is from genome assembly GCA_034440635.1 of Lepas anatifera. Classification (NCBI taxonomy): domain Eukaryota; kingdom Metazoa; phylum Arthropoda; class Thecostraca; family Lepadidae; genus Lepas; species Lepas anatifera. The sequence goes on along the minus strand of JAOTON010001844.1, from coordinate 958,722 downwards.
CATTTACAATGGAGATGTCATCATCTATAACTGACCCTAGGTCATCGATATGAAAAATTCCGGAATATTTTTTGTAGTACTCGCTGGGACCATTATGTGGTATAAGTTTTAATTCGATAGATTCACCCATTTCTTACTTATGCCACTTTAAACATTTTTGGAAGTGAGGTCGCTTGGCATACACTGGTAACCTGACCTGAAATGACACAACCTCAAAATTTTGGTGAAAGTTGCGGAATCAATCATGGATCAGGTGCGGGAGGTACGGCGGCGCAAAGCGCCGCCGTGTTTTCGCCCCTCCGACAAGACCTGAGGGCAGAGGCGCAAGTTTCCATATATTTGGGGGGCTCGAGCCCCCCCAATGCTCGGAGAAGCCCCCCCAATGACCCGACGAGCCCCCCCAATCCCAAGTTGCGGGCCCCTGCGGACAGAGCCGGGCCCCTGCCACGATTCCGGGCCCCAGTGGTCTACTTGGGCTAGCTTTGGCTGAGGCCAGGCTCCCTGGCATGCTTGCGGGTGCCCTGTGGGCCACCTTTAACCTCGGTGTCCGCAACCGGGTCCCTAACGATATTTTTTCAGGCCCACTTTGACTGCAGCCGGGTCCCTAATTCCGGCAGTCTCGGGCCTCCTGTCATCCAACCGGGCCCTCTGTGACCCACCCGGGCCCCCTGTGGACTGCAACCGGGTCCCTGTAATCCACCCGAGCCCCCTGTGACTGCAGCCGGGCCCCCGGAATCTATCCGGCCCCCTGTGACTGCAACCGGGCCCCTCTTTGATCCACCCGCACCCCTGTGACTGCAACCGGGCCCCTGTGATCCAGCCGGGCCCCCTGTGATCCACCCGGGCCCCTGTGACTGCAACCGGGCCCTCTGTCATCCACCCGAGGTCCCTGTGACTACAGCCCGGCCATCTGTGATCCACCCGGCCCACCTGTGACTGCAACCGGGCCCCCTGTAATCCACCCGGGCTCCCTGTGATTACAACCGGGCCCCCTATCATCCACCCGGACCCCTGTGATACACCCGGGCCCCCTGTGATTACAACCGGGCCCCTATCATCCACCCGGGCCCCTGTGATACACCCGGGCCCCCTGTGACTAGGACAGAGCCAACTGTGATCCACCGGGACCCTGTGACTGCAACCGGGCCCTCCGCGATCCACCCGGTTCCCTGCGACTGCAACCGGACCCTCTGTAATCCACCCAGGCTCCCTGTGATTACAATCGGGCCCCTATGATTACAACCGGGCCCCCTATGATCCACCCGGGCCCACTGTGATACACCCGGGCCCCCTGCGACTGCAACCGGGCCATCTGTAATCCACCCGGGGCCCCTGTGACTGCAACCAGGCACTCTGTGACTGCAACCGGGCCCCCTGTGACTGCAACCGGCCCCCTGTAATCCACCTGGGGCCCCTGTGACTCCAACCAGGCCCCCTGTGACTGCAACCGGGCCATCTGTGATCCAACCTGGGCCCCTGTGACTGCAACCGGGCCCTCTGTGATCCACCCGGCCCATCTGTGACTGCAACCGAGCCCCTGTAATCCACCCGGGCTCCCTGTGATTACAACCGGGCCCCTATCATCCACCCGGGCCCCCTGTGACTGGGATCGGGCCATCTGTGATCAACCCGGGCCCCCTGTAATTACAATCGGGCCCCCTATGATTCACCCGGGCCCCTGTGACTGCAACCGGGCCATCTATGATCCACCCGGGCCCCTTGTGACTGAAACCGGGCCCCCTGTCATCCACCCGGGCCCCTGTGACTGCAACTGGGCTATCTGTGATCCACCCGGGGCCCCTATGACTGCAACCGAGCCCCCTATGATCCACCCAGTCCCCCTGTGACTGAAACCGGGCCCCATGTGATCCACCCGGCCCCCCCTGTAATTACAACCGGGCCCCCTATGATCCAACCGGGCCCCCTGTGACTGCAACCGGGACCCCTGTGATACACCCGGGCCATCTGTGACTGCAACCGGGCCCTCTGTGATCCACCCGGCCCATCTGTGACTGCAACCGAGCCCCCTGTAATCCACCCGGGCTCCCTGTGATTACAACCGGGCCCCTATCATCCACCCGGGCCCCCTGTGACTGGGATCGGGCCATCTGTGATCAACCCGGGCCCCCTGTAATTACAATCCGGCCCCCTATGATTCACCCGGGCCCCTGTGACTGCAACCGGGCCATCTATGATCCACCCGGGCCCCTTGTGACTGAAACCGGGCCCCCTGTCATCCACCCGGGCCCCCTGTGACTGCAATTGGGCTATCTAGATCCACCCGGGGCCCCTATGACTGCAACCGGGCCCCCTATGATCCACCCAGTCCCCCTGTGACTGAAACCGGGCCCCATGTGATCCACCCGGGCCCCCTGTAATTACAACCGGGCCCCCTATGATCCAACCGGGCCCCCTGTGACTGCAACCGGGACCCCTGTGATACACCCGGGCCATCTGTGATCCACCCGGGGCCCCTGTGACTGCAACCAGGCACTCTGTGACTGCAACCGGGCCCACTTTGATCCACCCGGGCCCCTGTAATCCACCTGGAGCCCCCTGTGATCCACCCGGGCCCCCTGTAATCCACCTGGGGCCCCTGAGATCCACCCGGGGCCCATGTGACTGCAAACGGATTCCCTGTGGTCCAACCGGGCCACCTGTGACTGAAACCGGGCCCCCTGTCATCCACCCGGGCCCCCTGTGACTGCAACTGGGCCATCTGTGAATCCACCTGGGGCCCCTGTGACTGCAACCGGGCCCTCTGTGATACACCCGGGTCCCCTGTGACTGCGACCGGGCCCCCTGTGATCCACCCGGGCCCTCTGTGACTGCAACCGGACCCCCTGTGATTACAAACAGGCCAGGTAAGATCCATCCGGGCCATCTTTGATCCACCCGGGTCCCCTGTGACTGCAACCGGGACCTCTGTGAGCCATCCGGCCCCCTGTGACTGCAACCGGGCCCCCTGTAATCCACCCGGCCCACTGTGACTGCAACCGGGCCCTCTGTGATACACCCGGGCCCCCTGGGACTGCAACCGGGCCATCTGGATCCACTCGGGGCCCCTGTGACTGCAACCATGCACTATGTGACTGCAACCGGGTCCCCTATGACTGCAACCGGGCCCTTTGTGATCCACTCGGGCCCACTATGATCCACCCGGGCCCCCTGTGACTGCAATCGGGCCCCCTGTAATCCACCTGGGGCCCCCTGTGATCCATCCTGGACCCCATGTGATCCACACGGGCCCTCTTTGACTGCAACCGGGCCCCCTGAGATCCATCCGGGCCCCCTGTGACTGCAAACGGATTCCCTGTGGTCCAACCGGGCCACCTGTGACTGCAACCGGGCCCCTGGAATCCACCCGGCCCCCTGTTATCCACCCGGCCCATCTGTGACTGCAACCGAGCCCCCTGTAATCCACCCGGGCTCCCTGTGATTACAACCGGGCCCCCTATCATCCACCCGGGCCCCCTGTGACTGGGATCGGGCCATCTGTGATCAACCCGGGCCCCCTGTAATTACAATCCGGCCCCTATGATTCACCCGGGCCCCTGTGACTGCAACCGGGCCATCTATGATCCACCCGGGCCCCTTGTGACTGAAACCGGGCCCCCTGTCATCCACCCGGGCCCCCTGTGACTGCAACTGGGCTATCTGTGATCCACCCGGGGCCCCTATGACTGCAACCGGGCCCCCTATGATCCACCCAGTCCCCCTGTGACTGAAACCGGGCCCCATGTGATCCACCCGGGCCCCCTGTAATTACAACCGGGCCCCCTATGATCCAACCGGGCCCCCTGTGACTGCAACCGGGACCCCTGTGATACACCCGGGCCATCTGTGATCCACCCGGGGCCCCTGTGACTGCAACCAGGCACTCTGTGACTGCAACCGGGCCCACTTTGATCCACCCGGGCCCCTGTAATCCACCTGGAGCCCCCTGTGATCCACCCGGGCCCCCTGTAATCCACCTGGGGCCCCCTGAGATCCACCCGGGGCCCATGTGACTGCAAACGGATTCCCTGTGGTCCAACCGGGCCACCTGTGACTGAAACCGGGCCCCCTGTCATCCACCCGGGCCCCCTGTGACTGCAACTGGGCCATCTGTGATCCACCTGGGGCCCCTGTGACTGCAACCGGGCCCTCTGTGATACACCCGGGTCCCCTGTGACTGCGACCGGGCCCCCTGTGATCCACCCGGGCCCTCTGTGACTGCAACCGGACCCCCTGTGATTACAAACAGACGAGTTAAGATCCATCCGGGCCATCTGTGATCCACCCGGGTCCCCTGTGACTGCAACCGGGCCCTCTGTGAGCCATCCGGCCCCCTGTGACTGCAACCGGGCCCCCTGTAATCCACCCGGCCCACTGTGACTGCAACCGGGCCCTCTGTGATACACCCGGGCCCCCTGGGACTGCAACCGGGCCATCTGTGATCCACTCGGGGCCCCTGTGACTGCAACCATGCACTATGTGACTGCAACCGGGCCCCCTATGACTGCAACAGGGCCCTTTGTGATCCACTCCGGGCCCACTATGATCCACCCGGGCCCCCTGTGACTGCAATCGGGCCCCCTGTAATCCACCTGGGGCCCCCTGTGATCCATCCTGGGCCCCATGTGATCCACACGGGCCCTCTTTGACTGCAACCGGGCCCCTGAGATCCACCCGGGCCCCTTGTGACTGAAACCGGGCCCCCTGTCATCCACCCGGGCCCCTGTGACTGCAACTGGGCTATCTGTGATCCACCCGGTGCCCCTGTGACTGCAACCGGGCCCCCTATGATCCACCCAGTCCCCCTGTGACTGAAACCGGGCCCCATGTGATCCACCCGGCCCCCCTGTAATTACAACCGGGCCCCCTATGATCCAACCGGGCCCCCTGTGACTGCAACCGGGCCCCCTGTGATACACCCGGGCCATCTGTGATCCACCCGGGGCCCCTGTGACTGCAACCAGGCACTCTGTGACTGCAACCGGGCCCACTTTGATCCACCCGGGCCCCTGTAATCCACCTGGAGCCCCCTGTGATCCACCCGGGACCCCTGTAATCCACCTGGGGCCGCCTGTGATCCACCCGGGGCCCCATGTGATCCATCCTGGGCCCCCTGTGATCCCCACGGGCACTCTTTGACTGCAACCGGGCCCCCTGAGATCCACCCGGGCCCCTGGGACTGCAAACGGATTCCCTGTGGTCCAACCGGGCCACCTGTGACTGAAACCGGGTCCCCTGTCATCCACCCGGGCCCCCTGTGACTGCAACTGGGCCATCTGTGATCCACCCGGGGCCCCTGTGACTGCAACCGGGCCCCCTATGATTCACTCAGGCCCCGGGTGACTGCGACCGGGCCCCCTGTGATCCACCCGGGCCCTCTGTGACTGCAACCGGACCCCCTGTGATTACAAACAGGCCAGGTAAGATCCATCCGGGCCATCTTTGATCCACCCGGGTCCCCTGTGACTGCAACCGGGCCCTCTGTGAGCCATCCGGCCCCCTGTGACTGCAACCGGGCCCCCTGTAATCCACCCGGCCCACTGTGACTGCAACCGGGCCCTCTGTGATACACCCGGGCCCCCTGGGACTGCAACCGGGCCATCTGTGATCCACTCGGGGCCCCTGTGACTGCAACCATGCACTATGTGACTGCAACCGGGTCCCCTATGACTGCAACCGGGCCCTTTGTGATCCACTCGGGCCCACTATGATCCACCCGGGCCCCCTGTGACTGCAATCGGGCCCCCTGTAATCCACCTGGGGCCCCCTGTGATCCATCCTGGACCCCATGTGATCCACACGGGCCCTCTTTGACTGCAACCGGGCCCCCTGAGATCCATCCGGGCCCCCTGTGACTGCAAACGGATTCCCTGTGGTCCAACCGGGCCACCTGTGACTGCAACCGGGCCCCTGGAATCCACCCGGCCCCCTGTTATCCACCCGGGCTCCTGTGACTGCAACCGAGCCCTCTGTGATCCGCCCGAGCCCCTGTCACCGCAACCGGGCGCCTGTGATCCACCCGGGCCCCCTGTGACTGCAACCGGGACCTGTGACTGCAACCAGGCTCCCTGTGGTCCAGGAGGCGCGGGTCCTCTAATGCCACGGACGGGCCCTTGCCATGAGTGCGGGGCCCCGTGGTCTATCTGGGCTTGCTGTGGCTGCGGTCGGGCTCCCTGGCATGCTTGCTTGGGTGCGGTCCCCTTTAGGGCCACCCATAATCGCTGTGTCCGCAAACGGGCCCCTAACGATATTCTCAGGCCCATTTTGACTGCATCCGGGGCCCTATTTCTGGCAGTCTCGGGACCGTTTTGTTTCCTCTGTGACTGCAACCGGGCTCCTTGTATTCTGCCTTGGCCCCTTTTAGTCTGCCCGGGGCCTTTGTAGGTGGTATGGGCTTTTTGTAGTGTGCCTGGGTCCTTTGTGGTCCGCCCGGGCCCCTGTGGTCTGCCCGCGCCCCTTGTGGGCGGTCTGGGCTCCTTTTAGTCTGCCCGGGCCCTCTGTGGTCTGCTCGGGCCCTCTGTGGTCTGCTCGGGCCCCCTGTGGTCTACCCAGCCCCCTGCGGTCTGCCCGGCCCCTTGCAATTTGCCCGGGCTCCTATGGTTTGTCCGTGTCCCTGTGGTCTGCAAGGAACCACAGCACTAGCGGATCCAGGGGGGTAAAGGTAAAATTGGGGGATTTGATGCCCTCCCCAAATCCCCCCGATTTTACCATTTTTACGGATTTTCTTCAAACAAAAACCATGTTTTTTCACGATTTGGGGCCCCGTTGCCCCCCTCCCCCACCATCGGCCTGAATCCTCCCCTGATTCCACTCCTCCCACTTCGCTGTATCCGGGAATCCGTGCTATAATTTCAGGCTCCCTCTGGGCTACCCAGGCCTCCTCTGGCTCTAGCCGGGCTCCTTACCTTGCTTACGACCCCCTGTAGTTCACCACCCCCCCACCGTGCGCAGCCGGGCCCGTTCCGATAAGTACTAGTTTAATAAATTGACATGTTTGTTATTTTTGCATCTCTCCGCCGGCACTACTTTTCTTCATTGATATATTTCTAGGCATTTTTGTCAGAAATGTGCACGAAGTTTTCCATTTTTGTTTGTTCTAGTGGAATTTTAAGTACAGACAAATTTAAGTCTCTTAAATTTGTCTGTCAAAAAGTGTATCAAATCTTGTCGTCAAATCTGGGTTGAATAATGTGCGTCCGCCGGCGAATGGTAGCCTCTTAATTTCCCGGGCTTGTCAGCGCAGCGCGAAGGAAGCTAAGGCATGCTCCTGGCTCTTTTGTCGCATTCGCCGAGGCGAATGATTTGCACAAAGTTTGCCTTGAACAGTAAAATTGGCATGCTTATGATTCAATCGGCTTGTGTCTACTCTGGAAAAAATTCGTTAGGCTCTGATTTGGATTTTACGTTTGGGCTTTTCGTGTCAATCCAAATCGTGCTCCGATGCGCAGTGTTGAATGGCAAGTGAAGTGATTGTTTGCTATTAGCTCCTGTCGGGCTAAATCCCTAATGAGTGATGATCCCCTGCCCGGCTCCCCTGATGGCTAAATACCAAGACTTGGAGAATCTTTTGCCCCCTATGGCCGCCAGTGACGTATCTAGAATTTGGGTAAGGGGAGGGGCAAAGCCTCAGGGGACAGGGCGGCACTTAGCCACCCGAAGGACGCACTTTTCACCCAAAGGGCGACCAATCGTCGCATCCTGGGGGAGGGGAGGGTTTGGGGGCGGCATTTCGTCCTCAGAGGCTCTTGGGTTTAAGGGGGTGGCTTCCCCATTCGCTCCCCCCCTGGTGGCCACCCCATTCGCCCCGCCCCCTGGTGGCTGCAGCCGGGTCCCTACTCCCAGTAGTTAATACCCTGTGGATGCAGACGGGCCTGCCATGGATGCGGTTCGTGTAACTGCAACCAGCCTCTGCCATGCTTGCCATGCGGGCCCCTGTGGTATCCCGGGCCCCTATTGGTCTGATCGGGCCCCCTGTGGCCTGTCCGAGCCCCTGTGGTCTGCCCGGGCCCCAGTGTGCAAAGTATGGCAGTTTCGACGAGATCTCGTCGGTGCGAGTGCCCTTGGAGACAGGAGCGAGTGGTGCGAATTTTATCAGCCTGGTGCGAATTTGCAAGACTGGTGCGAGGAAGTTGACACTGAAAACTAAAAAAAGAATAATGACTGGATAGTTAGGAAGACACAGGAGGGGGCCTTATAAAAAGTCCTTAACTAACTAATAAGAGAGGTAGTATTGCATCGTGTGGGTAGGAATGTGTGCGTTTTTCTCCCTAGTATCTGGCAGATTGGTGATAATTTTTTAGGCTGGTGGTGCGATAATTTTGGATGGCTGGTGCGACTCGTCTGGCCTGCTGCCATACTTTGCAGACTGGCCGGGTCCCATTTGGTCTGCACGAACCCCTTGTCTGCTAGTGCCCATTTTGTTCTGATCGAGCCCCTTGTGGTCTGCCCGGGCCTCCTCTGGTTTTCCCGGAACCCTTTTGGCCTGTCCGGGCCTCTGTGTGGCCTCTGCGGACCCCCTTTTGTCCGTTCGGGGCCCCTTTTGTCTGCGCGGGCCCTCTGTGGTTTGCCCAGGCCCCTCCCAGTCTGCAAAGTATGACACTTTTGGCGAGATCTCGTGGTGCGGACACCCTTCAGGTGGTTCGAACTTTGGAGCAAACAAGTGCCCACTTTTGCTGTATGGTGCGAGGGAGCTCAAATCAAACACCCACAGAGATCTGAGAAGGGAGAAACTGGTAAAAACATCGAAATTTCCGGGTCAATGAAATCTCTCACCAATGCTTGGTGTGAATTTTAGGCTGCTGGTGGTGCGAAAAATCTACAAGGCTGGTGCGGACTCGTCAGGTCTGCTGCCATACTTTCCAGACTGGGGCCCCTCTGTGGTTAGCCCGGCCCCTGTGTTCAGCTCGGGTCCCTGTGGTCTGCCCGGGTCCTTTAATCTGTACAGGCCCCGTGTGGTCTGCCCGGGCCCGATGCCCAGCCAGCAATTCCGACCGGGCCCAGAGCGGGCTGGGTCGGGCTCTGCCCGAGCCCTAAGACTCCTGAGCCACATAGACTCGGGCTGAGCCCGACATTAGGTCGGGGGATGACAAATTGCCCGAGCGGTAGAGCCCGATCTTGCTTGACCATGGGCTCTGCCCAGACGGAGCGGAGCCGGACCTGGGCTGAGCCCATATACGCGGGCTCTGCCCAGTCAAAGCCCAGCATATATCGGGCAGAGTCCAGCCAAATTTCTGGCTGTGTGTGGTCTGCTCGGGCCCCTTTTGGGCTTACCGGCGTCCTATGGTTTTCTGGGTTCCTGTGGTCTGCCCGGCCCCTTTGGTGTGCTCAGGCCCTATGTGGTCTGTCTGGGCCCCTTGTGGTCTAAGAATATCGTGCAGAAACTGAAGCTGTTGTGTTAGTCGCGTATTTGCAGGAGTTCCTTATTTGTGAGCAGTTTCGTGCCCCAGGTGGTGTATCCGTGCTCCCTGTTGCCGAAACCGGCCCCCTGCCATGCTTGCGGGTCCCCTGTGGTTTTGCCGGGGCAACGTGCGGCCGGTCCCATGCAACATTCGGGGAAAATGGATGGGGCGTGAGAAATGTTAGGCCCCCCATTCCTTTTGTACTGATCCTATAGGAGGATTGTAAAGGGAAATAGGCAGTACCACCTATTCATAGTACCCCTTGACCGGTACCCAGTGTTGTACAATGCCATGAACTGGCAAGGTGAATGGATCAGAAAAAGGTGTCTTGATCATGTAACATAAATATCAGTAGGTTCGATTTCCCCGCTGATAAAGGAATTTCGCACTTCGATCTCTACCTTCCATTTGTATCAAATTATTCGCGATAATGCGATTTAGTTCCAGGTGTGAATGTTAAAATGGTTGGACAGTATAAACATAAGTCGGGTGCACAAAAGCGTAAAACAAAGAACATTCAATACCGAGGGGCTGCTCTGGCAAAACTACCCAAATTTTGTACATTTTCAGGTAAACTATGAATCTAGAATCGTCTTGCTAATTTTGCAAACTGTTATAAAATGACCCCGATCATATTTGCATTTAATCTCTAGCAACGTACGCGTCCACTTAAAGTAGTTCATATCACTACTATTTTTGTTACTTTGCAAGCTACGTTCATTTATCGACCGCAAAAATTAAAACCCCAATTTAAAACTAACTCGGAAAAGTGCAATGTGTATAGTTTCCAGCAAAACGGTAAAGTAAGGTTGTAATTCCAATCTTTCTTTTCCTGATCATTGCCTTCCTCGGCCAGGCCATCAGCCGGATCCCGTTTGCTAAAAGACCCTCCAGCATCCATCCCTCCTGCGTCGTCCGGGGCTGATCCCGTTGTACCTCCGGAGGAGAGCATCCACGTGGACGACAAAGACGGTAAGTAGACACCTACTTGTCCAATTTCCTTACATAGTTTGGCAGCTCGTTCAAAAGATTGGGTCTTCTGACTACTTTTTGGGCTAAATAGTGCAAATCAGGAACAGTGACGAATAGCGCGCTAAAAATTTTTATTGAACCTTTGCAGTCAGTTTTCGACAACAAACGGTCGAAAATACGTTTTTTTCGGTCACATTTTCATTAAAAAAATACGGGCCCCCCCATCATGTACGGGCCCCCCATTTTGTACGGGCCCCCTTTCGAGCCGAGTGCCCCCCAATCGAAAACATTAAGTTGCGCCCCTGTAGTTCATATCACTACTATTTTTGTTACTTTGCAAGCTACGTTCATTTATCGACCGCAAAAAATTAAAACCCCAATTTAAAACTAACTCGGAAAAGTGCAATGTGTATAGTTTCCAGCAAAACGGTAAAGTAAGGTTGTAATTCCAATCCTTCTTTTCCTGATCATTGCCTTCCTCGGCCAGGCCATCAGCCGGATCCCGTTTGCTAAAAGACCCTCCAGCATCCATCCCTCCTGCGTCGTCCGGGGCTGATCCCGTTGTACCTCCGGAGGAGAGCATCCACGTGGACGACAAAGACGGTAAGTAGACACCTACTTGTCCTATTTCCTTACATAGTTTGGCAGCTCGTTCAAAAGATTGGGTCTTCTGACTACTTTTTGGGCTAAATAGTGCAAATCAGGAACAGTGACGAATAGCGCGCTAAAAATTTTTATTTAACCTTTGCAGTCAGTTTTCGACAACAAACGGTCGAAAATACGTTTTTTTCGGTCACATTTTCATTAAAAAAATACGGGCCCCCCATCATGTACGGGCCCCCCATTATGTACGGGCCCCCTTTCGAGCCGAGTGCCCCCAATCGAAAACATTAAGTTGCGCCCCTGCCTGAGGGGGTGTTCAAACACCCCCACCGGGTGAAGAGCTAATCAGAAATGGACGAAAGCCCTGCTGGAGGCTTTTTTCAGTGCCTCAACTGAGCCCAAGGGGGAGGGGCATTCGCTCACAGCCCCTCCCTTGGCTACGCGCCTGCACGCTGAGAAATTATACCCCATTCATTCAAGGGAAGACTGACTGCAAACACAAGTTAGCCTTGGTTACAGATGACATTTTTCAAGCAGTGTGCGAAGTCCGCTTGAATTCTTGTAAATTGTCATGTCAGTTTGCAAACTACCCAGGCAATTTGCAAACTGCCCAAGTTCTCATACTGCCCGTGAGTACAAGCACTGGGTAGTTTGTGAATTGCCCGGGCAATTTGTATACTACCCGGGCAGTTCGTGAAATGACTGGAGAGCCGGACACTATGCAAAGTGCCTGGGAAATTTGCAAACTGACCAAATGGCCGGGCAGTTCGCAAACTGCCCAGCTTTCTGGGCAGTTTGCAAAATGCCTGGGCAGTTCACAAAGTGCCTGAAATCCCATACTGCTCGTAACATATACATAGGTACATACATACGTTTTGATAACGTCATAACCAAGGCCTGAAATATATAACTCTTGATTTTATAATTCATGTTAAATTTGTGATACTGGAAATCTATTTCATCTTACAGTGTTTTCATTTATTTGCTCAATATGATGTAATGCGTATTTGGTTTGAAGCTATACAGCATACATACTTTTAAGAGTCGTGCGTGACATCATTGGTCGCTGTATGACGCCTTTAACATTGCCAACGCGTAACCATGGTAACTGTTTCTTCGCTAACATTTTTGCAAGTTGCCAGAATCAGAATAGGACTGGAGATATATTGAAAAAGAGCATTAGAGGTGTCAAATAACGGTCCAAACCATATCCATTGACATGGAACACTTATATCTCCTTTAGCTACTTATACATGGGAAAGTTCGGCTAGGAGGCAGAATGGCGCAATCTCCCTCTCTTGTAGTCGCGACTGGGTTTATGATATGAAATTATAATTCGGCTTTGTGGAAAATGTAGGACTAAACATAAAATAATTTCAACCCACCCAAATATGTGAATTTATTGTCAAACGCAGTGTTAATGTGCATTGAGTGGCGGCCATCTTGAAAAATGGCCGCCATCTTGAAATATCAGCTGGCTAACGGGTTTTTTGAAAGGAGCAATATCTTCGGAATATGTGTGCCAATTTTGGTGCTTGTATCCAGAAGTGAACGATTCTTATGTTGTTTTGCAGTTATCTGCTCCATTATACTGCACTTTATCTAACACTGCATTCGGGCAGTCTCATTCTCATTGCTAAGTTTTGAAGTGCTGCGGCGAGGAGCATCATGATAAGTTGATAAGATGTTCACTGGCCTTTCCCCTCGAATCCGGAAACGTAAAAAAACACTGAAGATTATATATTCGGGCACCCTCGAACCAATTCGAGGTCTGGCTGCACTACGACTGATATTTTTTATATTTACTACATGATTCTGATGAAGGGCTGTGCCCGAATATGTAATGTTCAGTTTTTTTTTACATTTCCGGATTCGAGGGGACAGGCCAGTGAACATCTTATCAACTCAGTCTCATTTTCTATCAAAAGACGTTACACAAGACAAAACACACCTCTGCCGACGGAGGCGTCACTTCCGGCGGCCTTTATGCATTGTGCATCAGTGAGAAAGGACGCACTACGCCCACATTCCCTCAATAGCGATGTCTTCACACACACCAGTGCACCGCATTGTCGCATCACCCCCCAGTGAGTGTTTCGTATTCCGTCAACTGACGTCACAACGTCTTCACGACGCGCGGTGACGTCACGCCGGATACGGCGAACTGAGTCGCGCTGGGCGCGCCGGCGGCGGCCGTTGCGGCACAGGAGGAATTCCGACGGGGCGGCGGCATTACGGAGAGGCGATATTTCACCGGAGGGCACGCGAGCCGGTGTCACGTGAACTGACAGAGAGCGGCGGAGACTGGTCGAGGCCGACACCACACCAGGCGCTGAGTACGGAGCGAAGTCGGTAAATGAACATGACCCGAAAAGACGTGGTAGGTGAATATGTTAAGACGTGCCAACAATAAAACTATTTTTTACGAAGGACTTAAACGTCATTCTATCCTTTTTTGTCGCTGGTGACCATTTTCTATTGTTGTTGAATATTGTTATCGTGCTGCCATGTTTAAAGCGAACAAAAAGGCAAGAGACTACTACTGAGGGGGGGGCACGACACTAATGGTAATTTATACGGTACCATTACAAACACGGATGTAAATTTCACATTTCATCAGGACTAAAATGCTAAAATAATACCGTCTGAGTTTACCGCTCCGTTTATGGGGGGTCCGATAATAGTATACAGTCTCCCTTAACGAGTAGGATTACGAGGGATCGAGGTGTACCTGAAATAGAGGGCTGATCCTGGACAATCATCGCAACAATCCGTGTTTTACTTTACAGCTGAGCATTCACGCGATTTTAATATTAAAGAATTACGAAGAGGCTTCAAAGGTTTATTATTTCCCCATCTATATGTTTCGCAATCGACGAAGTTTCAACAAGCACAGTGGAAGAGCTGAGGATTTCAAAAGGCTCATGCTGCTTGATAAACAAAGGCGATCAAAAGGAAAAGCGACGCATTACGCGAGACTGCGGTTCAAAACAGTTTAAGGCAACCTTTTTCTCATCCTGAGGTATTCAAACATACAGAAGTACTAGACGCTCTACAGTTTGTATACAAGTTTATTTAAGAAGTTAAAATGCGCTATAAACGTTTACTTGAAAAGTTGAGCGGGAAATACAAAAACTTGAACAAATATATGGCCGAAGTCATTCGTACTCGGAACCAACAAAAAACGATCAGAATTCGGCTCTCGACGAATTCAGGACGAATGGACACCCAGGAACTGTCACGGTAACTCGGGGTCAACATATTTTCCTCTTGCAAAATACAGACGAACAAACAAATGTTTAGCTTTGCATGGGCCAGCATTTTGTTTCATGTTTCACTGCAACGAACTATGTTCAAACCAAGCTAAAAAAATTACACAAGGCAAAAGAAACTTCATAAAATCACTCCCAAAACCCACGCCGACGCCCGTGGCAGAAACAAGGCGCTGATTCCACCGGCTGTCACCAGCCGCCCATCTAATTCGATTTCAGAACTGGCGCCTCGTTTTCAATTGGATTTCCGCGCGGAGGGAGCGGGCTGGCGCTGCTGCGGAGAGCAAGCGCCGCCCCGAATCACGCCACACCGCACACACCAACGCCACCTCAGACCTCGGTCAAGGTCACGCGCCCCGCGGCGAAACGGCGAAGCCGCTTACTACGCACGCGATTGGCTGGCACGGTAGCTGGGAATGACACAGCGGAGCGGAGGTGCATACTAGTGTGGGTCTGCAACTAGCCAGGGGAATCAATGCGTGACCTTACTCCATTAGATACCTAATCTGGCGATGTGATGCTGGCAAATCTCAGCTGTAGTTTTAATAGCTTACGACAGTGGTATGGTCTCCAGTTAAAACTCGTCTGTTCAGTGCCCCGGTACAACCCGCGCTCTTTAATATGGATGAAATACTGCGGCAAAGGGGCGACGCACCTTACCTGTTCATCTGTGCCAACTCTACCGATAAATAGAAAACAGCAAAATGATAAATAGAAAACAGCGGAATAGCGAACCGTACCACTGGCTGACTGCGCGCACTCAGAACATACCGCACACTGGCTGGAGAAAAGCCAAAAGGCTGAGCCGCACAGAGCCAATCCGAACAAAACATGAAGACATTTATACCTAATGTGGGTTTAACAGCATGCCATACTGAACATGTGCCGTATGCACAAGCTTGACGCAAATCGGGTTCGGACGCAATGCCTATCAGGGGCGGATGCAGGTCCGACTTTTGGGAGGGCCAAACTCATGTTTGCCTCTCCTCCGGGGGAGGGGGGGCGGGACGTGTAATTTGGGCGCTAGAGACAGGCCTAGTATAAGCTATCCCTCCAAGTACATGATCAGTCTCGGGGGAGCGAATATTTTTTTGCTTGACAGACCTAGTGTAAACACCTTTTTCCAAAAAAATCCGGCGTTTGGGGGCCAAAAGATAGTTTGCCCCCCCAGCGCTTGGGGGGCATGGCCGGAATGCCCCTCCCCTGCGTCCGCCAATGATGCCTATGTGCTCAAGTAGCTGTGATATGTACTAACGATGATTATACGCTGTATCGCCACCAATTCAAATAAATCGAGCTGCCACGCACTAGCTCACAGCACTGGTCAACGATCGAGGCGATCACATCCCACTACGCACAGCTAAAACTGCAGGCTTATTACGGCACATAGTGAAGCGAATTCAACAGGAATGCAAATTATACTTTCTCCACCAGCGCAAAAAAGACTGGTTTCTTCTATAAAGAAAATGTTTCTAATATTCATCATCAGCACAGCAAGTCAGATCACTTGGAGTCTTCAAACACCTCATGCCGACTTTTACGCCAGTGAAGAAAGTGCAGTTTCAATTCCTTTAAAACTGAACAGCTTGAAAAGGAATAATTCCGTAGCTGAAACACACAAAGGGGCGTCGCCAACAATTTTACAGGGGTAGAACCGCCACCTGACAATCAGGCCGCAGGCAGAACCCGAAGATGGAACGTACTTGCCATCTCCGAGGAGGTTACCGGTGCGATCCACCAATAAAATAATAATCATCTACGTAAGCCCACATAAGTACTAAGAGACCAACGTAAGCAAAATCACGAATTGTCTAAAAATTCTGAGGGGATGCGTAGCGCCGTTTCCGAAGTCCATATATAGACCTATAGTCTTCTATGTAGTGAAAGCAGTCAAGGGGCTTCAGGGCGCGTCGACAACAATGGCTATTTTTCTGAACACAGTTAAGTTGTCCGAACAAAAGCCGCAAAATGGCTATCTTTCAGCACGAGGAGGCATAAAGAGGCTGCCATGATTTCGCCACCAACCGCGCCACCAATCTCTTGTTATCTCCAGGAAGCCTCAGGAGGGGCCATTACTTATCCCCGGCCTGTAGGGACCAGACCACTGATAATAACCAGCAGAGCAACAGAGACAATAGAAACAGTAACAGTCTTACGGCGGTATGATACGGCTCAGTCATTCTTGATACTAATCAAATCATATTCGACGCAGGTTCTCACTAATCCTCTGTTTATTCCTAGCTACCAGACGGCCCGACTAAGATACATTTCCTTATCATATCAAAGTGTGCAAGGAACGGATCCAAAGAGAGCGGCGCAGGGGAGGCCGCCATTTTCACTATTTTCCGACATTTCCGAAAAAAACCTTACAAGCACGCAAAAAACGCATCGAGAAGCCTCTTTAACCCGGCGATAAACAAAAAACCTGAGCCAGTGGCACACACAGCGGAGCTAACCTCTCCCCCTACTCCCGACACTCCAGTGCCTATAGTCACGACATCAATTCTCGGAAAGTAACGACAAGGCTAGAGGTTGTTCGAGGTAACGATTCGAGGTAAAGAGGTTTGGTCCCTAGACCCTCCCCCCCCCCGAAAGTAAACCCTGGATCCGTTACTGCCCTGAGCCTTTACCCTCACCTCACTGAAATCCTAGATTCGTCAGTGGAAGTGCCTTCAGCCCCAAAAGCTTCCGTTTCAGTCCACAGATGTCACCACACGGCATCCACCTGCGCTGTTAGAGTGTCCCGCATTACGCTCCTTGGATGTCTATCCTGACCCGCCCAACACACCCGGCAACTTCGTCTGAGAAGCCAGACTTTCAATTCTGATGGTCCCAACTGCAACCTATGAACCGTAACTTAATGCAGGCAAATGTTGAGTGACTGAATTATGAACATCTTGCACAAAGCTGACGAGAGGAAGCAAAACGCCCAGACCTCTGACAGAACAACCTCGCGGACCATAATGACTGCGAGGTGGTTTTCAAAACAAAAAGTGCGCGGAATATAAGGGCACGGCGACGCAGTTTTATACGTGTGTAATAGCCAAGGATTTGGATTAGTCACACTTCCATGCCGCTGAACCGGGTTCAAATCCCGAGCGACAATGTTGACCAAGGGTTTTCTGACCCCCGATATACCGTTCCAACAGGATGGGCTGGCGAGGCCGTGTGACCTCCGCAGTCGGTGGGCGTAAAGCTTCAGGGCGGTTGTACTATTCTCGGTGGCAAACAACAGGTGAACTTTGATCTCCCAACGCATTATTTTACATCAAACAAATTCTTAACACTGCAACGTCCTCTTACGAGAATAATTAATCCACTACGCACCTACGATCTTCAAAAAGCATGGCTAGCATCTCTCTTTCAGGTGCAGGAAGCGCACACCTCCAGAACGTCGCAATAGATTTTTAAGGGCCTCAGCGTAGGCTATATCGCGCCCATCATTATTTAACCTACTAGTTTTAATGCTATAATTAAACCGCCCTATTGTCGAGCTACATGCCACCTAATTAGGTGGGTGGGATTGTAGATGATGTCAAACGATCCAGGTATGGTAGAACCGACAGATGTCATGCTGTTATCCCAAAATGTCAGGGAAACGGCGGGAAGAACGGCGCTGATTCGTTTAAGCTGTTCACAGGAGTCAGTGACAGATAAAACATGTTGAACAAGGCGGCTGCCACGAGAACACATGTTGGGGTTCGTCAAAGGCAATAGAGCAGGCTGCGCGGAATTACCCTGCGTTATTGTACGCACAGCAGGACGTCCCACCAGATCAGCTCTGTAGCGCACATCTGCGCCGAGCTGAGGCATCTGGCTATTTTTGGCCGGAATGTGCGTGCAATACCAGTTCTAAGCCGTTTTTTGCGGATCCTGAGATAGAGAATACCACAGTCAATGCTGGGTAAAGACCTGTTCAGAGTTTCTGCATGCGATGACTATTCAAATACGTGGCGAATGAGTCGGATAGCTTGGCGCGCACCAGTTTTCCGCTCGGGTGCCTTCCTAAGCTGAATGCGATCGAGCCAGGCCTATTGAGTGGTATAAAATGGTATCATGCGTGAGCTGCTTGCGAACGTAGCTTGCCGGTAGTATCAGTTTTAATGTAAGATAGAAAAAGTGAAATATTTATACTTTGGTATTATGTCTATTTCTTGTTATTTCAAATCACTAGCAATGGCCGTAAAACTGCGCATTGTGGGTAGCGATTCTCGGTCAGCTGATGATGAGATTACCTGCGAGGGAAAACTGCCGACGGAAACGCTACGAACAGAAACTCAGTTTCCTACACGGTGCCCCACCGTCTCAAACAGCCATGAAAATTTCCAAGCGTCATAACTCTCACCTTTAATTATCTTAGGCAGCAATAAGCTTTTAGAGCCTGTCTGTTTACGTGGACCCACAAGCTGGTACCCCGGGGGAGAGGGTGAATGGGGCCAGGAACCCCTTCTGGATTTTGGGCCTCTATCATAGGGTTTGTATTGCCGTTCCAGTATTAACCCGTAAAAGACCCCCCACAGCATCTTTCCATCCCTTTCCTTTCATTTAACCCAGATTTTCTCACTTTTAATACCTGGTTTTTAACCTCAAATCAAGAACTTACTACCTTGCACGAGGAATGCAGAGTGCATTTAACACCATAAATAGGACTGGGAACTGTTTCTTTCCAGACCGGGGAAAACTACCCGCGCGGAAGTCACGTGTTTTCCGCCCCCTCACCTGGCACGGCGGCGCGCGGAAGCTCGATGCAGGGACCAGTAGTCCGCCTGAAAGAGGGCAAATATACGTCACACAAAACTACTGACAGGCAAAAAGGATAGGTGAAAAATACCATAAATAACCATCACATGCCAATATTTGTATTTTTAGTGTGAGAATAGCCTACAAAGGAAATATACAAAAATAGTATTCTATTATTATATTATCATCTATTTCTTATAGCTTTCTATTATAAATCACCATCAGCTACACGATGGTTTGTAGTCGAAGGCTTCTATAATTGTTGCTTTTTACGTTTGCGACCTGTTTTCAAATTCAGAAATTTAAATATTGTCATAAAGTGGTCAACTTCCTAATAACATCATACCAACCATGATCTCCACGGTGCCAAACATTTGGACATTTACAGGGTTCAATGCGAAGTAAAACACTGCAAAATAGCCGCCCCGAAAACAGAATTCCTCTAAAAAATAGGCGTACAGTGGAAAAAACAATCAATGTATTTTCCGCACCTGCGCTGTGACTCTCTTGATGACGAATCAGGGATTACGCAAAATTATACGAATTTTTACCTACATGATGCACTGGGACGGAGGTAATGATTTGTGCCTGATACACTGCGGATCTAGCGATCCGTATAAATACACCTACAGTACGGACCAATAACCAGCTGCAGGCCTGAGAGTAGTGATGCCAATTTCTGACCATTGGCCTCACAACTCCAAGCCTCAAATACCTCCAATCGTGGTTTGTGACAGGAGGGTTATTTTCACCCATTTCCGTCACGGGAATAAAACAGAACGCCATGGGAATAAGACAGTAAGAGGCAAAACAGCTAAAACGAAGTAGAAGCACCCATGTGACGCTTACTCCGTAATCAACGGCGCACCACACTCCGCAGCAAAAGCCAAAGCCGACACGGCGAAATCAATAACACTGCCGGTGTTATTGATGTCGGTTATTTATTTTAGGCGTTTACTGCCTTTTGCTTGTTCATGAGACTGCATCGGTGTTTAGTGAAAGTGTTCCACTGCCTTATCTAGCCTGTTGAACATACGATCAGATGGACAATAGTTTTCATTGATGGGTCTGCCCCCCCGCTCGAAAATCCGTGGCGACGTCCTTGGCCACTGCACAGGTTTGTTACTGCCACATGGTGGAATAACGATTGGGGGGGGACTTGATGCCCTCCCGTAGGTAAGGAATTTGAACACGGTCCCTGTGGCGTTGACTCAAACGTGATGAGTTCAAAATTCGATCTCAAAGGGAATGTGACACATCCATGGTATTCGAACGGAACTTTCAGTCGCATGAAACAAAACCAAACCCACTGATTTAATATTTTCTTTATCTAAGAGCTCACCTTTTACGGAGTGGCAACGTATCGTCAGCGTACTACTTTAAGCACACGGATACTGAGCCCCTTCCCCTGCCTCTAGGCTTTTTGGCTGTCGGCGGCGGTTCGGCGGCGATGGGACCCGCGCAGGGCCGCTGCGGGGCCGAACTCAGCTCTAAACACAGCCTTTAACGCTGGGAACGGAGACTTCTCAGGCAAACTACAAAAGCAACCTTGGGATATCCGGATATGCTGTATCTCACTGGCATCTCAGTTGAAGCACTATTGGAAAGCTTTCTTTAAAGTTGGACTTTCCGTGGTTGGCGTTCTGACGTGGGAGGCGAATATCGAACCGGCACCGACCCGGCACCGGCCGGGCAGAGGGAGGCGAGACGTCTATTGTCCGCGAAGAAAAGCGATAGGAATGCATTTTATTTATTTCAACGTCACAGAACTCATCCATGACCGGCTATTAGTGAGCCCAGGTCAAAGAACAAGTTAGGTAGGAGGCAACATACAAATTCACTCCGAGGCACATTCATCCTCTTAGAGCCAAAAAAGAATATATATATATTATATATATATATATATATATATATATATATATGTATATATATGTCATACATCAGGCCGATGTCAGGTTCCTATTTCCTTCCACTACGTAGATGTTTCCCCAGATATAGTTTAAAGCTCAGGAGTGAACCATCTGGAACCGCCGATGGCAGACTATTGAAAGATGCCGCAGCACGGTACAAATACAATCTCCTCCCCTTCATCGAATTTTGAAATATGAGCGCAAGTCAACACTGGTACACAACAGAAACAGGCCTAAAAACTAGAATCGTGGGGAAAGCGCTGCCGTTTCGAGACGGTCATACTTTTAGCTTATCCCTGTGTAGAGTGGCGGATTCAGGAATTCATTGGGGGGGGGTGTGGGCGGCTAGGGGGCTCGAGTCTCACCCACTGGTACCCGGGCCAGTCCCTCGCCCATGTATTAACTATAGGGGCTCGGACATTGGGGGGGGGTATTGAGCCTCTAGTCCCTGGATCCGTCACTGCCTGTGTAGAAGTCCCCCCGGGAATTTGGCTCTGATGGCCGTGTCGTGCTAGTCAGCGGCCGTGTCGTGCTAGTCAATTACCGTGTCGTGCTAGTCAGCGGCCGTGTCGTGCTAGTCAACGGACTTCGTCGTGCTAGTCACCGGCCGTGTCATGCTAGTCAACGGCCGTGTCATGCTATTCAATTGCCGTGTCGTGCTAGTCAACGGCCGTGTCGTGCTAGTCAACGGCCGTGTCGTGCTAGTCAACGGCCGTGTCGTGCTAGTCAACGGTCATATCGTGCTAGTCACGGCCGTATCGTGCTATTCAGCGGCCGTGTCGTGCTAGTCAACGGCCGTGTCGTGCTAGTCAACGGTCGTATCGTGCTAGTCACGGCCGTTTCGTGCTAGTCAACGGCCGTGTTATGCTAGTCAGGAGCTCGTGCCAGTCAACCCTGGCTGCGCCCCTGAGCCCCCTTAGAACGGTCACCTGGCGACGCCTCTGGTAGCGTGTGCAGGCTGTTGGCCTGGTCTCGGCTTTGCCGTGTGGCGACATCGTGGTCGCATGGCTCTTGTCCAGTTAGCGATTGAGTGTCTATTTGTGGAAGATCGGGGTTGTCGGATAGGATTGCGGTGATGAGATGGACAAGGTGTTTTACTCTCACCGAGAAGACAGAGCGGTGATAAGATTGGGTGTCTTGGACAAGTTAGCTGTGGTGAGACAAATTGCTTGCTGGATCTGGATGTCTTATGCTGTTCGAGGTAAACATTATACAATGTTTGTTCGTTCAAAACTCTTAGTCTAGACCCCCCACACCCCCCGATGAATTCCTGAATCCGCCACTCTACACAGGGATAAGCTAAAAGTATGACCGTCTCGAAACGGCAGCGCTTTCCCCACGATTCCAGTTTTTAGGCCTGTTTCTGTTGTGTACCAGTGTTGACTTGCGCTCATATTTCAAAATTCGATGAAGGGGAGGAGATTGTATTTGTACCGTGCTGCGGCATCTTTCAATAGTCTGCCAACGGCGGTTTAAGATGGTGCACTCCTGAGCTTTAAACTATATCTGGGGAAACATCTACGTAATGGCAGGAAATAGGAACCTGACATCGGCCTGATGTATGACTTATATATATTCTTTTTTGGCTCTAAGAGGATGAATGTGCCTCGGAGTGAATTTGTATGTTGCCTCCTACCTAACTTGTTCTTTGACCTGGGCTCACTAATAGCCGGTCATGGATGGGTTCTGTGACGTTGAAATGAATAAAATGCATTGCTATCGCTTTTCTTCGCGGACAATAGACGTCTCGCCTCCCTCTGCCCGGTCGGTGCCGGGTCGGTGCCGGTTCGATATTCGCCTCCCACGTCAGAACGCCAGCCACGGAAAGTCCAACTTTAAAGAAAGCTTTCCAATAGGGCTTCAACTGAGATGCCAGTGAGATACAGCATATCCGGATATCCCAAGATTGCTTTTGTAGTTTGCCTGAGAAGTCTCCGTTCCCAGCGTTAAAGGCTGTGTTTAGAGCTGAGTTCGGCCCCGCAGCGGCCCTGCGCGGGTCCCATCGCCGCCGAACCGCCGCCGACAGCCAAAAAGCCTAGAGGCAGGGGAAGGGGCTCAGTATCCGTGTGCTTAAAGTAGTACGCTGACGATACGTTGCCACTCCGTAAAAGGTGAGCTCTTAGATAAAGAAAATATTAAATCAGTGGGTTTGGTTTTGTTTCATGCGACTGAAAGTTCCGTTCGAATACCATGGATGTGTCACATTCCCTTTGAGATCGAATTTTGAACTCATCACGTTTGAGTCAACGCCACAGGGACCGTGTTCAAATTCCTTACCTACGGGAGGGCATCAAGTCCCCCCCAATCGTTATTCCACCATGTGACAGTAGCAAACCTGTGCAGTGGCCAAGGACGTCGCCACGGATTTTCGAGCGGGGGGGGGCAGACCCATCAATGAAAACTATTGTCCATCTGATCCAATGTTCAACAGGCTAGATAAGGGAGTGGAACACTCACTAAACACCGATGCAGTCTCATGAAAAAGCAAAAGGCAGTAAACGCCTAAAATATATAGTGTATATATATATATATATATATATATATATATATATATAAATATATAAAAATAAACGTTCAAAACCATACATTTTCTTCTACACTCCCAGCAAAATTGGGCCATTTTTCGCCCTATTTTCGAGTGAGGGGCCCCCACCCCGTGGCAACACCCCGAACAGTGGCCACATCACACCCATCAGTTAAGCGTACCCAACATCAGCCAAAAAGACCCCGTCGCTCCCCACCCGGGCCGGTGCTGGGATCGCCTCTGCACACGGCCAGCGATGGGCGAGGCGGGGGTGACGGGTCACACCTGTGGCGGAGGAGTCAGCGTCTGACCTGGCCGGTCCTTAGTGACGCGGCCCCCGGGTGGGAACGGACGGGGAGGGGTACAGTCAGCGGCTGATGACGCCGAAGCGGAGGTGGGAGTGTCCAAGATTATGAGCAGGTGGTCTTTTCCGCATGAGTAGCCCACAGAATATGTTTCTATACGGGAAAGCTGCAAAACAGAGTAGTTGTCGATATTAGAGAGACCGTCATTATTCAGAAGCGCGATGTATGCGTTAAGCTCAGGAACAAAACGTGTTACCACTTCTCAACAAAAATGCATCTCCACCCGCGCATAGAAAAAACATTGGAAAACAAGAGGTATTTTGTAATATTTACGGCTCACATACATGATCCCAGCTTATTCGAGTTTTCAACACACCCATCTGTGACAGAAAAACCAGGCTAGACTGATTTAACGCATACCAAGCCGGACCTGCAGACTTCAAGGACCCTATAAGAAAACTTGTTTATGGTTCGCCGTTCCATGATCCTGAATCTTGAGCAATCCCAAAGTGAGGCTTACGGAGCCTGGCGTTGCCACAGCAGTTTAGTTCTATCTCAGTTGGCATCAGAGGTCCCGGGTTCGAATCCAACCACAGGGAGTTTTGGCGCCTACCTGAGCTCCTTTCCCAAACTATCCTTATGGCAGCAGCACCCAATCAACTCCAAGATCCCAAACAAAGACAAGGATCAAGAAAACTTATTGGGCCCTCTAATAGTCGACGGCGCATACTTGGAAGTGCTACTTATTATCTCTGCCGCTTTAAACTCACGGCGTAAAGACCAGCTGAGTGACGTTGGCGACCAGGAAGGCTATCGGTTGGCACCCGCGTAGCAAACAACTTCCTCCACACACAAACACCGCCCTACGCCAAACACAGCACAAACATATCCGCCCAACCGACTACAAACGTCTGTGGGGGGTGTTTATAGACACCAAAACACCATTCACCGAAGAACAACCATCACGCAGCCGAAGACAAAGCCACGCAGCCGTTCCAGTCCGCGTGCTCCAGCTCTCGTAGGGCACCTCACCACACCCTGTTGGTCAGAGCCGGGAGCAGCACGCCCGCCGTCACGCTATCGACCAGCCTCTGGACAAGACCACTGGCAGCGGCGGCGGCGGCCGCGCGGTCAGGATCCTCCACCGCGGGACTTCTGCGCGCCGGTGAATCGATGTTCAGAGACGAGTCCACTGGCTCACCAGGGGGAGGCCGCATCAGCTCGCCAACAGGGGAGGAGCTACGTCAGCCGAGGAAGCTGTGATTGAAGCCGAAACAGCTTCAGGCTTAACAACGCCCCAGAAGCGGTCTACTAGAATGAAGGCGGCTTCACGTCGCCGGCGTGTCGCCCGTGCCGTCAACCCGCCCCAGGTCGGGAGCCTGGGTACGCCTCTGCGCGGGCGGCACGTGCGCGCGCCTCTGGGGAGCGGCCAGCGCACCTGGACGGTTATGGTCGGCTGCTGGCGCGGGTCGGATCCGACCGGAAACACCCGCCGCCGCGCCGGAAGTGACCGGGATAGCGGCGGCGGAACAGCAACTGTGTACCGGTAATTCCGCAATTCTACCATCACCGCAGTCGAAGGGAGACACGCCAGCCGGCGCACGCTACGAGAATGTTTTCCACGAACGATGTTTCTTTGGAGAGCTGCAGTTACTCTCAGCTGTACACGGCTAAATGGCACTAAAAGAAGAATGAAAAACTGGAAAAATCATAACCAGTTTTACCACGATCCAGAATAATTAGTCCCTACCTCAAGCCTTGAGGCAAAAGTGCACATATGCTACGCTTCTTACCTTTTCTTACCATGTATGACAGTTTAACAGACTAGAGAAAACCTACAAAGTCAGCAAAAGGAGACATGAATTCAGGGCTCATTACAAAACTTTCTTCACCTTCACAAAGCTCTCTGTGTTGCTCTGTAGGATAAAAGACCACCAATCCTTGCCCCCGGCCCCATCAGAGCCCCCTCTTCCCTCCCCCCATGATCCGCTCTGTCCCCTGGGACAACTTACAGTTATGCCTCGCCAACCACGGACAATGAAAGCCAAGTTCTTCCAAACTTCCAACAAAAGAAGACACTTTCTTTGACGTTCCTTAATCGCCGCAACACATCCATAAGGGCCCACGCTACTGAAACTATGTGGCTTTCTTTGTCGCGCAGCTAAATGAAATATCTTAGGCACGACGCGCTCCCGAGCAAAGAACTGAGAGAACAACAGTTCCAATTCCTCACCTCATGGGTGCGGCTGCACTGAAACCTCTGACGTCACACGTCTGGCTCTGTCTCCAGTGACGTCACAGGTGGCGGAAGGATCTGCAACGGCAGACAAAGCACAGATTAGAGATGACGTCATATGCAGGACGCTTGAGGGGACAGAGCATGAGCACAGCGTTGACAACAATGTTTCCACCATCTACTAAGGCTTTATATTCTATACGTTGATATGTTTCGGTGTGTTGAGGCGAGGATCATGATTATACGTTGACAAGGTGTTTCTGGCCTGTCTTCTCGAATCCTGCATGTGAAATAGATCGAATACATTTAGATTAAATATTCGGGCACAGGCCTTCATCAGAATCAGGTAGAATTCTCCGACTGGCTGCACTATGACTAGGAATTTGTGATTTGACTTACCGTTTACGTACCTGATTCTGATGAAGGGCCGTGCCCGAATATATAATCTCAGTGTATCATACTTATTTCACATACCAGATTCGAAGAGACAGCCCAGTAAACACCTTGTCAGGTTTATATTTCCTTTAAATGGTTCCCCATTTCACCAATAAAGCAGCGCGGTACGCAAGGTCTCAGAAGTTCAGCCCAGGTATGTATGTTCTACTTGTTTTTTTATAATCAAGCCAAAATATGGAAACATTAAATTCACCTGTTTCATACTGGTATATGTACATATTATTCCATCTCTGACATTCAAATTGTTAGTCAACACAGGCGTCGACTGATCCGATATATCACAAGGCACGCACCATACATAAGAACATATTGTTTACCCTAAGTACGGATAAAACATGTTAAGATTATAACAAGTATAAAATTGGATATCAGATTCAGTTTCTGTGGTCACAACAGCCCCCGCTACTAAATAGTGTTATTCGTACTTTAGACATTGAACTAATGCCGTTTTCTCCGCCCACATGACCCACTGCACAACGACTCAGTTCCGATGGCAAAATTTCAATCGACACTGGACTGTGAGCCGGGACTGGATTGTAAATATGGCTGCATCTGGTACGGGGCTGTGCTGGACTGCAGGTACAATATTCTGCAGCTTATGTCATCACATATTCTGTGGTGTAGCACTGACGGATTGACCTGTTTTGAACCGACGAAAGTAACTTCAACTTCAAATTAATATTCGCGAGAAGCACAGCTCTTAATAAGACAAGAGCAGAATTAATGTCCCAGCACCTTCCGTATATCATAGATACTTTATACAACATTCAACACGGTACACAAGCCGAGAGCAAAACGAAACGGAGATGTTTCGTCTGGGCTCCAGGAGGGGCACGTACGCACCGTTGAACAACACAAGCATACAGCATCCAACCCAATCTGGCTACATCGCGCCCGGCGAGGACTCTCCGTCCCCAGTCACCGCTGGGGCAACCACCTGGACTCTGCTCCTCAACACATCCCGGGGCTTTTTATGTTTTGGCTAGCAGGAGAACAAACTTTTTATAAGAGGTTTACGGTAGCTTTTACGCATCCGTTCCGACGAATGAGACGCTGGTAAGTTGGGGATTTCGCCCACTCATTCTTAGTTTCAAGAATCTCTCGCTTGAGCTTGACAAACTTCACAACTTCCTCGAGTGATTATTACTAACGAATAGACAACGAATAGAACTGACAACAAAATAAAAAGATTAATATTTAGCCAAAGAAGACGCTAACAGAAAAGAGAGAAGTCCTTCTAAAGAAGAACCCAAAACAGCGAGTATCTAAACACACAGGTCGAAATACCGTACAAAATTCTACCTTTTGTACCAGTTTCAAACAGTACAAACTTTGACAAATATTTACCCACCGCAGCACCCCGTAAGATGCAGCCCCCTTGCTCACTCGCTCCTGTCATAAGCATACGGTTTGACACGCACGCCTTCGCTCCAACGCCGAGCTTTGGCGGCTTCTTGACCGGGAGAAACCTGCAAAGTGGCTGGCAGAGAGTCTGAGAGATCAGAGACGGGAGTGATATTTACGCACGATGGAAGACATTCTTCTCAATTTCGATAAAAGGCCACTGTTCGAGTGTGAGCAGCACTGTTAAAACGAACTTGGCCGAACTATACTCTCGTTCAAGGGCATAATATAAAAAACATTGGAAGAAAGTGAAAATGTCACCCTGCGGCCCTAACGATTTAATTTAGAAAATGGGATAAGAAACTTCCTTTGAAACCCGCTGTCGTAAGGACACCTCCACGTTCAATGCAAAAGCATCGCAACAAATGGCGGCGAGTACCGTCGTGAACACACCATCATATTTCACCGATACATTTCGGCCTCTCCTGTGGTAAGCACTGTCTCATTGCTTTCTGAGACGTTCGTATGTAGACCTTCCCAATATTTAGAACACTGGTCCACTTTGTAGTCCTAATTTCAAGTATGAGTTCCATCAGGACAAGTATCACCGAAATCACTCCCGACGCCCTGCGAGTTGGCATCAACCTACGGTCGTAGGTGCAATCAGAATACGCGGATCCGTACAATTGGACTGTTCAGACGAAATACACGTGCAAGCGACAGCAAGCAAGCCAAATAAGTCATACAGACGACACGTTCACACTTTCTGTTGCATGCTTGTATGTATGCATCATGCCAAGACGAATGATTGTAATTTCGTTGGTGCTGTTAAAACAAACACGACGAAAAGCAGTTCACTTTAGTCTTACTTTTCGGCAATGTTGCACCGGCACCAAATTGCGTTGATCTGGGACGTGGTGAAGGATCTACGCATGAGAATGTATTGCTACGGCCCCGAAACCAGAGAGAACACTCGCTTGTGACCAAAACCTAACTTTCACCGTGCCGTGCATAGTTTCTAGGACGGATTCAGCGAACAAACACACGCAGCCATAATGGCGACCAATTCCGCCTTTTTAATTATATTAGCTTATAATGTGTATAGTCGTTTAGTGTGTCACAAAGAAAAACGCGATTTCGACAAATTTGTTGAACCAACTGCGGCAAAAAAGCAAATAAACTGACTTCACGTTTGGCATTGTTGCGTAGGTACATAGGTACCTACACACTATCAATCTGGGTCAGAATATAGGATCTGTACGTGGAAGCTTACTGTTCTGGACCCGATACCGGGAATAAGTGAAAAAGGCACGGCATGTGTCATCAGAACAGTTCGAACGCCTGCTAAAATCTACAAGAGGCGCCAAACTTCCGGGATCATTCTGACGCTTGAACTCAAGTGGGAGTTACTTTAGCCCGGACCCTCCGTAATGATAAGGGTGCAGTATCAGATAAATTATGGGATATTGATCAATCTCAAGTGGAACTTGGTCAGATCCGGGCCTTCCTTAATGATAATGCTGCAGCATCAGATAATTAGCCAGGGCTGTAGATTTTCGGAAGCCACTGGGTGCCCAGATATGAAACAATCCCGATATCCACCATATCAAAGGGAGCATTGCATTTAAACCGATAATCTAGTACTGCTCCAAGCTTTCTGGGCCGTACAAAATCCATTAAAAGTCCATAAAATTATTTTTAAAGAAGAATTTGAATAATATTTGTCCTTTATATCCAAGTTTCATCGGGCGCCGTGACACCCTCACATCAATGAAGATCCGCACCCCTGTAAGCATCCCGTTTAAGAACTGGGAGTGATGGCCGATTGCGTTCGAATCTGTTCCGAATCTAACCTTCGGGAACAGTAGAAGCGACAGGGGTGGGTTACTACAGTTGCGACTTTTTGGGAAAGGTTTGTCCCGGTCCCGACCGGGTCCCGGTGACCTTTTTTATTTTTATTGCAACTGCATTATTGACTGTGTGCAATAAAAAGCGCCCCACATCATGTACAGCTGCAATTCTACTTGAGCACGGCATTGGCCAGAAAACATGTCTTATAATTCTTGGGAGTTCCCACCAACACTTATGGTAAAACTAGCCACAATTATTTCATTTTACCACCTAGCCTGAGATACCTTAAATGAGGCTGGACTTTTTAAGGCACACGTTGATGCCTGGCTCCACCAGTCTCCAGTCTGGTCGAGTTGCAATGGAGTGACAAACTATTGACTAGCATGGAGTGTGGTTAATTATAAATAAATTTCACTCCTCCCGACTAACTCGGCGCTCGTGCTGAGGGTTTATCCGGCAGGCTGGAGAAGCAGTCTGGTACGAACCCCACAAGCAACACTCTCATTGGTCTGCCTTGCCCGTTCCATCACCAATCACTTGGCTCGTGGTTGCTCTCCTGCTGTAATGACTTGCAATAAACGTAGACGGAAGTAAAAATCTGCAAGCAAACCTTGCCCAGCTTGTTCTTGTAGTTGTTTGGGACAAAGCGTGGACAACATGATCTGGTAGGCTGGTCTAGTCATCCGGCGGCGTAACAGCCTGGTGGTTCTTTTGTATTCTAGACAATGTTTCAGGTAAGAAAGCTTTGAAGCGGTGCCCACGCAACCAAAATATGGCGGGGGGGCTGGAAGAGCTTCTCTCTGCAAACTTCAAGCGCTACAAGCATTATCTTGCAACGATGAGCACGCCTTCTCGCCTTTTGCGACAAGTTTATGAATGGAGATAAAGTACCTGGGGTTGTAATTCACAGCCTGATCTGTGAAGGGCTGGGTTAAGTCACGTAGTCCTCCTTTGGAACATATCCACAACAGATGGGCAGCCTGGTTCAATGCGCCTTATATCACGTTACCAAACTCTAGGTGGGGTCTGATCCGTTTCATAAAGAAATAACAGTGTACAAAGTTGGTCATATTGTACTGTACAAAGCTAGAAACTTCTCAAGTGTACAAAATTACGATTGGTCACTTCAACTGTTTGGATTGCACGTCTAGCAAAAGCAGCAGCTTGCCTTCTGAACTTCAGCCCTTGGTTGCAGTAAATTCCAAGATCCTTCCCACCTTCGCGCCGGGTGAGCTGTTTCTGTTCGTTTGATGATGGCGATGATTCTTCCGGCCGTCGGCATGCCATATGGGGGGGAGAATGGGGCTTTAACCGAATCCAGGCCATCCGCCGAAGCGGATGATCCAGTGCTTCGCGCTCGACTGGTTCATCCCGGTCGAGGATTTCCCGCCCCAATGAGACGAGCGCCGGACATTCTTCTCCAAAGGTGCTGCAATGTCCCCTCTTCCTCCTCCTCGTTGCTTTTCGCAGAATATGGTGGATCCGGGTGGAGCCTTGGCCCAGGGCCGCAGCTGACGAAGGCTGACGAAGGCTGACGGCCGGCTCCGAACTGAGCCCACCGGGGCATCCAAATCGCCGCAAACACGCGCCTGACCTGTTCTTCAGCTGTGATCACCGCTAGGTGGCGCAGGGCTGCCACTAATGCAGCTGGCTGCCCCGGAAGCTAACATGCAGCGGCTTGCGGGTGGCGACATCGGTCTGAAGGAGTAGTTTTCCGGAGGACGGCCGTGCCTCCTCTGTCATTCTCACCATCGTTGATTACTGATCCATCAGTGTAGATATTAGCGATGTCCGCTGTGTGCGGGGTAGCACCCCAAACGTCCCTTCCACCACCGCTAGCAGCGCTCCAAGGAAGTCCGTTCTCCTGGTACGTTTGTCGAGAGAGGTCCGAATGTCGATGTTTTGTGATGAAGTCTTCCATGGCCCGGTCTTCGGCGTCCTCTGCAGGAATCGGTCGTTCTGCTGGACCGGGACGGTCGTGAGCTGTTTCTTTTGTTTGATTGCTGCTGTTATTGCTGTGCTACAGTTATAACGGGTGGTGGGCTGCTTACCTAACTACCGTAAACCGCTTCACTCCGTCGGCGCAGGTGTGGCCCCGAGTCCAGTCAATTCAGGGCAAACGCAGGTCTGCACCTGCCCCAGTTCCGGCTGAAAACAACGTTAAAATCACTGATCCGCAGGCGGTGGCTAACCAAATGGCGTTAGCTTTTAAAACAAGGTGTAGAACTGCAGTCCCGAGTACTGATTCTCAGCGCCCTCGGAGGCGAGAGGAAATGAAGCCGGTAAATTTCGGTAATGACAACACAGAGGCATATAATACACCGTTTACTTTGCACTAAGTCAAGAATGCTCTAGATAAATGCAAATTGCCGCCCCGGTAGCTCAGTTGGTAGAGCGTTGGGCTCCGGCCCGCTGCTCAGAAGCATGCAGTGGCAGTGCATGTTCAGGCTTGGGATCGGTTCCCCTGAGACGCTCCAGCGCTCAATAGTTTACCCGACGTACAGGTCGGCTGGCAACTGACGGATGAGAGGGTGACCTGAGCGGGGCGGTCGTCCCCGTGCTTTGTGGGACGTTAAACTTTGGCTTCTAAATTAACCCTTCATTGTGGGAGTTCCTCGTTCGGGTGGTAGGGGTTGGGGTCTCCGTGACAAGTCCCTTGACGATTTTAGTGAGACTCCGACTCCAACAGTCGAACTGGGAACAACTTGAACAAAATTTATAAAAAAGATCTGTCTCACCTGGCCCAGACACGATCACAAACTCAATGCTGACACACCTTCCTGAATGCGCTCTTATCTCACTCCTTGACATATTTAATATTATTTGGATCGATAATGACTTCCCAGAACGGTGGTGCGAGGCGACTATCATCCCCATCCTAAAACCGGGAAAGGATGGTAACAGCCCGGATGACTATCGCTCTATCTCACTGACGTCATGTGTCGGAAAACTGCTGGAAAGAATGGTGAACACCCGTCTTGTATGGTTTTTGGAAAGTAACGAACTACTGTCTAATATTCAATGTGGCTTTCACAGAACCCAAAGTACAACCGATAACTTACTGACTCTGGATGCTGACATACACGAGGGTTTTATTCAAAAACACCATACTGTCACCGTATTTTACGATATTAAGCATGCCTACGATTGCACCTGGACACACGGCATCTTACAGAAGCTTTATAGGCTCGGTATTAGAGGCCGCATGGGTTGGTTCGTATCTAATTTTCTAAAAGATCGGTGTTTCCGTTTTAGAATAGGTGACATTCTATCAAATCAACATGTTCAGGAAAATGGGACGGCTCATGCATTCACTAATCATAGTGTGCATCTTGGAAACAAAGAAGTTGTACTCTTGTTCCAAGTCCAAACGATAGTATGACTGTCAATCCACTTCAGATGCCAGATCTCATAACTTGTCGTAGTTGCCTCTGTTGAGAGCTAGATTTGGACAGGACGCAGATTCCCTGGACTTCTTCAGGACTGTTGTGATGCGGCGTTGCATGAGCTTGTCCATCGCCTTCATCGCATGTCGGCCAGGACCCCTGCATGTAAGCACGTTATGCCTGCTAGCATGTGCCTGTGTGTATGCCAGTCAGCGCTTGTTGATGGCTTCCTGCATGCCTGATTACAGCGCTCTTCTTTCAGACTGCTCTCCTATTATTTCTTCATTTCTAAGGAATAAACTCTGCCAGCAAGGTATTATTTATCCGAGTCCGAAAGCTTTCCAACATAAATGAAGAAATAATCAAATCTGGGGCCATGTCACACTCTCAGCAGTTTTCGCAACTAGTAATTCCTCCTCTTCTTGATGGAGACGATTTTTTCTACGAACCGAAGCACATGGCCCGTCGGGCTGAAGCTAAGATAGACTTTGTGTGTTCCATCATGTGCTCTCAATTGCCCAAGAAAGTGCAAAGCAGGGCCAAGTCCTGGCCGGCTGACAATGCTGTGACAGATGAAACAGCAAGAGCATTCATGGTCAAAGTCAAGTCTTGGATGGTAGAGCGTGGTGTTCCTCTTGATGTGGGATACAAGCTTCAGGAAGTGTCTGGGGAATCCATGTTTCCTCGAGTGATGAGATGCTCTTCACCAGCTTCTGGCAGCTGCAACAGTGCTGCCATTCGTCAGCTAGGAGACCATGTAGTACAGCAAGATAGCATGGTTGAAACAAATCTGCCTGCTGAGGGCAATGTGGCTCGGGTCTCCCACTCCAGCAGGAATGGGAAACACTCATCCCTTCGCCAGACTACGTCCAACTTCAAGGGAAGGTGCTTTATCTGCGGTGGAGGGCACATGATGAGGACCTGTCCTGACAAGAGGTGTCCACGCTGTGGTGCCAAGGGGCATAACCTCACCCACTGCAACGTCACCAAAGTGGGTAATGTAGAGAACAATGATGTGTGTAAGTTTGTTGATGAAAATGCTGTGCTTCTCACCTTGCATCTTGATGGTCAAGAAACCAGTGCCATGATAGATTCAGGTGCTGGCCCAAGCGTTGTGGATAAGGGTTCTTTACTGAAGCTAGGCTTACTTAAAACGATCAAGCGTCAGACCAAGGGACATGTTGTTGGTGTTGGGGATGTCAGGATACCTGTGTTTGGCCATGCTGAATTAACTGTTGAGTTGGCTGGTGGTTGTACTATGGCACACACATTCACAGTGCTAGATGCCCATGACGATACGGTGCTTCTTGGACGCTCATTTTTGTCACTGTTCCCTTCGGTAGAGTTTGATTGGGAAGGGCATAGGATACGCCTTGGCGAAAAGTGGTACACCACAAATGTAATGCTCAGTGGGGGGAAGGTAGGGGGCAGAGTGGATGTGGCACGGGTAGAACAGGGTGTGGCTGAGAACCTGAAATTTGATGTTAACCCAGCCCTTCAACCAGAGCAAAGACAGAGATTGCACGGTCTGCTCTTAAAGTATGACTCCGTCTGGGCCAAGAACCCAAAGAAACCTTGCATTTGCAATAAGGGTACACACAGGATTGTGACCAATGATGCAAAGCCTGTGAAACAAAAGATGCGGAGGATGTCACCAGATAGCGAGAGGGAAGTCAACAGGCAAGTAGAGGAGATGCTCTCTAATGGCATATGCAGACCATCCGAATCTCCATGGAGCAGTGGTGTGATCCTCGTAAAGAAACGTGATGGATCCCAACGTTTCATCATTGACTATCGTTCGCTAAACTCAGTTACAGAGATAGACGCCTATACCCTCCCCAACGCCAAAGATTTGTTCGATAGAATGCATGGGAGCAAACTGTATTCATTCCTGGACTGTGCCAGTGCCTACTGGAGTATAGAGATGGAGGAGGTAGACCGCCAGAAGACGGCGTTCTCAGTTCCCAGAGGCCAATACAAAATGAACGTGATAGCTTTCGGGCTCTGTAACAGTCAGAGTACCTATCAACGAGCCATAGACTCGGTGCTCAAGGGGGCGAAGAACGTTGTGGCATACATTGATGATGTCTGTTGTTTTTCAGACAACTTTGAGGAGCACCTCATGGATCTGGAGCAGGCACTGGGCAGGTTTCAGTCTGCCAACATGCAGCTGAGACCTGATAAATGTCGTTTCGGGTATGAGGCCCGTTCCTCGGGCATGAGGTTTCCCCTGATGGCTGTTCACCACTGTCAGAGATCCTGAGGGCAATCAAGAGTTGCCCAAGACAAACATGTAAGAAGGAGCTTCTGAGGTTTCCTGGGCATGGTCAATTACTACAGACCGTTCATTCCACGAATGGCTGAGGTGGCTGCTCCACTATACGGGCTAACCAGGGCGAGTGTCAGCTGGCATTGGTCGGTCGAATGTGAGCGCAGCTTCGTTAAGTTGCGCGATATTTTGTCATCAGACATGGTACTCGCTTTCCCGCAGTGGAACAAGCCTTTCTTCGTCGAGGTGGATGGCTCTTGCTCGGGAGTAGGAGCTATTCTCTCCCAGGAATACACAGAGGGTCGATTAAGGCCGTTGGCTTATTACTCCTCAGGGCTCACTCCAACTCAGCAGAATTACTCAGCCTCTGAGATAGAGTGCTGGGCTCTCATTTCCGCGAACCGAAGAGTGGAGTGTTTACATGAACGCAGCACCCCATGTCATTCTTGTCAGTGATCATAACCCGTTAACCTGGCTCAGACGCCAACAGGACCCCCGTCGGAAGTTCGCCAGGTGGATTGCTGAGTTGGAGAATCTCAACTACACTGTCATTTACAGAAAGGGCACAAAGCATGCTGCCCCTGATTTTCTGAGCAGGCTGGAATCTGAAGTGGATTCTGGTGTGAATGATGAGAATGAGTTCTTTGAGAGACATGTATATACTGTTGATGAAGTCCCCACTTTCTTGGACGAGATAAGGCTGGCTCAGTAGGACGATACGAATGTTATGTACGCTGTCCGGCAGTTGCAGGCAGGCGGAAAAGTAAAAAGAGGAAGGTACAAATCCTATGGTGGTATGAGACTGGAGAAAGGTCTGCTCATGCGCAAGTCGCAGATCGTCGTGCCTTGCTCAATGCGGCGTGCCGTATTCGAGCGAGAATATGCGATCCATCACGCGGGTGTTGACAGAACTTACAAATGTATTCGGGACAGGTACTTCTGGGTCGGGATGTACTCCTACGTCCAGACTCTTTGTGCAGCGTGTGAGGTCTGTCAGAGAAATAAGAGGTCATATGCTCCAAAGGAGACTTTACAGTCATTTGATATGGGCGAGACTACTCCACGCAGTACGATAGCCATGGATATAGCCACACTGCCATGGTCGCAGGGTGGATACAGACACTTTGTCGTCATTGTGGATGTCTTCTCGAGGTATGTGGAACTTGTTGCCCTTAAAGATCAGTGTGCTGAGACAGTATGTGAAGCTGTTAGGTCCGAGTGGATCTACAGACACGGACCGCCGCTTCGAATCATTACAGACCAGGCCCATAACATGGACGGTCAGCTGATGAATCGCCTTTGAGAGAGTCTGGGAATTGAGAAGAGGCGCTCGTCACCATACCATCCAGAGGGTGATGGGTTGGCTGAACGTACCATTCAATCTATCAAACAGCTGATCAGGTGCAAACTGCAGCAATGTCAGATGGAACAAAAACAGTGGCCATCTGTTCTCAGCGAGGTCCGTTGTATATATAATTCATTGCCTAACTCTTCTATCAGATTTCAGCCTAATGAACTGATGTATGGTGGAGAGTTGCGTGCCCTTCCGGAGGTGAGCGTGCATGAGGCAGATGAGGCATCCGAGTTGGGAGTTAGTCCCAGAGCACACATCGAGGAGACATGTCACAGTCTCGGTAGTATCCACAAGCAAGCTTTCCAAAACACCGCCAGGGCTCATGTCAAATCAAAACAACACTATGACCAGGGTAAGAAGGATAGCGATGTGCGTCCCGGAAATTATGTGTACCTCCGAAGACAACTGCGACATTCCTCCATAGACCTGATGTATGATGGCCCTTTTCTTGTTCTGTCCCGACGTGATGCAAATGGTTTGTTGAGGATGAGTAACAAAGACAAAGTAGTGCATTTGAATCGCTGTAAAAACTGAGCTACAGAGGGAGTGACACCCCTTGCTGTGTGTGTACCGATAGGCGCACCTGTAGATCTGAGCGGGCATGGCGGCATGTGCAGTCAAGCTGCTGTGCTGCAGCCGTCGCCCCCACCCATGTGTGGTGCTGTGCCGAACACTTTACACGTTCCAGTGACCTGTCAGTTGCCGCGTTCTGGTGTTCCCGATGAAGTTGCTGGTGTTGGAACCAAGCTGATGACTCCAAGGTTGGAGGGAAGGCGGAACCCACCCCAAAATAGGCGACCACCAGCTGACCTCAGGGTTTATGTGCCATAGCTAGCTTTGAGCCTCTGTTCTCTTTTTGGGGGAAGTGATGTTGTGATGCGGCATTGCATGAGCTTGTCCATCGCCTTCATCGCATGTCGGCCAGGACCCCTGCATGTAAGCATGTTATGCCTGCTAGCATGTGCCCTTGTGTATGCCAGTCAGCGCTTATTGATGGCTTGCTGCATGTCTGATTACAGCACTCTTCTTTCAGACTGCTCTCCTATTACCTATTATTTCTTCATTTCTAAGGAATAAACTTTGCCAGCAAGGTATTTGTGGTGGATGCTGCCGGCATTGCCTAGTGTTGTCGTACTGTTATGATTGTCACTATAGGATTTATATGTCATCTGAAATACCTCTTTGTTCTTCAGGTATGTGACCTCTGACAACCAACGGGTCACATCTTTGCCGAATAAAGCTTAAACTCTGGAAACTGCTATATTTGGCTACCACAGTAATTTATTCGGCAAAGATCAACTCATCGTAGCGCTCCATCCTAAGCATGGACAAGTTTCTGCGGCCTGAACGCTTTGATGCCAACCCCAACTCAGCTACAGCAGCTAAAGAGTGGAACCACTGGTTCAGAACATTCACAAACTTTCTAGGGGCAATTGAGGTGCAAAACCCAGATCATCTTAACATACTTGTGAACTACATATCTCCCTCAGTGTATGAGTATATTGCTGAGTGTACAGATTACGATTCAGCCATACAAGCCCTCAAGAATGTTTTCATCAAGCCCAAGAATGAGGTGTTCGCTCGCCACTTACTGGCTAGCCGAAAACAGCTGGCGGGAGAAAGTCTCGACGATTTCCTACAGGCATTAAAGCAGCTTAGTGCTGACTGCAACTACAAGCCAGTCTCCGCCGAGACATACAGAGATGAGGCCATCAGAGATGCTTTCATTAGTGGAATTGAATCACCTCACATTCGTCAACGACTTCTTGAAAACAAGGTCCTTGACTTACAAACAGCAGTGGATCAGGCGCGAGCTCTGGATGCAGCTCAAAAGAACTCTCTTACGTATGCTGTCAACGCCCCACTAAGCGCAGCCACAGGACCACCTACCACAGCAGAGGATGCAAGTGCAGGAGACAACTCTTCCGCTTCAAGCCGCCTGGCTGCCACAAGACAACAGCAGATATGCTACTTCTGTGGAAATAAGCGCCATCCTCGTCCGAGCTGTCCTGCTCGGAACACGACCTGCGTTAAGTGTGGTAAACTTGGACATTTTGCAAAAGTTTGTCGCTCAGGTACGTCTATGACTGCTGCAGCTTTGTCAGGTGCTTCAAATGCTCCCACATTAGCAGCCACTGTATCTGCTGCCCCCGGAAATCTTTCGGGTGCTACAGTGTTTGTGGAAGTAGATGATACTTTGACGAGTGCTCTCCTCGATACTGGTAGCTCAGAGAGCTTTATCAGTAAGAAGTTTGTTGAAGACAATCGACTCAGAGTCTATCCTAAGTCTAGTGAAGTGTCTATGGCTTCAACAACGCTTTCAACTCGGGTTGTTGGTTTCTGTAAGGTGAAGCTAGTTCTTAAGGGTCAGCAGTATGATGATGTGTGCTTGTCAGTCTTACCTGACCTCTGTTGTGAGGTTATCTTGGGACAAGAATTTATGCGGCAGCATGATAGAGTTAGTGTGCACTTTGGTGGTAATATGCCCCCGCTGACTGTGTGTGGTCTCGCGAGCTCGACCATCTCACCTCCAAAACTCTTTGCAAACCTCAGTCAAGATTGCAAACCAATAGCTACAAAGTCCCGTAAGTTCAGTGCTGCAGACAGGGAGTTCATCGAGTCGGAGACTAAGCGGATGCTCTCAGATGGAATCATAGAACCCAGCTCCTCGCCATGGCGGGCACAAGTTGTGGTAACTACCAACGAGCGCCATAAAAAGAGACTAGTTGTAGACTACTCACAGACAATTAATCGCTTTACTGAGCTTGATGCCTACCCACTCCCTTGCATCGATACTCTGGTGAACCAGGTAGCACAGTACTCGTTCTACAGTACGATAGACCTGAAATCTGCCTATCATCAGCTTCCAATCCCCATGACAAAAAATCTCTTCAGAGGTGTATCGGCATGTTCTCGTACTATTCCCAGTGGATAGCTAACTTTTCTGAGAAGGTAAAGCCTCTCACTCAGTCATGTTCGTTTCCTCTCTATGAGGCTGCTTGTACAGCTTTTCGAAGTCTCAAAGAAGATATCGAGAAAGCCGTGGTTCGTTTCGTAGACGAGTCCGTGCCATTCGTTGTTGAGACCGACGCGTCCGATGGTGCCATTGCTGCTACTCTGAATCAGGCCGGCAGGCCAGTGGCGTTCTTTTCTAGAGCGCTTAGTACAAGCGAGCAGAAACACTCGGCTGTTGAAAAGGAGGCCTATGCCATAGTCGAGCCGTAAGGAAGTGGCGTCACTATCTCACTGGCCGTCACTTCACATTAGTTACTGACCAGAAGTCAGTCTCGTTCATGTTTAACTCAAAACAAAGTGAGAAAATAAAGAACGACAAAATTCAGAGGTGGCGGATTGAATTAGCCTGCTACAACTATGATATAGTGTACAGACCTGGAGAAGAGAACGTGCCGGCTGACACCCTGTCAAGGGCATTCTGTGGAGCTGTCAGCATTGAAGCTCTGTCAAAGCTTCATGATTCTCTGTGTCATCCGGGAGTGACCAGGCTGGCGCACTTCGTGCGAACTCGCAACCTGCCCTACTCTGTTGAGGATGTGAAACGTGTCGTTGGTACCTGTCGGGTATGTGCTGAGGGTAAGCCGCGCTTTCATCGTCCTGAAGCTGCGCAACTTATTAAAGCGACACAGCCATTCGAAAGACTCAGTGTAGACTTTAAAGGGCCATTGCCCTCTAATACACCCAACCGCTATTTGTTCACGGTAGTGGATGAGTTCTCCCGTTTCCCATTTGCGTTCTCGTGCTCTGATATGACTGCGCAGACCGTCATCAAGTGTCTAAATCAGCTTTTTGCTATTTTTGGAATGCCTTCGTTTGTCCATTCAGATCAAGGTGCTGCTTTCATGTCCTCGGAGGTGAAACGTTTTTTTGGCGAGCAGGGGAGTATCGACTAGCCGCACTACCCCGGGAACCCTCGCTGTAATGGCCAGTGCGAACGATACAATGGTATCATCTGGAAGGCTGTGACCTTAGGCCTCACGTTCTAAGGGACTGCATCTTTCTCAGTGGGAGTTGGTTTTGCAGGACGCCTTACATTCGATACGCTCTCTCCTTTGTACTGCGACGAACGCAACGCCTCATGAGCGCCTGCTGAACTATCAGCGTCGGTCCTGTGCGGGGTGGTCTGTTCCTACCTGGCTCTCGGAGCCCGGACCTGTGCTTCTCAGGCGCAGAGTCAGGCAGTCAAAGTTCGATCCTCTTGTTGAGGAAGTTCACCTTTTGGATGCAAATCCTCAGTACGCTCATGTTCAATATGTAGATGGGAGAGAAGGCACAGTTTCGATCCGAGACTTAGCACCATGTGGGGAGGTTGTTGTAGGCAGTGATGTTCACGCAGAGTTACCTGTGCTGGATGAGTCCGTCCAAGCTTCCAAGGACAGTGGTGCCCAAGCCTTGGACTCTGGGGGCCTTGACAACATGGATGAGCATGCCCCAAGCCAGGGAGACCAGACGCACCCTCCGCCAGCTCCGGTGGCTATAAGTCCTGCGCCCCTCCGTCGCTCAAAGAGGCAAATACGTCCTCCTGATCTTTTGGATTTGTAAGTGTCATGCTGAACATTGTTTTGCTGAGGTCGCATGATTGCGTTTTTTTGGTTGTACATGGAAGGGCAATTGTTAACTTTTGGGTATTGTGTTTTCTCGTTTTGTTTATGTATGATGCAGTGGTTCTGAATTTGGACGTGGGGAGAATGTGGTGGATGCTGCCGGCATTGCCTA
The DNA here is from genome assembly GCA_034440635.1 of Lepas anatifera. Taxonomy (NCBI): domain Eukaryota; kingdom Metazoa; phylum Arthropoda; class Thecostraca; family Lepadidae; genus Lepas; species Lepas anatifera. Next base: position 917,374 of record JAOTON010001844.1, on the reverse strand, counting down.
GTGTTGTCGTACTGTTATGATTGTCACTATAGGATTTATATGTCATCTGAAATACCTCTTTGTTCTTCAGGTATGTGACCTCTGACAACCAACGGGTCACATCTTTGCCGAATAAAGCCTAAACTCTGGAAACTGCTATATTTGGCTACCACAGTATTATTTGTCCGAGTCCAAAAGCTTTCCAACAGGACCATCAGGAGGTCTTTTCTCCACATGGACGGTCAGGTTGATCAAGCTCTGGTCGAGAGAGTTCAGTGTAGGGCAACAAGACTAGTGCCATCTCTACAAGCCCTTGACTATGAGCAACGCCTCTGCAGGCAAAATCTCCCATCGCTTTGGCATCGACGCAAAAGGGGGACATGATCCTTATGCATAAGCTCATGCACGGACAGCTGGGGTTATCAAAGTATGAGTTCTTCCAAGATCCCCCGCTGGCACCACAAGAGGGCACCAATTCAAGGTGGGAAAGCCTCGGGCAGTTTCAAGAGTAAGGAGAAACCACTTCACCGTTCGCACAGTGTCCGAATGGAACAGGCTTTCCTCCCGGGTGGTCGGTTCAACATCTACTAACTGCTTCAAAGCAACATCGATAAGCACTGGTGCAAACTTTTGTTCAGATTCCCGACATGATCCTATTGAAACCGTTAACATATATTTGTTCATCATAACAATACACTGCACATAATAAAAACGACCAGGGATAGGATTAGATGTGCAGGGGCGTGCTCGCAAACATGGACCGATACCACGTGGGGAATAACGGGCGTTATATTTTTGGCGGGGGAACGTGGGACGCAAAGTACAGCGCGGCTCCGACGCGACCTACCAGTACCTGTGGCAAGCTCGATGAGAACGGGCAAGACAAGTGCTCCTCAGCGCCTTATAAAGACCCGATCAAATAAGGTAACTAAGGTATCAAGATACTTGACGCAAAATCAAGGACATTTGAACACAAATATCCTTAAGAGTAACCCAAACATGGGATTTCATACTTCGGCACGAAAATTCAATTCCATGGGACACTCAGTATTTCAAAACACTCCGGAATCAAATATGTATGCAATCTACACACAAATACTACACTGCATGGGTACCTACTTCACGTAAAAACAATCAACCTCCCCACCTTGCAGAAAAAGAGAGAAGCGGGCGGCGCTGGCAACAATAAACAGAATGTGTTAGCCAGTCTCCCTGAAAAATCACTTATCCAGGCAGATCCAAATGAATACGAATCCAACGCAGCCAATTCTGATCAAGTGAAGCACGCATCTTTATTTACGTCCCTAAATTTGTTGAATTTCACTCTCACCTTAAATTCAACAAATAAACAGGGAGTATTTTCTATTTTAGCAGTTTTGCTGCTATTCAAAATCAAAATGGCGAGCAAGCCGGAAACGGCGCACTAGGGATACAAGCGGATTGTAAGCCATGTGGTATTAAGAGAAAAAAACTTTACAAAATTGGAAACCACGTGACTAGAAACAAAATATTGAGTATGATATGGCTAGGTAAACAAAAACCAAGACACCTTTACTCAAAGGTACGTTCATGAGGGATTCCTCCATGCTTGAGTGACGTCACACCCGGGTAAAGGAATTCCTTCACCGTTGAGTCGTGTGTTAAACTGCTGCTAATGACACTTCCTGCTGACTAACTTGTGAAAATACACAGTAATCAAGTTTATCCCAAATGCATGAGTAAGCATTTAATTTTCCATTTTGGGCCTCTTTTTTGCGAACATTTGGATATTTAATAATTTAATTTTCCCGTGTTATATACTACGCGGTGTGACGTCATATTCGGTATCTGCGCTTGCTGTTGGAGGGGGCTTAACCTGCGTCCTCAATAAATATTTTGAAAATGCAAAATCCAACAAATGATCCTCGCTCGCGCTGCGATTTTCGTAAGGAAGTTCAAGTTATTACTCAGTCAAGGCTCAATAAGCATTCAAGCAACGTATTTCGTCGGGAGAGGAAAATTAAAGGCCTATGGAAGGTGAGAAGGTGTGGGGGCGAGAGCTCAGGCAGGGCTATCCAATCCTGAGTTGAGGAGATGTGACAATTCAAATTCCAGGGAATTGAACGGTTTCCGGAGAGAAACGGTTCAACGCTTGACCCATTTTCAGAAGCTCAGTGCTTCATTTCAATATATGTCCTCTTACTTATACTAGTGCGACAAAATTCGCCTAAACTTACTCATTCTGAGAATCAGACAGAAATTGTCAAAACATTTTTTTGTGTTTGTTGCGGTCTGTGGTACTAATGACAAAGTTTCCATGGGCCAAAGTACCCAGCGGAGTCAATAAGTTCATTGAAGTCCAATTTTCTCAGCTCAAGTTGAAGTATGTGGGCCAAGAAGCCAAGAACCCTGGTTGCCCAGTGTGCAAAGTATGACATTTTCAACGAGATCTTGTTAGTGTGAGTGCCCTTGGAGACAGGAGCGAGTGGTGCGAATTTTATCAACCTGGTGCAAATTTGTGAGACTGGTGCAAAAGAGGTGACACTAAAGACCAAATATAATAGTTAAATGGTTATAAAGACAGGAGGGGCCTTATAAAAAGTCCTTAACTACCTAACTCGTGAGCTAAGGTGGCTCTCATATTATTGTAAACAAGGCACACTGGGTATTATGGTAGTAGGCAGATCACATCTCACAGTTCAAAGGATCACATCAAAACATCCACTGATCAAAGGGTCTAATGTTCATAGCATCTACCCTTTGAAAGTTAGACCTTTTGAATAAGAAGTCCAATGTTCAAAAGGTCCAAAAAGGCGGGCTCAGATGCACGAGAGTGGGGTGCATGATGCCGCAGAGGTGTGCTAAAACATCTGAGAATAGGAGGCAATGAGGGTTAGGTTAGGTTAGATGAGGTTAGGTTAAGGTTAAGGTTTAAGGTTAAGGTTAGGTTAAGGTTAAGGTTAGGTTAAGGTTAGGTTAAGGTTAGGTTAGGTTAGGTTAGGTTAGGTTAGGTTAGGTTAGGTTAGGTTAGGTTAGGTTAGGTTAGGTTAGGTTAGGTTAGGTTAGGTTAGGTTAGGTTAGGTTAGGTTAGGTTAGGTTAGATTAGGTTAGGTTAGGTTAGGTTAGGTTAGGTTAGGTTAGGTAACGGGGTTAGGTAATGGAAACGGGGCCACTGTTTCTCAGCTCTATTGTTGGTACTTGAATGGTGGTAGGCCTGCCGCCCAAGTTGTGCAATTTCACCAACTCGCGCACTTTGTGGCAGCTCTCTCTCCCTCTCCCTCCCTCTCTCTCTCTCTCTCTCTCTCTCTCTCTCTCTCTCTCTCTCTCTCTCTCTCTCTCTCTCTCTCTCTCTCTCTCTCTCTCTCTCTCTCTCTCTCTCTCTCTCTCTCTCTCTCTCTCTCTCTCTCTCTCTCTCTCTCTCTCTCTCTCTCTCTCTCTCTCTCTCTCTCTCTCTCTCTCTCTCTCTCTCTCTCTCTCTCTCTCTCTCTCTCTCTCTCTCTCTCTCTCTCTCTCTCTCTCTCTCTCTCTCTCTCTCTCTCTCTCTCTCTCTCTCTCTCTCTCTCTCTCTCTCTCTAAAAAAAAACTGATAAGAGAGGTAGCATTGCATTGTGTGGGTAGGAATGGGTGAGTTTTTTCACTGGTAAATGGCAAATTGGTGTGAATTTTTGTGGCTGGCGGTGCGAGAATTTTAGATGGCTGGTGCGACTCGTCTGGCGTGCTTCCATACTTTGCAGACTGGCTGGTTGCTTGGTAGAGCATTGGGCTCTGGCCCACTGTTCAGGAATATGCAGAAGCAGTGTGTGCAGGCTTGATATTGGTTCCCCAGAGATGTTCTGGCACTCAACCAGTCTGCAAAATGTGGCAGATTTCGGCAAGATCTCATTGGGGCAGACCTACCGATTTGAGGCAGCTTTTGGTCGAGCTTGGGACAGGGGAGGGCTCTTGGGGCAGCTGTCAGTCTGGGTAATCACTGAGGGAAGAATGAAAAATAATTAAAAGAAACAACAATCATTACTTAAACATACTCTGGAAATGCTAATATGTCTCAAAAGAGTCATATTCGTCATCAAGGGAAATATGGTTTAAAAGATGCCAGATAAAGGAAATTTCTCATTGATGAAAAGTTTCTGGAAGTGAATAAGAAAATCAGGAATGGGCGCCTTTCAAAAGCTAAATGTACAATTATTTTCTAAATTTGTAATCGAAACAAGATGGCGTTGAGGTCTGTATCTGTCGACCCCGAGATTGCTGCTGACTTACGGGGCCCTGGCTGGCCTCTGTGTACGGTCGCCTGTCCCTGGTGGTGCATCGACGAGTTGGAGTCTGTCTCCTGCTGCTGCCGGTGGTCCGCTGGGCCCAACATCGACCGCGGGCGGCGTCCCGCTGTTTCCTGAGCAATGCTGCTGTTACTATGCCGTGGACGATCCTGGGAGGCGGCGGAGGCCGGCCTCACCGCGGTCGCATGCTCTGGACGCGCCGAGGGAGGATGCGATCATCCCGTCTGTCTAGGCGTTGCTGCGGCGACAGTACCGTCGGACGGCTGCTCGTGAGCTCGAGCGCCTGCGAGGTTGGCGCTGGTGGCGCCATTTCGGCGGCATCGAGCCGGCTACCCGACGGGCAGCGCCGGCGAGGGGCTCGATTCTGCGCGCCTGAGATAGAGGAGAGGAGCCCGGTCAGCCGCGGGGCTGGCGCGGGCGACTGCTGTGGTTCAAGATCGTCGTGTGGTGCGGCTGGTCGCGTGGTGCGGGTCGGTGCGTGGCATCGGAGAAGTGATGTGAAGGCTCGTGAAGACTCGGTGCGTGGGAGGTCATGCTGCCGAACGGTCGGGTCAACTGTATTTCGGCTCTGGGTGCCTAATTAGCACGTGCGGTGTGTGCCTTCGTTACATCCTGTAATTGATATTGCCGCCCACGAGCCTTTTGTGCTGACTGTGGTGGCTCTGGTGTCCGGCGGGCTCGGTTGATCATGCGAGTCAAGTCTGGGTGGTTTTCACCTCGTGTGGTCCCTTTCAGTCATTAGCTTTCTTGTCAGTCATTATCAGTCATACATATTCGCGCTTAACATGATGTAATTTTCTTTCATCCCACTCATCCACACTTACAAGTTTATATTCTCCACCCAGACACTCACACCTGCTTAGCCACATCGCGAGAATCACGAGCTTGCCTACACGTTTACACTCATGTCCGCACCCGTGCCCGCCTGGGCGTTACTGTTTAAGAGGCCTCGCGCTGAACAGGCGGTCACGGGTACGAGATACGCGGGGCCTGTCGTATTGACAGAGTTCCGTCGGCCGTTATGCTCCGACCCCACATCACCCGGCTCCGCCCACCCAGCAGCACTCGCCCTACCGACACCCACTCGCACCCCGGCTCCCCCGCGCGTGTGTACGTGTGTGGGAGTGGCCGAGGGCGGTCGCAGGTGCGTGATGCGCGGCGCCTATCGTGTTTCGGCGTTGCACAGTGTTCTAAGGGAGTCCAAAATGGGAGCAATATTCGAATTTGTGACCATTTTTAAAACTGATTTAGATGTTTGCAACTAGTAGCAAAATGACCAGAATGTCAGAAAATGGCAAACACAAAATTTAAGGCCTTTGATTTCGACGCGACAAGGCATCAAACTGCTGTCTTTGAATCTCTCGCCACATAACACGATAAAGGCCAAGAGCGATGCTCATTTTCGATGTTTTTTGTGGGCTAAGAGAACGTACAAGATGAGACAAACCAGGGTTCATGAGAAAGCTTAAGGCATGAAGTTGTAGTCGCATGAGCATGAGTATGTAGTCGTCGTCAGGTTGAATGCACAGTTTTATTTCATTTCTGTATGTTTCGCTTAAAATGGAGTACATACAATTTGTAGCGGTAAAAAATTGTCTTCTGTTGGGGGATTCTGCCCCAGCAACCAAATTTCTGCCCCAATTGGGGCAGGCTTTGAGCTGCCCCAAGTGCCTCGTCGAATCGCCTGCCACCTTCTGCAGACTGGGCACTCAATATCAATATTACCCAACATAGGTCGGCTGGCAACCGACTGGTGAAAGGGTGACCTGAGCGGGGGCAGCCATCCGCTATGGTTTGTGGGGTGTTAAACTGGGTTTGTTGTGGTTACACTTGGTTAAACTTGTGCGGCTAAAATTTGGTTGCTGCATTTTATGCTGCATGAAGGCCATGAAAAAACAATAATTGCTGTTCCTTTTGTCCGATTTCGTATTTTTTGTGTCTGTGCCTGCCTTGGCTTGGTGTCTGCTGCCCCAAGTGTTACCCTCTCTAAAAAGAAGGTGGCAAAAGCTGCCCCAACCCGATAACTTTCCCCAGGGGCTGCCCCAACGAGACCTTGTCAAAACCTGCCACCTTCTGCAGACTGGCCCACAGGCATTGTACCTTCATTACTCTTATTATATCAATCGGGTATCAATAAGGCTTGGCGTCTCATTGGCAAGCCTCACTGTTAGGGAGGCAAAAGATGCAAAGAGGGATGGAGAGAGTAAGGCTAGGAAAAGAGCTGGTGGACAGTAGTATTTTCTCCACTGATGGCGTCAGTGTAATCGGTGTAAAGTACCTGAGTAATTTGGAAACCGACTGGGCAGTTCTCTCGTCTCTAGCAAATCCGCATCACCGAGGCTATCTGGAATAAGCAGCAGTGAAAAGTTCACATAGCCTTACCATGCGCAATCATCACCTACTAACTGCTCCTGCTTCATGCACTTAGTCCTTCACACAAACTTAAGCTTCATCCTGCACCTGTTGGATGCCACCTAAATGCCAGCCAAGCAACATCTTGCAGGGATAAGCTACCGGAGCTGCCTCCACAGTAGCCTAGATGGGGAGCGTTGGACTCCAGCCTGCTGCTCAGGAACATGCAGTGATATTGCATTTACAGGCTTGGGATCGGCTCCCCTGAGACGCTCCAGTGTTCAATATTTACCCAACGTAGGTTGGCTGGCAACTGACTGGTGAAAGGGTGCCCTGAGCGGGGCGGCCGTCCCTTTGCTTTGTGGGACGTTAAACTTTGACTTCCAAATTGATTTTTCATTGTGGGAGTTGCTCCTTTATATGGTGGGGTCGGGGTCTCTGTGACAAGTCCATTGATGACTTAACTGAGCTCCCACACCAAGAACTGAGCATGCAACAACTTGGACATACTTTAAGGAAAGGGGATCAGCTTGGATGTTTCCTGCTACATGTCTCCCAGCATCGAACCAGGGCGGTCAACGGCCGCTCGTGCACATTCCAGCCATCCAAGATGCCTACAAGGTACACATTATAAGTGGCCTGTAACACAAGCTGTGCAGAAATGTAATGCCCATATGAGTATGTATCCCAAGTGGGTACCTTCTACGTTTTATAGGTTTCTACCTTGTTCACTCTTGTTTTAGATGGACTGTGATAGAGCATGCTTTAGCAAACAGAGTTTATGATTTTATGGCGTTTGTATATTTGTGCTTTATGTGACCGTTTGTATGCTTTTACTAAATAATTTAATGCATTTTACATGCCCATGCAGTTTTACCCTGTGACTCAAACTATCAGTCGGTTTTGAGTCTGTAAGACAGGTTTTATTGGGTGTTCCACAATACAGTCAAGGGACACAGGGGCTAGAGAAACACGAGTGAGGGGATATCAATTTAAGAGGTAGGTAACATTTTCTCGAGTAGACAGGTCGGCACCCTGTTTGCTCAAACTAGCGGCATATTGCGGAACGATCGATTGTGCGTGTGTTTTTTTTCCGGCGGGTCTTGCTGAGGCCATCATCTTTTTGCTACAGTGCTCATGTCATCAATTCATCTCCCCATCTCTACCATGCTATTTGTGATGTTTTTATCCCCGTCTTGCTTTGCTGCTCCCATTTCCGTAACTTCCCTGTCGTTATTTAGTGCGCCCGCACTATAAGATGGACTCGGAATCGGGACTGTATAAGTGAAAGGCAGATTTAATACAGGTGCACGTCATGTGTATAGAAGGTAAAGGTCCACTGGCGCTGTTGTCTACCAGCACGAAAATTGTGTGAGTCTTATCCTCTTTGCTTTATACGGCAAAAGTTAAGCAAGCTCCAGGAAACGCATGCAATTTATCAGAATGAGAAGCAAGCCAAACACAAACACACGTGCAAAGACGAACAGCAGGTGCGATTAGCCACAGGCTGTCAAGACAGAGCACAAGGGCACAAATGCCAACCAAGAGCCATGCATACAATCCATGCTGTGATCACCATGCATTTTCATGCCATCCCAATATTCACAACAGCCACTGCAGCTAACAACCTCAAACAACAGAAGCTAGTGACTCAGTGCATGTTGAATACAAAACTATTGCAGATGAGACGCCATCCCCAATGTTACCATAATTTGAGCCCTGTATCATTTGACAGTGGCTGATGATATTCAGTGGAGACCTGCTTGCTCTGTATCTCCACATTTTCATTTCATTTTTTTATTCACTGGATTACCCATGGGACAAGGCCCATTTATAAGCAAAGCCATATCACATTTTAATATTAAATTGCGATACATTTGGGCTACCCACATCACAAGCTCATGAAATAATCAAAACATTCAGTAAAATTACAAAAATATTCGTCTATTACAAGTGAAGATAAAACTCGTGAATACAAGAAGAGAACTAAGCCGTCTACGAGGCACTGGACTAGGTAGACCGGTGCACACTTTAGAGCTGTAACGAGGCGATGTATGTGCTAACCCTCGCTCTAAATAAGCTGAACGTGTCTTGAAACACATCTTCCCGCGGTGACTGTTAAAGACGCATTCATGACTCTAGCCAGCCCGACAAACAACCTCAACTTATTGTTATCTCTTTCAGACGGCGCGAAAATGGAGACTCCAGTGAAGAAGGAACAACACAACGCCTGTTTGATATGTAAACACGCCTTTGGCACCAGACTGAACATTTTCAAGACGAGGACCAATTTCTCCAAGACCCTGGTTTCCTGCAAACTGTCCAGACTGGTGCAAACTTCTTTCCGACCGGGCGAAGTGAGTGCTTGGATTTAACACCCGCACTGGATGGAGGGGGGTCTGGCACTAACGCGCACTGGAGGGAGGGGCCTGGTAGCCCCCCCTAAGATCTCGGGAACTAGGAGGTTTAGAAAAACGTCACTTAGTAGGAGGTGGGTGGGGGCTGTGGTGATCTACATGATGACCAATTTTCATTGACCTAGGTCAATATCTTCAAGGTCGAACGAGGTCGTAAAGGTCAAATCCTGGCCATGCTGGGGATCGATTGGTAAATGCTGCGAGTATGCGGGAAAATGGCGGGAATAAGGTAAAGGTGGACCAGGTTCATAGAGAAGAGGTCTCAAAGAAGCTTCCCCACAATTTTTGGGTCAAGGTCATTTAAGGTGAATGACCTTTAAGGTCACCATATGGTATACTACTTATAATGTACACTTTGACTAACACTGTAGTCACTGTTTGAAGAAATGAGGATTGACCTTTCCCAATGACCTTTGACCTTGACCTTTGTATTGGCGTACCCTATCGATGACGTCATAGCATAATATATGTCCGACCGGGTAACGTCATTTGGCCGGAAAGCACAGTGATCAGTGACCTTGAAAGTGCAGATATGACCTTGACCTGTGACCTTTGACCTTGACCTTAACTTTCATGTGAGGTGACCTTGACATATAATCTAGGTTATATGGCGTTATGACGTCACCACTCGGTTTCCATTGAAAGCTAATTGGTCCGACCGCGCGATTACGGCGATCTCAAAATGCAGGTCTGACTTTGAAAGCCTATAAGTAAAAAATATTTCGGCCGATTTTCAAAAAGTCCTCACCAATTGACGCGCTATTATATTAAATTCGGTTAAATGTGGCCACGTATCGTTTTTTCGGTTACGGGCGGTTCTCCGGCCACCTCGGAAAAGCAGGTGGGGGGGCTCCGAGGCCCCCTCCAATGTGCGTGTTAATGATAGCTGCTTGTTACCTACCTGATCTACTGTAGCATTAGTTAATGCATTGTTGTGCATACTTTGTTTAACCAGTTAGCATAGCGTTAATAATCAATGATTTTTTGTTTGTAATCTTCTTAGATGGTCGGGTAGTTTTAAAAATACCTGTGGTGGAATTTAGCTTGAATGCTTTGTACCAGCTTTGCATCATTACATAGACATGTCTCAAACAAAAAGTCGTGCTCAGTGGATTTGCTGGGGCCTGCTTGTTATATCCACGCCCTGCTCGAGGCCTTCCTCTCATATGTACCTCAGCCACGAACCAGGTCTATGAGAGAACAATTGCTCCATGTTCCGGTGGCACGCGTGGACACCATAAGGCCTGGTTTGTTTTCTCGGGCGGTGCTGTGTTTTAACAGTCATGTTGCGCAATGTCCGGAAGCCGACCCTTTCAATTCAACATTAGCAGCTTTTAAATCCAGTGTCAAGGAACTATACGAAGGCATCCATTTTAAACGTTTAAAGGGAGGTATATTTATTTGTTTCCGTGAGGTGAAGTGCAGTGTTTTTCCTGTTCATTTTAAAATTTTAACCTGCACAATTTTACAACTTATTATCTTACAGTGTCTCATGTTGACTGCCATTCATCCGATGTTGACTTCGAGATCAGCTATAATTGGGTGCATACCTGTTGGTGATGATGCTCAATAAACAAAAACAAAGTAAACAAAAAAATAGTTATTTTCCTGCTTAGTTTTATCATAATTGTATAGGGCTCATTAAACCCCCCCCCGTTATGAACGCGCCCCCCAACCTCCCCACATTTCAACGAAAATTTTAGGCACCAGGTCAGGCCCAGACAGGCAGGACCGACCTCAAAAAGTAAACAAGTCGGAGCAGGGACCCGATAAACCCATATACAAATGGCCCCACCGAGTCCTAAAAAGTCCGGTATTTTGATATCGGACCTAGGCAGACAGGCAGACCTCCCATAAAACATGAAGGTTTACGGAATAACCAGAACGGAGGATAGAGCATTTATTTAGCTGCATAGACTCGCCTGGGCTTGCGGTTCTAAATATGCATTTATATAATTGACCACCGACCCAGGTCAGGCAAACCATTGACCACAAGGTCAAATTATAACATTCGATCCTCTAAGAGGACAAAGTCAGTCGTTTGCCATCTTTATTTGTTCAGATGTAATGGCCGAAAAACTGAATTACATGTTATCCCTATGACGGGCATGTTTACCTCCGGACCTTAAAAGACCTACAAAAAGTTCAAATGTTTCGATGGAGTGGAGGGCAGTCCAACGCCGTTTACCGTTTTCGCTACCTACCGTGGTTCTCGAATCTTAGGGGGCGGGTCCCGCCCCCGTCAACAGGTGGCCAGACCCCGCATGCGCGTGTTAAAGGGAGTGCAAAGACAATGCTTATCTACATCTGCAGGCTCAAACGTGACGCCCTCTATCGAACCACAGTGTATTACCGCACACTCCACCATCTGTAAAGTCTGGCCTCGCCTCTATACAGTCATCGCCATGCCCGTTTACACCAGTTATGGTGGCTGTGGTGCGGTGGACAGACAAAGGGTATCTGGCCCTATTTGTCATTGCTACCGGGCGGTTACCAGGGGCGTCGCCGCGGAAGCCCCCCACTCTCGAAAAGTGTGGGGTTCGCCCCTCTGCCAGTTTTTTTGCGGGGCGTATTGTTGTAAGTGCCTGATTTTAGTACGGAAGTTTTGTTATTTTCATGAGAATGTGCCGGAGTTTAGTAAGCCAAAGTGTTGCATTTCCTTGGTAATCCGGCTGAGCATAGGGACAGGTGGACGTAGTTTCCACGGCTCGGTCCCCTCCCCTCCGTTGTCCGTGGCGACCTCCTTTCGCACGACTAACCCGGCTGAAGCAGCTCGTGTTTCTGGTCCTCCGGAGAGTTTGGAAAGGACGATACAATACTATCCGTCATCCCCTACCCCGCAAAAAAACATCCTTTGTGATCGACTTACGATTTGTTATTTTATCGAGATGTTCTACGAATGTTAATTTTGAATTTAGTCAAACACCAATGTCCAAATGAGAGATACTTTTCAAGGGTGTCATTTTGAATGTTTTTAATGCTCAGCATCGGTTTCCTCTTCAGAGAGATTGAAAATGATATGCATATTTTCAAGAAGCGCTGAAGCAAAAACGCAATATATCCAATGCATTTGGACACAGACGAAGGAAAGGTACCACTCCATCCATGCTGTCACCAGTAGATAATGTGGACATGGTCAATGAAAAGTGCAAGTCCCCGCAGCATCAGAATGCCCCTTTCCCCAAACTGCATTATAATCTTTGTCTTACTAACCAGATCCGTGGGCAAAATGATATAAGAAAACTACAGGCTAATGCAAAACGCAGCCTTCCATCCTGAAATTATTAAAAAGCGGACGGTCTGTACTGAGTGGCAACAAAGTCGAAATAACCTCCTACTCACCAGTGTTGTGTGTGTGTGTGTATGTATGTATGTATGTATGTATGTATGTCTTAAGACGAACACACCATGACTACAAACGCCATGTTTGAGCCCAACCCCCACCGCTCCAACAGGACGAGGCGGAGAACCCGCAGGATATCTGCGGCAGCTGCGCCTCCCTCATCAACCAGGTGGACGAGTGTGAGATCAAGCTGATGGCACTGGAGAACGAGGTGAGGCGGCGGCGAGAGAGAACCCACTCTGTGGTCCAGCGGCGCAGAAACCCACTCTGTGGTCCAGCGGCGGCGAGAGAACCCACTCTGTGGTCCGGGGGTGGGGTGCGAAAAAAACACTTAATCCCAGGCGGCCACTCTAGAGAACCCTCTCTGTGTTCCAGTGAGGGATGCGAGAGAACCCAGTCTGTGGTCCAGGGAGGGACGCGAGAGAACCCACTCTCTATCCCAGGGGGCGACGCGAGGGATCCTACTCTGTGGTCCAGGGGGTGGTGCGAGGGAACCCACTCTGTGGCCAGGCTTTGGATTCAGAAAGGCGCTTCACCTAAATGTATCGTAACGTGGCGGACTGGACTGGTGTGACTGTCCCAGCAAGCCCAGGCTGTATCCCGTCTTTTCACTCTGTTTTTAGTGCGGATACTTTGTAGTTGTTTTCTTTGTAGTAGATTTTGCACGGATACAGAGTACTTCAAAATTGTGTGATCGTTAATCACTAGCCTTGAACATTTATGTCGCAGAAAGTAAAAAAAGAAAACAGATTTCTAATATATCAGCGATTAAAAATGTGTTTTCCCTTTCTCAGGGCATAATTAACCTGTTACCTACATGTGAATAAAACTAGGATATATTCATAATCATATTCCGTATGGGAGTTATCTTCCAAACCTCTATTTTGATTTGTTATACAGACACATTTCCGTGGATACTGCTTCGTTCAGCTTTCCACGGTCCTGATTTATTTCAATCATCAGGTGGCGGAATTCGGCGGGATGGGGTGCACCATACCTCCCATGAATAATATTTTTAACGCTAACACTCTGGCGTTGACTGGACAGAAATGAATGGAAAAATCCGTTCTGTGTCCCGTAAATGCGAATCCCCGCCGCTACTGAGTTTAATGTTCTTTTTCTTGAGAAAAAAATGCCCTGTATCTTCCGACTCGCTTTCCACGGTCCTATGTTTAACGGCTTGACCCAAAGAATAAGGGCTCAGCTTTACTTATCCACACCGAAACCGTTCAGAACCCTGCGCGCGAAAAGTCAGGTGGCGAATCTCCCTTGGTTGACCAGTGCGTGGAGTTGTATGAATTTCGATGCCATCTATCGGCCGTCAGGTGAAGCTGAAGTACAAGATGCCGTTTCCGATCGAGGTTCACAGCCGGCGAACGGAGAACCAGCCGGGCGGGGAGGAGCCGGCCGCCAAGTCGGCGCCTGAGGGCGAGGGCGTTCAACTGGTGGCGCCCGACCAGCAGGTGGAGGAGGCCGTCCAGGAGCACGCGCCGATGGTGCAGGGAGTGGCCCAGTCGGCCGACGGCTCGCAACAGTTCAGCTTCATCAGTCTGGGTGAGATTGGCTGAGGTGGTGTGTGGGTGCGGGTGGGGAAGCTTGAGTGGCGGGTGTGGTGGTGTGTGGGTAAGGGTGGGGAAGTTTGAAGTGAGGGTGCCTGTGTTTGTCGTGGTGGATTGATTTCGCGTAGGTTGTTATCACTTTCTGGCTGTTTTTGTGTGGATTCTTGATGCTTTTTGCAATGCATACTAACGAGTGATTTATTTCCAAGCACGAGGTGAGGACAATTACCGAGAACTTGAGAAAGTTGCTTCGAGGTCTGGCTACCCTATGAGTATGGCTACACTGTGGCTACACTATGATTTGTGATTTGACCAACCTGATTCTGGTGAAGGGCTGTGCCCGAATATATTATCCAAGTGTATATTACATCAAGAATTAGAGGAGGCAGGCCAGTTTACACCTTGACAAAGAGATGACCAGTTTGCTGCTTTGATGTTATAGTCTGTGTTTATTTTTTGTATGGCGTCCTTCCGATGCTTTGCTATTACAGTTGTCTAACCAAACGGCAGGAAATGGACGCCGGTGACCAGTGGTACGTTTCCTCCTCCACAGATGGTGCCAGCATCGGCGAGAATACGATCGTGCTGCAGACAGAGGAGGTGGACGGGGAGAACGTGGTGGTGTACAGGGTACGTACTGGGTACCCGCTCTGGAACGGATCCAGGGGTTTCGATTCAGCATGCTCCCACAAAGCCGTCACAACTTCCACCTGTAGCCAACTTTGGTCGACTTTGTTCTACACATTGTGTTCCATGATTTTACCTGGATTTTCCCCCTTCCTCTTCAAACAGTCGGTAGAGGACCGCCCTTGTACCCCTTGCTGTACCGTACCAGTCCGTACCGTACCCCTGAGTGCATAGAACTAGAAAGTGTCGAGTACAATTACACGGTTTACATTATTTTTCTTGCCATGCTAACGGTTGTCGCTTCCTATATCGCAGATAATTACCAGCCCTGTACTTTAGAGGTACATACTGGGAACAGTACCTTGTACAATTCAAGTACAACTGTACCGGTGCTGCGAGTGCCTGGTACACGTAAATATGTTGACGTGGACGAATTCTGGGCCGGTCTCAGAAGGCATTATGGATACCTTTGCTGACACTAGTGATGTCTATGGAATAAGACTAACCGGCGGTAAAAGTATACTGCCGATAACTGAAGGCAAATGGGAGGGGAGTATGAGGTGCATGCGAGCCATGCGGTACATGAGTGGGCGCACAGTGGGTCGATGCGGGCTTAAAGGGAATGTGGCACCTTTATAACGTGACTTTAACTCCAAGTTGTAAAGCATGCCGGAAAACCCGGTACTCAATATATCATTTGTTCTGAAACTCAATATTTCCATGGAGAAAAGCTAAAACGTACCTGAAATGTACCCCAAATTTAGCCCAGCCAGGCGGCCACAGCTGTCAGCTGTTGGTGTGACAACAGCGCTGACGTCACTGTCAGTAATCAGTCAATTGAAGCCCTTGAAGCCTATTTAATATGGTAGTAGTTGCCAGATCATGGTGTCATCCACAGGCAGAGGTTTATTTTTCACCCTAGAGAAGCATTTGAAACATCTAAATATTGAGCTCATTGTACTTTTTCAGAGAAATCATGGACGTTTTCATTATTTTCGGCTAAAAATACCCCTAATTGCACTAAATTCCTGGATCCGACCAAGGTGCCACATCCCTTTAAAGGCTGCCATTTACCAGGTGCGGCGGGCGGGATCATTTGTGGTGGCAAACCTTTGTTTTTTCAGCCTTGGCCAACGCACGCTGGCTGCACGCGAATCTGGGATCAAACGATGTTATTTTTGAATGAAAGATTTTGTCGTGGTACATCGCTTTTAGTACGGGAAAAGTGGAAACAATGGTATTATATAAACGGTGATGAGGGTTATCTGAGTTTCGGAAAATGTTGTCTGTTTAGTTTTTATTTTTAATGTGTAGTCTACCATTGGCGATCGTTGAAGCCAATCAATATGAAATCGCATCAGAGATTACATATTTAATTGTGGCAGTCTCCAATCCTGTTGTGAGTGTTTTATTTTTCCTCATTGGAGAGTTAGGCTGGACCAAGGGTGGTTAGAGACTACATTTCTTCTTTCTTGTTGCTGTGCTCCTTTTTGCTGTTTTTGTTTTTTACTTTTGCTGACGTGTTGAGATGGACAGGATCTTGTTGAAAGTTGACCTACTTGATATTTCTGGTACTTCTAGATCGGTATGGCAAAACCTAGCAGAGCTGGAAACGAACTTAACAGGATCAGAGCTAGAAATTGAGCTTAAAGGGAATGTGGCACCTTGGTTGAATCCTGGAATTTGGTGTAATTGGGGGTGATTTTAGCCAAAAATCATGAAACCGTCCATGATTTCTCTGAAAAATGTACAATATGCTCAATAGTTTGATTTTTAAAATGCTCTTCTAGGGAAAGAAATAACTATCTGCCTGTGGATGATGTCATGATCTGGCAACCACTTCCATATTCAATACGCTGATATGATGTCGAATCATATCATACACGTGGCTGATACTCACCGTGACGTCAGCATGTGACGTCACACCAATAGCCATGACAACTGTGGCCTGCTGCTAAGGGTACATGAGGGGTATATTGCAGGTAGGTTTTAGCTTTTTACGGAAATCTCGAGTTCCAAGACAAATGACATATAGAGTACCGGGTTTTCCGACTTGCTTTATAACTTGGCTATCTCAGTTAAAATCACGTTATGAAGGTGCCACATTCCCTTGAAGTGCTGAGATCTGCCTGCGTGACTAACTCCGCGGTTATTAAGATGTATGATATGCGTGTAAGCCCGCTGCGTTCTGGCGCTATCCGGGCTAAATTCGGCTCAGTCGTGGTGTTTGATCCCACTTTTTATTCCCCGGATGTAGCACAGGGCAATACCTTGGCTTCCCGGAGAATTTTGCGCTTGGCTAACAGACGGCAGAGGTATTGAATGCATGTCCTTATAGCGCTGATGAATCATCAAACGGTGTTTCAGCCAGGCGGCGAGGGAATGAGTTAAAATGAGGTAACGACTCTGTGATATTAGGAAAAGGAAGATCCCGCCGGGGCTGGGTTTTCGCTGACGGGTGTGTCTTTGGTCTGCGTGTACCGCCGCTGTGATGGTCGGATAGGCGCCGTTTGTGTGTGATAGGCGCCGTTTGTGGAGGTGGCGCGCGCTGGAGTCGCTTCTGGGGATCATCCGTTGGTGAAAACACTCAGTATTGTATCTGATCTGAGTGGCATCGTGGTTTATGTGATTTAGTCCCCTTTGTAACCATCTACGCTACCTATATGTTTTGAATTGTCCGTGAGTGTGATGGTTAAGCCCTGTTATTGCTTTAAATCCGCCTTTTTACATACTTTTTTGTCTTTTAAATGACAACGTCGCCCTAGCTGAACTGCTTGACTAGCATTTTATTCTCGCTAATGCTATGGGCGCAAAATGACATCAACATTCGGCGCTTCCTAAAGCAGCGAAATAAAGGCGCGATGCTGATACTGATGGGATGAGTTTTTAATGAGCCTGGACTCCTGGATTACGTGGCGTCCATGGCTGTGTCCACCTTACTCGGCCGATTAAGAAGCACCAGATGTATCCAACGCCAATTCTGAACACCCTGACCTGTTACGGGAATAATTGTATCCATAGCCGAATCCGGGAGCGATAGTAGAGTTATTTGCATCCCAAGGGTTTTTCATTCTCCTATTTTCTTCACAAGCATTATTTTTCACTATTATTGGCTCTGTTACACGCCACTCCCCCAATCACTCGGCTGGAACCGCCGCTGGAGGAAGGTCCCCCTTCCCATAGATTCCAGACAACCTTCCCCCCTGAAAGGTCCTCAGTACCCCACTGAAACGTCGCCTCCCAATGCCTCCACTCCGTTCAGGATGCGGCTGTTGGCATTCCCCTGCTAGCTCACGCTGCCCAGTTAGTTAGTGCCCTGCTGCGGGTCGAATTTGCCCCCTCCCCCCTTCACCAGCTGTGAAGTGATCCGATCAGCGAGCCAGGATCCGCCTATGGTTATACCGAAGGTGGTAACAGGGCCACGCCCTCTCCAGCAGGGCCAGGGTTTAGCCTGTTATACTGGTGCCACGGATGTAACGTAAGAGCGGCCGCGGCCTACCGTGTACTCTGTATTCGGATTCTGCTGAATGTCCAGGACTAGCTGTTGGCCCAGACCATCTTCGCTGACTTTGTATGTATTATGTAGCATTATATGTTTTCTCCAAGCTGTTGAAGTTCGGTTTTTGGAGTCGGAGGCTCACTAAAGTTTTCAGGTGGACTTATCACAGGGACCCCGACCCCACCATCGGAATGAGGAAATCTCGCAATGAAGGGCCAATTTAGAAGCCAAAGTTTAACGTCCCACAAAGTACAGGGAGGGCCGCCCCGCTCAGGTCACCCTCTCACCAGTGAATTGCCAATCGATCTACGTCGGGTAAATATTGAGCGCCGGAGCGACTCAGGGGAATCAATTCCAAGTGTGCACATGCACTGTTTTCTGAGCAGTGATAAAAACAAACGCTTTACCAACTAAGCTACCGGGGTGGCTCTTTTATCGATGAGGCGTGTAAGTATTTGTCGTAATCATCGCTTTGATCTGCATATTGGGTAAGGCCTGCTGCCGATATAGCTCTCATAAGCAATCGGGATCGAATCAGCCCATTTCGCTGACAACCGGACACGGTGGGCACAAGTCTGAATTCATTAGATGCTGACGTCATCATCGTCTGGAGATGACGTCGTGCGACTGCTCTCGGAGACCACCTTACGTGATTCACGGCCGGAAGAATTTCTCAGTGATGTATTCCAGAAATCAAAGAGAGTCCCGGGCGAGATTGTAAGCGATGTATTCGAGAAATCAGCGAGAACGTTGAGCGAGGCTGACGGATGTGTGCTGTTTCCATGCAGCCGTTTTACCCAACTGCGTACCCTTTAAGATGCGCTACATTAAACTGGAGCTGGTAACCTCCCCGAGATGACCCTGGGCCACCCTCTAACCCAGTGACCTTCTCCGCCGTCTCGGTGCTAACGTCAAGCGCTTGTTGCCGGGCTTTCCTCACTAGCCGTGTTGGTCACGTTCGTATTAATTGTGCAAATTAGCGAATGCCTTAGAGGAGAATCCGGCAATGGGTGAAGTGCTTCTACGCCCGGGGGAACTGCACCGGGGTCACGTGTTCAAGAGTTGAGATCAGATCAGAGACAATGAGGTTCGTGCCCTGGGGGACGCCATTAGAGCGATGAAGTCTCGGATATTGTCGAGTGGCGTTCAGAGAGCGGCAGGTTACCTTCTGGTTGATTAATGAATTCATTCGAGTGGGTTCGCGGATAAAACGAAAAAATGTCATCTCTCACTGCGGTTTTCTTGCTGATAAGTATACACTTTCAAAGACGATGAATGATATGCTATCGCGCCGGTAGGCTGCCAGATTCAGAGCAATGGGTCCCCGTTCGAGCCCCGGCAGGCTCTCTGAGTGGTGTGGCCTGTCCCCTTGCAGTCTCTGGCGGCAGAAAGAAAGTTGCCGGTGCTATTTCCTAAAAGTTGCCGACGAGTCTTTAAACTCCAGTGAATATTAAAAGTTTTCAATGTTTTCCCCCTTAGATAAAGTTGTTAAAAGTTGTGTGATTTCCTTTTCATCTACATTGTTGGTTCCAAGTCTGACTGTGATCTTCCCCTCCTGCAGGAGCCATATGGGGATGCGGTCTCCTACGGCACCTCCATACCTTCCATGTCCTACCTGACGCAGTTGGAGGCGCACGAGACTTCAATGGACGAGCAGGACATGGGACAAGATGGCTATGATACAGAAGATGGCGTCGATATGGTGGAGGTGGGTGTGAGAGAGAGAGAGAGAGAGAGAGAGAGAGAGAGAGAGAGAGAGAATCATTAAATCATACCAGGCAGGCTTATGACTCCGGCTGTTTATGTTCAGGGTTCCACTCTCTCGTGCGTGTAGGGGTCAAGTAAGCCCAGACATGTTGACCTTTCTCCAGAATTTTTCATTTGCGGTAACCGCCCTACTCGGTGCCTCCCCAGATTAAGCCCGACCTGGAGATGATACACAAGCGAATCATCAAGCGCCCTCGTGTGGAGACGGACCCCGAGGACCCCAACGGCTACCCGTGTGAGCTCTGCGGCAAGGCGTACACCACCGCCAACAACCTGCGCAGTAAGGAGCTGTGACGGCCGCGCCGCTCTGTCGGCGCGCCGCTGGTTTAACACGCGCCCCGCTGGGGTCCCTGGCATGACGCGCCCCGCTGGGGGGCGTTTTTCGCCCCCCTCCGTATCTCATTCCCCACCAAAGCTAAAGGAAAATTACGGGTGGTGTCCGAAAGCTCTTGACAAGACGAAGAGATTTTATACGAAGAATTTTTATGTCAGGTCAATATGGAGGTCAGCATAGGTTGAAGAAGGTTCCATAGGCTTACAACAGAACATTGTACGCTTCTCTCTCTAGATCTGCCCTCAGGGAAGCTAGAGCAAATCTTTATGCATCGTTGGATTCCTCTCATTGCGGCGAATCGAATGATGCATAACATGACCCTGCTAGGTCAATTAGTGAAAATGACCTGACCTCGAACTAGGGCAGGGTCACAGGGTGACCTGGTATGGTCATGTTGTATATCAATCGACTCACCGTGACAATATAAGCACAGTGAAAGCAAAATGGGAGCTTTATCTCAATTCAGTGAGAAGTTATTGGCAAAACAATCACTCCATGCTTCCGTGACCTGACATGACCTTTGAGAGGTCAGATGCTAAAAAACTCAACTTTATGGTCAAGATAATGTAAGAATAAACGGTTTGAGGATTTTCAGCTTTATCTATCCAGTATTTACTAAAAACGATCCCATTTTATTTTTCACCATAGACTTATAATGGGGTGACCAAAAAACTGACCCCACCTTAGGTCAACAATATCGAAATTCCGAGGTAGCAGATTTGTAGACCCTAATGACCTTGTCATATTGTGGAAGTTTCAAACTGATCGGTTTGCTAATGTTCCCTGGGCGCTGCTTCAAACTCGTGATTTTAGGTTTTGAGGTCGGGTCACTTGACCTTGAATAGCTCCATGACCTGACATGACCTTAGCCCAAAAATTTGGTCAGATGTGTAAAATTGATCAGGCATAAGGTACTGTAAGTTTCGTTGTTCTGCGGCTCTTCGTTTTTTAGCTATCTGGGAAAAACCGGGAGGGGGGCGAGTTTCGCCCCCCCCAGCGGGGCGCGTGTTAAATGGAATGTGGCACCTTTATACCGTGGTTTTAACTGAGATAGCCAAATTTTAAATCATGCCGGAAAACCCGGTACTCAACATATCATTTCATATCATTTGTCTTGGAACTCGAAATTTCCGTATGGAAACCTACCTGAAATGTACCCAACATGTACCCTTAGCAGCAGACCACAGTTGTCAGCTGTTGGTGTGACGTCATTCTGATGTCATGGTGAGTAGTCAGGTTGTTGAAGCCAATTGAATATGATAGTTGTTGTCAGATCATGACGTCATCCACCGGCAGAGGTTTATGTATTGCCGTAGAGGAGCATTTCAAATATCAAAATATTGAGCTTATTGTACTTTTTTAGAAAAAAATCATGGAGATTCATGATTATCGTCTAAAATTACTCCTAATTACACTAATTTCCGGGATTCGACCAAGGTGCCACATTTCCTTTAAGCTGACTTTCGTTATGGAATTGGTGTTAATCAGTAACCAAAGCGGTGAAACGGATGCTTGTAGATTCGTGCTTTGGCGATGATTCTCTCG
This sequence comes from Lepas anatifera, assembly GCA_034440635.1. Lineage (NCBI taxonomy): Eukaryota > Metazoa > Arthropoda > Thecostraca > Lepadidae > Lepas > Lepas anatifera. Next base: position 895,696 of record JAOTON010001844.1, on the reverse strand, counting down.
CTTCGCTGCTTTGGTAACGGTGATGCGATGGTAACATTTTTCGGCCTTTTTTATTGTTTTATTGTTTTGTTCATGTGATTTTACATTGAAGCTGATTGGTTCTGTTTGAAGTTGATAGTTGGAGCATCAAAACCTTGCTTATAAACTAAAAAGGAGTCGGAGCCAAAAGGAGGTCAACAGGTTTGGGGGAGGGGCAAAAGCATAGTTTTTCCCCAAGCTTTTCCTTTGGTGGGGGAAACGCCTTTTGCCCCCCCCTGGATCTCCCACTGTCCCTAACTAAGAGTAGCTGACGCTGCCCTGGCCTCATTAGACGCTCGGTGTTAGGCACTTTGTTGACGCGCTGGATAACTGTACTGCTATGAGCTAGCGTGGTAGCGTTTCACACGGACGATTTCCCCCGAGAGATCTTGCTCTGGGCGGAATTCATCTTGTTTGTCTCGGTCTTCAGGGCCACGTCTTGATACTGTGTCGAAGGTAGTATTCACCTGCGGATGATGGTTTTGAAGAGGCTGACTAGTTCGGAACCCGTGATGAATAGCGAATGACGAGAGGGAGGAAGATATTACTTATTTACAGCTCCAGATAACACCATGACGCACAGTGATAGCATTTGGATAGCGGAACTGTAGCTTATTTGGCTCATCAAATAGCTTATCTTGTATCGATGTTATAGCTTATGGAGGGCCTCATTAAGGTTGAGTCACGGTGCTGGCTAAAAGAAGGGATTTTCTATCAGCCGCCGTTGAACCTGGACCGAAAACCACGCTGAGGCTGCAGCAGAATCTCGTGTAGACTTTCTATAGAGTCGTTACTCTGCTTGTTTGTAACGTCTTCGGACTTCCTATGTAGGTTTTTTGTATTTTGGGTGTTCTGAAGCAGCGTGATAAAACGACCCTGAACGTGTGTGATGTGACGGTTACCAAAGGTCACGCATTGGAAACGTTACTTTTTTACAATGCAGCGGTGCAGTATCCAGCGTAGGCATCCATTTTAGCATCGAGGAGCGAAATAAAAAATAGCTTGAATAAGCAAACATGGCTAGAATGTTACAACCAGATTGCAAAATAGTAGACTTTTGTACATATTGCAATAGTCATTGACCACTATCCCAGCGTGATGTGAAACATAAGTATAGTTTAAACAATGTCTGAATTATTTGTATGCCTTGTAATGCCTCGGCCACCAGCAGATAAATAGTCAAGCTAATAACTTCTGCTAGTAACCAAGGAAAATAGGGAAGGCTTTGTACTGTTGAATGATAGTGACAGAGGTAGGCCTTTCTTGCCCGCTGCACACACAGAGCATGCGTGTAAGCAGTCCTATACACATTTTGATAAGCATTCAGGTCAAAGACACATACGTCAGACATACAGCCTGCAGTATTACACGTATAGCTTCCTCTCACCTTACTCAGAACACACAACAGACATACAAATGTCACTCAAACACACACCCACGCGCACTCCTAACCACACACAAGTACACACGTACATGTACATGTCTGCGGGGATGTCAGATTATTGTTCTGTTCTATATTTGAAAAGGAAGAAATCACGAATATACTTCTGTAGGGAGCGTGTGTTTGGTAGTATGTTAGTACTATCAGGAAAAGGAGCACATAATATGATTCCATGCGAAATATTATGTGACATTGGATTTGATGGCGTATTCTGTATGTCATTGATTCAAGAACTGTCTATCACCATAAATGTTATGGTCATTTATGTCGTTTTAACTTATATCCACATATAAATTTATATGAAACCAATTACTTCCCAACTTATTATTTGTAAAAACCTTTAGATGACGTCACTGGGTGCAAACATTATAAACTGGCGACTCTTCAGAAGCCGCCGATGTTAACTGCGCCTCCTGTCGAGACCGGTCACCTCTCCTCCCGGACTGCGCCTCCTGTCGAGGCCGGTCGCCTCTCCTCCCGGACTGCGCCTCCTGTCGAGGCCGGTCGCCTCTCCTCCCGGAGGAGGCTGGTCGGATATCCCCCTCCCCTCGCCCACACCCCCCGCACCACTGTCATTTGGAGTATGAGACCTGGATGTGTGATTATTGCTGCTGCTGTATCCATGCTGTTACCACCACGCCTGTGTTCTGCAGTCCATAAGGCCAGCCACGAGGCGGATAAGAGCTTCCAGTGCCGCTTCTGCCAGGAGGAGTTCCTCACCAACATGGCCCTCCACAACCACCTGAACGAGGTAGGCGCACGCCGAGGGAAGACGGGGCGGAGTCGGAGCCGTGTGAGAGTCGGGAAATCTAAGGGGGCCTGATGAACGCACGCAAATGTGTGTTTTCGGGGATGTTTTTTCATGCAATGGGGGAGACGTAATGCGGCGGGATGAGAGCGTTTGTTACAGGACACTGTTTTTTGGGGACGAAACGCAAGTGACACGCTGAAGTGGTATGGAACTCTAGAGATCGGAGGCGTCCCGGGCTGGCTCCAGCGATGGGTCAGAGGCAGAGCACCTCATTGCCAGCCCGTGCCCCAGGCTGGGATCGGGGCTTCTTTTCTGAATGAGGTGTGAGTGGATTTCCGGAGTCCGTGTCAATATAGTGAGGGTGAGGCGAGACACCAGCAGCTGTTACGAGGTGAAACCGGCAGACAAAGATGGCTTGAATCCATTGTGCGATGGACGTGGGCTGGCTGCTGGCTCGACTGGGTCGGGGAGGGCTGGCTGTTGGCCCTACTGGGTCGGGGAGGGCTGGCTGCTGGCCCGACTGGGTCGGGGAGGGCTGGCTGTTGGCCCTACTGGGTCGGGGAGGGCTGGCTGTTGGCCCTACTTGGTTGGGGAGGGCTGGCTGCTGGCCTGACTGGGTCGGGGAGGGCTGGCTGTTGGCCCGACTGGGTCGGGGAGGGCTGGCTGTTGACCCGACTGGGTCGGGGAGGGCTGGCTGTTGGCCCTACTTGGTCGGGGATGGCTGGCTGTTGGCCCGACTGGGTCGGGGAGGGCTGGCTGTTGGCCCGACTGGGTCGGGGAGGGCTGGCTGTTGGCCCTACTGGGTCGGGGAGGACTGGCTGTTGACCCCACTGGGTCGGGGAGGGCTGGCTGTTGGCCCGACTGGGTCGGGGAGGGCTGGCTGTTGGCCCTACTAGGTCGGGGAGGGCTGGCTGCTGGCCCTACTGGGTCGGGGAGGGCTGGCTGTTGGCCCTACTGGGTCGGGGAGGGCTGGCTGTTGGCCCTACTGGGTCGGGGAGGGCTGGCTGTTGACCCTACTGGGTCGGGGAGGGCTGGCTGTTGGCCCTACTGGGTCGGGGGGAGGGCTGGCTGGGCACGCCGGTGTTTTTCACGGTGTTGTATTTATCCGTGACAATGCTGAAGGGGGTATGTCTTCTAGGATATGTTTGCCATGCAGTTATGAAAACAGCTCTGGGTATTGACACATCTGGGATGGACAGTCCTGTAGTCGTACCGTGGGATTGTGTACCCTTCTAGCGATTGAAGTAGTTTCCTGTAAGCGAGTGATGCGTAATGTTGTTTTCCTAGAACATTTGGGTTTGGCTTGCCTGAAGTGGAAGTGGTCGCAGTCGGCTATTGTTTTGAAGCGACAGAATCCTTTGGGCACGTCTTGAGGGCTGTTTCCTGTTGGTGGCGTGCTCCTGAAGCATTTCTGGCCTCATCAGCGCTGATAATGAGGATTTAGAAGGGGTACATCACGTGTGTAGGTAACGATGGGCGACTTGCCACCCGTGCTATCATGCTTGTACGCATACGTTTCCATCCTTCGAAAGCGCGACAAAGTAACGATCTCGGAATTTTGCCGTTTTTTTGTACTAGATATAGTATCCTAAAAAGCGGCAAAGTAGATTAGTATGTAGTATAGCGTAAAATATATTATGTAGTATAGTATATAGTATAGTATGTAGCATAGTATATAGTTGAATATGTAGTATAGGATATAGTAAAGTATGTATCATAGTACATAGTCTAGTATGTAGAATATATATATATATATATATATATATATATATATATATATATATATATATATAATAGTCATCAGTAGCAAAGTCTCCCGGATAACTCAGAACTTGTTCTTGCTATTTTCGTTAGCGCTCAGAACCTTTTTTCTCAGCAAGCCTTATGTCTTCCACGGACGGTGATCCGTCCTTTTCTTTCACTATCGGGCGTATTTTCCCAGGGATCTCGGATGAGTTCGCATTAATTACGAATAACTTATAAGTTAACGAATAACTGATGCAGAGGCGTCCCTTGAGTTCGCATTGCGAACTTCTCCCGTCAAACAGTTCGCATTTGGTTCGCATTTTCACTTTACAGTTAGCGTTCCACCCGGGTGAGCTGCATGCGGACGATCGCCTATGTAACGAGGCTTCCATTGATCGGTGCCGCCGAACCAGTGGTCTTCCTTGCCGACTCTGCCGCTCCTCTCCAACGCTGCGCGCCCCACGCTCAGAGAAATATTGACCCATTTTACAGTTTTTTGTACCATATGACCGCTCTTTTTGGGTATTCATCATCCTCAGGAGCCTAGGTTCTGATACCCGCAACCAGGGGATTCGACGCTGGTTTTCGAGTTGCGGTGGAGCCACGGTGGGGGGGGGGCTAACGTAAAACCCCTCGCGTACCTCACTAGCAATTTTAATTGTCATTTCCGGAAGAATTGGGGACGTCACCTCAAGTCATCCTCATAGAGTTTGGTGGCGACCCTCTAGCCTGCTATCAAATATATCTCGGGTGGTATAACCTTTTCACATTTAATGACTTCACACCCACCCCTCTGGAAGGGGCATTTTTGCCCCCGCCCCGCTCCTCATCGAAGCTTGGCGTACATTATCCTTGATTAATTTTACGCCCTTGATTTTTTAGGTCAGGTTGTGTCAGTCGGTCGTTTTGGCGTTCCTCCATCAGAAGTGACGTAAGAGCTGTCTCCAAACATGTAGTGCGAAACGTGGCGAAAGAACAAAGACAAAGTCGTCAAATTCATGTTTATGTTTCATGTGTTTATGAAAAGTATGAGCAACAGGAGTACTAACCCGATGAAAGGCTTAAGTTTGCGAATTAAAAATCAGCACAAACACAATTAATATTTACTAGATGAATGTAATATGACAAGTCACATCTCGCATTGATCAACATGACATGTCACGTTAAAGGTAAAAGTTCTAACATGATAAAATAAAGCAAAGATAGAATACAACTTTAAAGGCGATAAAATGATACAAGTATCTAAACATATTGGTCAGCTAAAAGCATATTATTTTTTAGATTTGCTAGTGCTCTGAATTATTCAAAGGAGCAGTCAAACGAATCGCTGTTCATCGATTAGAGAAACAGGCAAATTTTAGAACCGTCAAAATTGTCAATTTTAAAATTGGTAGGCATTTGGCCAATTTTGAGTTCGCATTTGGTTTGCATTTCACCTAAAAGTTCTCCAAATCCCCTAGGTGACGTAGACAGCTGAAAGTTTGCATTGGCCGAATTCAAAAAGGGCACCTCTGCTGGTGCGACTAGCTCCAATAAACCGATAAAACTGTCCTAGATGGAGTGGCGAATGCTTACGTTGGTCTGTTTCAGCTTCCTAAACACAACCTTGTGAAAAATTCAGCCAAAGTCGAAAAGCAAAAAATACGTTCAAATCTTATGCCACATTATCACTTGACGGTATGGTCTGGGGGTACTCAAGGCGAAAAGCAAATAAACATCACCGGCTGACAGATATCGGCACAAGATGCTTGTTTTTGTTATCCAAGGTCCAATGGTTACACTGAAATTTACTGGCTCTGTGAGTGCTGAGTGGGTGGCCGGAAGATCTTGTGCGATTCAGTTCAATTGGTCGTTCACTCAGCGCCTGGCGTTGAATGGAGTTCAGCCTCGGTCTTTAGGCAGAGGAGACGAGGCGTTAAATTTGCGAAGCGAATGTCGTGTTCAGATTCGGACCGGCTTTCGCTTCATCGGTTCTGTTTAGAAATGCTGAGATGGTCGATTGCTAGCTGCACTCGCTGGAGAGGGCCTTGTGTTGAACTCTCAGGAAACAATGGTGCTGGTGCACACAAAGGTTCCTGTGGGAGGGACTAAGGACTTTGCCGTTGTGACTTACTGATTACTGTACGCAGATGTGAATGCACTACTTTGTTTGCAACATTACTGGTCATTCAAAGTGTGATGATTACTAGAGCTAGTGTGCTGTAGCGTGCGTGAACATTATATAGAGTATATGTGTAAACATTGCAGCGAGCTGTTAATGCCAATATCCATATATCCACCCGGTTTTGGACGATCGATTTTCTCTCGGCTGAGTGACCCCTGTAAATCTTATTCACGGCACAGCCAAGGATCCTCTGTCATGGAGCTTCACTTAAACATTGAACACGTTCCAGCCAAGGGTGGATATAGTTTTCCGTACGATATCCTAATTTCACATGACCATGGAACATGCCAATACTTTTGTCCCAGTGTGAGTGACACAAAATCCACTGGGTGGGAGACCAAACTCGGGCAAGTTAAACTCTTCACTCATTCATCATGCCTGAAAGCAGTGGTGGATCCAGGCTTTCGTTGGGGGAGGGGCTGGGGACTCAACTCTGCCCCACCTTTACCCGAAATGCCCTCTTGTATTGTGACTATCCCTTCCCCCTCCGAAATTACTTTTTGATTACTCCCCCCTCCTTGTATCCGCTACTGGCTGAGAGCCCAATTTTCCACCAACCCAAATATTTAGATTTCATTTTCCCTGCTTGTGTTGCATGGACACTCACATAAGTGGGATCAAGTCGAGTTAAAAATTGTCAAGACTGTACTCATTTGTAAGCACGTTGCTTCTTAGAATCAGAAGCTGAAATGGAAGATATGTCTCACAAAGAGCGGAAGTGTATAAATTCTCCCTTCGAGGCATCTCGCTCGCCCACTTAAGATTTTGACAGGAAATTTTCCCCACACCCGGGTGCAAACCCTATTTTGGAAGACTACCCTGCTGTGTACAGTGTGTGGAAACTTGTCTAAACCCGACAATTCGATCCGAAAACATTGGCGGACGCGGGGGGGCATTCCAGCCATGGTCCCCCAAGGCTCTGGAGGGGGCCAAACTATCTTTTGGCCCCCACTAAAGGCCGCAAGTTTTTGAAAAAAGGTGTTTACACTAGGTCTGTAGAGCAAAAAAATATTCGCTTCCACCCCCTCCCCCCCAGGAGACGGTCAAAACTATGCAGACCATCTGCAGACTATAAAGTAGCCTTAAAGGGAATGGACCACTTTGTCGAAATTCTACAAAGAACAATTTAATAACAAGAGAGGTCTGAAAATGAGAAAACAACATTTTTTCATCATTTCCATAGGCGAAAAACAGAAATATCCTCTCTCTACTAACAATAAGTGACGTCTTCAAAATGACGGTTTTAATAATCAGTGAAATCTCAAATCTTGATCATAGACTCCCTTTAAAGACCATTCATAGCCTTTCCGCGTGACACAATTTGTGTGCAGTACAAGAAGTACTAGTGCAAAACCGAACATCAGATGGCGCTGCGGCAGACTTGTGTATTGAGTGGTCGAACGTTAATGCACATTTCTGATGTATATAAACAATGTCAGAGTTCAATTTTGACAAAAACAGTTGACTCATGTTCCGAAAAGTCCGGGAGAGGAACAATGTGATGTGTGGTGCAGACATTGGGCGCAATTTGGCCCAAATGCACATTGACTGCAGGCTAACTTGCACAAGGCTTTCGGTCCACACGCAGTTAGATGCTGGCCCACTCGATAGCATGGTATATTCACCGAGTGGGAGAGGCTCAGGGCTTACGACCAATCAGATTACTGCTACCATTTGGAAGTTATTCCTTCAGGGTTTGAAATAAGCCAATAGGCCCCATTACTTTTAACTTAAAAGCTGGCGGAAATTTTATATCGAGAGCTTTGGGTGAAATTGAGTATGTCATTAGTGGTTTCTTAACACGCTCTACAAAACTGCTATCTCAGTTCAAAACCCATTATAAAAGTGGGACACTCCCTTTAAACGTGTTCTCTTCCGGAGTTTGTGATTGGGCGACGTGAAGCTCACTAAGTTTACATCACTAACTTTCCGGGCGTCACGTGGATGGTCACCAGACATTCGAATTTGCATAACCAGCTTTCGTACAGTCACGTGCATTATCACGGGCGGGTGCCTCCACGCCAGCGGATGCCGTGCTCGGCCGTGTATCTCTTTGGACAAATGGTAAAAGTCTCCCTAATGTGTTCCGGGAGACGCTGCCAGTCTCTGTCTCGACGGTGCCGCAGGGGATACTTACGTTTGTCCATGCGCTACTCCCTTGAGGGAGCGGTGATGTTTTGCTCTCTGCTAGTCTGAAAGATCCCGTACAAAAAAGCCATTCCGATATTATATATGGATGTACAAATGCAGTCACACAGGGAAAAGACGTTGGCCGGAGCCAGGTATGTTGTGTGTCACGTTGGCCAGAATCGTGACCACGAACATCAGTTAGATGGCATGCGATCAGGTGCTTGGCCACATGTGGGTATCACAAATGTGGTTAACCCGCGCCACGGTAGGCCTCCGAGCCACCTTCGCCCTGGTGGAGGAGGGGGAGTGTTTGAACACCCCCGCCCCTTGAACTCGGCCCTTATGCGAGATAGCAAAAAAAACGTGAACGCTTATTCAAAATTCAGGACGAAACTATGTCAGTCACTTTTTGGCTCAGGTCAATATTGAGATCATGACAGGTCAAAGAAGGTGGAATTTGAGTCGAGTTCTTGGGCTCTAGCATCGGAAAGAGTTGAGTTAGAATCATTTTTAGGCACCATCCGCTTCCTCTCGTCACGAAAAATCGAATGATATATAATGTGACCATACTAGGTCAAAACACAAAAAATTACCTTGCCTCAGGTCACGTCAAGGTCACGTTTTGTACCTAGCATAGTCAATATGCATATCAATCGACTCGCAATAGCGATCCAGATGCAATGCTATCAAAATAAAAGCTGCATCATCATTTCATGCAAAGTTATTGACCGAAGTCTGAAAATTGCTTAAGTGGCCCCAGATGACCTCTCAGAGGTCACAGGTCAAAAATTGCAGCACAAACCTGGAAAGGGGGCTAGGATACTACGATTTGAAGAATATAAAGGTATTCTCAGCTGTATCTACACAAATACAGCCCAATTTCTGTTTTCTCCATGTATTTCCAATAGGGTGTTTTTTGGCTTTATGCAACGTTGATCCGTACTTGACTTTGGGTCATCGATATAAAAAGCCCTGGATATATCTTGTAGCACTCGGTGGGCCCATTATGTGATATAAGTTTCAATCCAACAGATTCACCCATTTCTTATTTATGCCACCTTAAACTTTTTTAAGTGAGGTCAATTAACCTACACTGGTGACCTTACCTGAGATGACCCAACCTAAACATTTTGGGGAAATTTGCGGAATTGTTCAAGGATAAGGTGTGCTAAGTACGTCGGCACTTCGCGCCGCATTTTTTCGTGTCGCCGGAAAAACCCGAGGGGTGTTCAAACACCCTCCTACCGGGGCGAGGGTCAATAAGCTATGTCACAGGCAATATGGGGAAGGGGGCTTGAGTGACTCAGCAGATAGCATTCATGTTTTCTGAGCTACAGCTACTGGGTTCAAGTCGCGGCAGAGCCTCTGAATAAGTTTGACCTGATCCCCCAATCCTGTAGAAAAGAATGAGAGTTGGCAACGCCGTGTAACCTTGGTAGTTAGTTTGTCGTTAATCCCCAACCATTATCAAAGGGAGTTGGTTTCGTTTTTAGCTTGTTTCAGGACTCAATCTTTTACGGAGTGAAGTATTGAGCATGCTACCTACTTATAGCGTACATATTCTAAACCAAGGTTCTAAATCTACGGATCCTAAGATGGCGGGGACCCGGACGAGTCCAGATTCTGTTCTAAACACAGGGCATTTCGCCTCAGGTGCTGATTTCCAGACAAGTGAACCGTCCGTTCGAGGGCTTTAGGTATGCTCCACATCTTGCTGGCTCAGTTAAATTGCCACATTAAAGATATCACGTCCCATTTCATGCTCCAGTTGGAAATACCTTCAGGTAGTTTGGCGGGACATCGGCGGCGGATCTAGCCGGCAGGTTAGGGGGGGCAAACCAAAGTTGAAAAATGCCATGCTGTGCTTTTTCGTTTGGGCAGGACAGATCCTTTCCCCCTCCCGCCCTGGATCAGCCTCTGGACATAACTGTTCAAAGCTAGAGGCCCTGCAACTGCTGATAGTCTGCGGACGGAAGTGAATATTGTGCGGTGTTTGTCGTTCCTTTCATCGTTGAATGCGGCCGTCTAACCCGAGGCTTTCGCAATCTCATAGAAATAGCAGTGGTTCGTTGCAACAGGTTTCTTCAACAGCAAAGGACAAATCGTTATCGAGTAACTTTTTGTGTCTAAAAGGTATAATATCAAACCTATATTTATATCGCTGAAAATTGCAGTGACTGCGAATAAAAGCAAGTGCTGCCTAAATGAAGCTCTCACATTTTGGTCGGATAATGTGAGGTCAATAATCCAAATGAGAAGAGAAAGATGTTGGTGATCATTATCTACCAGAAATGTATTAAAATTCATAGTTTTAAAATATCCCAATTTCAGTCAGCTGCTTCACACTCCAGTGCAAGGCCTTGCACTGGAGTGTGAAGCAGCTGACTGAATTTGGGCTTTTCTAAAACTATAAATGTTAATACATATCCGGCTGATAATGATCACCAACATCTGTTCTCTTCTCATTATGCCTCTGCCATACTTTCTCTGCTCTCTATAAACTTAATTTGATAATGTGTAAGCTGGTCTGTCTCGTCGAATCCTGCTGTAAAGAACACTTAACATCGTTGCACAGAACTTGAAGTTCTGTTCCTAGAAGTTCTGTTCTTTGAAATTATTGTTCCCAGACAAGTTCTCTATAAAACTCGTCAATTTTCCAACAATCACTTTGACCTCCGGCTCCCACTTCTATTCAATTTGTGGCTCGGATATCTCTTTGTGCTGATCCTCCACTCACCATTGAGCATCTCATTGTTGCGTTCTTTCACGTCATATCTACGCCGATCAGAAAAAGGAGCTCCTTCTAAACGTGACCTTGCTCTGTGAACGTGCGCCCTTCCCACGTAAAAGTCTGACGAGATGACGTCGATCCGGTTGAGCTGCTGATTGAGAGCTCTCCTCCCGCTCTTGACTTAGATATAAAGCCGCCGCGAACATTTTCTTCCGAGCCCTACTGACGTCACAAAGTAATGTCGCTATCTGTGGAGTGCTCTTCGTAACCTGGGAGCCGTACTCTGCTGGAATATGCGCTGGTGCGAGTGTAACGGTAAGTGCTCTACCGTGTCCTGGTGCTGGAAAGCGTCAGGAGGATGTGAGAGAGAGTAGCTGGAAAGTTGTGTGCGAGTGAGCTGTTTTCACCCTGAAAATGTGTGGACGCCGGCGATGGCTTGAAGTCTAGAAAAATCGAAGGCTTTATTGGCCTTTTTCCATCGTTATGGACGCTAAATTGAGTACTTTACAGCCGAATTACGGTCGTTTGGCTCATACCGGTGTCGGTGTTCCAGCAGATCTGTTCCCTGCTCCCGCTCACATTGACCCTTCACCTGTCCCCCTTCTTGTGATTGAAACTCCAGCTGGTCTGCTTTTCTCTCAAGGTGCAAACTTCTTGCGAGCATCACGGCTCCCAGTATTGGCTGCTTTCTGTATATTGTCATATTTGTTACATGATCTGTATTTTTATTTTCATTATCATATCATCATATCATCAATACATCATCATCACATGCGACTTCAATCAGCACCACTGCCATGCATATCATGACAACATGCAATGAGGGAAATTGGAAGGCTACAAAACAAACACACGAAATGTAGCGTGATGAACTAGTTGCACGCAGACACCGCCTCATCGACCGTGTGTCAAACACGGGCGCAACACTAATGGTGACAACAGTTAAATAGTTGAAAAATTCTAACGACTGGGTATTGCTCTGCGTTTGCCTGGGTTCACATATAATTAAGTTGTACTCTGATTTCAAGTCGGTCCATGTTTCCGCGCCTAGACTGCTGGAAAACCAGAGAGGCGTACGTCCTGCCTCACACATTGACCATCGGCGGATCCAGGGGGACCGGGCAATGGCCCCAAACCCCCGGTTTTCCTGATATTCTTTAAAAAAAATATGAAAAAATCACGATTTTGGGTCCGTTACCCTCTCACCCCAAACCCTGGGTCTGGATCCGACCCTGCCATTGGCTGTTCCCGGTACATCGCGCTTCAAAAGCACACCAATAGTACAGGTTTCTGGTTTCAAGCCCGCCGGAAACGCGGCATTCTTTGTCCGAATCGTATTTCGTCAAACTTGGACGAGGTTCTTGGTGGTAATCGCGGTGTTGTGCTGCAATTTGCTAAGAAGCGCTGCTCACTCAGTTCGCCCTAGTTCACCACAATGCACTTCCCGGCGAGGCTGCGCGGTCAAGTTCTGCCCGGTGTGCGATGTGGTTAGTTAGATTGCGATTGGTTGAGTTTTTGCTGTGCTACATCTCTCGTTCATAATATGTTTTGAATGATGCCACGCTTTAAATAGCGGTGTGTTGTACCATTATTAAAGTGCGATATAGCCCAGGCGCTGAAGCGTCCTAAAACCACAATACACAACCGAGATATACATATCTACATCTTACACATATCTATTACATATCTAATTTTGCACATGTGTAAAATTAGAAGCTGTTTTCTCTTATTCGGCTGCTTTTGATACCCCGAAAACGTATGCTTACATGAAGGTGAAAACACGCATATCGCTGCGTAGGCTTTGCCCATTTGTTGGCGGAAAAGTTTGTTAGCTGGTATCTGTGCAACCATTGGTCGCCATGAAATTGATTGCGTCGTTACATAATCTCTAAGAACGTCTTTGTTTGAATTAAGTGTTCCAGCTATAATAGCCGTTTCACAACGTGAATAAATCGAAACGACCTTGGGTGTCTTTGGTGGTTTCTTTTATCATTTCCCAAGCCAAAAAAACAGCGTTCATTTCAGTGAAACTATAGAAGTTTGAGAAATATGCTTACCCAAAATTGAAAGCAATGACCCTAAATATCTTGATTCTGAGCTTTTCCTGGCATTAAATTCAATAGATAAATCTAGATTAATGGATATATATTTTGGAAATATCCCAAGATCTTGGGCGTCTTTTGAAAAAACCGGCCTCCAGGGTCGGTTTTTCAAAAGACACCCAAGCCTCTAGATCCCGTCTTTTCGGTCTCTAGATTTGTCTGGAGGGATTTTTCAAAGGCTTCCATATGCAGGAGCGAAATTTGAGGTCGGTGATTTATGCAGGACTTGCCCGCTTGACGTCACTGCCCACGTCATAGCCAAGAACCAATCATCGGACAGTATTCTGGGAGCAGCATGGCCGCGTTCAAGGCCCTAGAGAGAGGTCGCGTTCGGGGAACGTGCTCGGGAAAAGTTTGTTTTCTAATGTTTCTTTTCTCACGGTATATGAGCTACGATCGTTATTTTACGTGTGTTTAGGAACACAAGTTAAATATTTGATTGAAATTATTTGATCGTTACCAATTTTTGCGGCAGTCAGGCAGACATTTTTCCCATCACCATACAGATCGGGGGTCAATTAAAGGCAGGTGCCCCTCCTATCGACCATCTGCGCCCTGAATCATAGGCGGATCCAGGATAGCCGATCGGGACACCTTTCTGGGTTGGCACCATCCAGACCAGAAGGGTGCCACTTTGACCAAAAACTATGAGGTGGGTGCGAAATCATATCGGTTGGCGCCGATTTTCACATCCTGGGGAGGGTAGGGGTGAAAACATTTCAGGGCAGCGCTATGACCATTTTAGGGGCCCCGAGCGTCAATCGGAGGGACACATACCCCACCCCCTGGATCTGCCTATGCCCTGATGGTTACGGTGGCACCTGAAGGGTTGATGGCGTCCCTGAAATGTCGTTTTCACCTTTTCCCAAAGATGCGAAAATCGGCGCCCATTGTTAGGATTTTGCGCCCGCCTGAAATATTTTGCTGGTCCAAGGTGGCGCCCCTGGTCCGGATGGCGCCCCCGGGAAGGCATAGACGGCGCCGACATTACCGATCGGGGCACCTTTCCAGTGGGCACCACTTCTGCCTGCAAAACTTTTCAGGTGGGCGCAAAACCCTATCGCTGGGCGCCAATCTCGCATTCTAGGGGGGGGAAGCGACATTTAAGGGGCGCCATTCAACTTTCAGGTGGTTGCCATGACCATTTCAGATGGCGCCGAGGGTCCATCCTAACCCCCCCTCCAAGATTCGGGTACGCGAGGTGACGGAACTAGTGATGTGGGAGGTGACGGCACTGGTGAGGCGGGGGTGACGGCACTGGCAAGGCCGGAGGCGGAGGTGAAGGTGTTCGTGAGGCGTGAGGCGATGGATAGTTGGGGGAGGTGGGTGGGGAGACCATGACGCCGTAGACTGCACATCGGCTCATCAAACGGTTGAGGCATCTCCTCTGTTGATATATCGCCGGTGTCACGTTCACGAGTGTGTCGAGGACTGACTGAATCGGAGGGGCCACCGCTGTTCCAAGGAGCCGCCGCAGGCCGGTTGGGCCGTCGCCGCCGCTGGCCCGGGTTGGGCCACAGTTACCCAGGCGACTACCGTTCCCGCAGGCCCAGGTGGGAGCCGCCGCCGCCGAATAACTTCTCACAATGCGGCGACCGGTAAGTTGCCGGGCAATCTCCAGTAGGCGGCAACCCCATCGGCCATAGCTTACCAAACATACATAGGGGTTGTAGGTCAACATGGTGAAATGGGCAGTGTGCGTCTGTGAATTTAACACGCGCCCCGCAGGGGAGGGTGAAATTCGCCCCTCCTGGTTTTTCCAGATAGCTCAAAAACGAAGAGACGCAGAGCAACGAAACTTACAGTACCTTATTCCTGATCGATTTTACACATCTGACCAAATTTTTGAGTTACGGTCATGTCTGGTCAAGGAGCTATTCAAGGTCAAGTGACCCGACCTCAAAACCTAAAATTACGAGTTTGAAGCGGTGCCCAGGGAACATCACCGAACTGACTGATCACTTGGAAACTTCCACAATATGATAAAGTCATTAACGTCTAAAAATCTGCTATCTCGGAATTTTTATATTTTTTACCTAAGGTGGGGTCAATTTCTTGGTCACCCCGTTATAAGTCTATGGTGAAAAATAGAATGGGCTCGTTTTCAGTAAATATTGCATAGATAAAGCTGAAAATTCTCAAACCGTCTATTCTTACCACGATCTTGAAAATTAGGTTGAGTTTTGAACCATCTGACCTCCAAAGGTCATATCAGGTCACGGGAGCATAGAGTGATTATTCGGCCAATAACTTCTCATTGAATTGAGATAAAGCTCCCATTTTGCTTGCATTGTGCTTATATTGTCACAGGAAGTCGATTGATATGCAACATGACGATACCGGGTCACTCTCTGACCCTGACCTAGCTCGAGGTCAAGTCATTTTCACTATTTGACCTAGGAAGGTCATATTATACATCATTCGATTCGCAGCGATGAGAGGAATCCAATGATACATAAATATTTGCTCTAGCTCCCCTGAGGGCAGATCTAGAGAGAGAAAATGTACACTGCTCTGTTGTAAGCCTATGGAATCTTCTTTGACCTATGCTGACCTCAATATTGACTTGACATGAAAATTCTTCGTATAAAATCGCTTCGTCTTGTCAAGAGCTTTCCAACACCACCCATAATTTTCCTTTAGTTTTCGTGGGGACCGAGATACGAAGGGGGCGCGTCATGCAAGAGACCCCAGCTGGGCATGTTAAAATGGTACAAGAATGGTAAAAACAGTGTACCTCAACTTCCCACCCTTTTCATAGGATCGTACCATCCACTGTATTTTCCTGGAGTAAATACGCAATAAATGTCAGCTGTAGATGTCTAATGTGCAAAGCCAAGCTTGCTGAAGCATGTGGGGTTGATTCACCCAGCATGTCAACCTCAAACTTTGGTTCACATCACTAGAAGCATGGGCGCCAAAAGCGGGGGCATCTCCCCTGTTGGCCAACCAAAAGGATGCCCCTCCAAATTTTTGGTCCATTGCCATTCATGCTGTCAGGTACCAAATATGCTCAAAATTCGCCTTCCCAGGTCAGCACCAACTGGGGTCTGTCCCCCCCCTGTAAAAACTCTGTAACGGTGCCCCTAACTGGAAGGGGCGCCGATGTGAGGCATCATGTGACTTGCTGACACATGTAATTCACAAATGGTACCAAACTTAAGCCTGATACTGCACCACTTTAGAGCTTGATACTTTTAAGGTATCAAAGTATGAATCCCAAGAGCATGACAAAATGATCAACATCAGGAAACTCCTTCAGTTACTTCTTACTTATCTCAGGAAACCCAGTATCTTTTTGGTAAATGAGCAATGCAACCAACAAAGCTACGCCATCTTATTATGGTGAATTAGCATTAATGCCTGTAGGTATATTTTGAAAACAGGGATAATCTGTACATATCCTGTATTTCATTTGGAACCACCTTGAAGCAAACCTCTTAAAATGACAAGAAAAGCCTGACCTGGCCTGAAAAGTGGATATAGCTCTATTTCAATAATAAACAAAGTGTTTTGTATTGCTCAGTCAGCAAAGTATGGCAGCAGGCCAAATGAGTCGCACCAGCCACCTAAAATTCTCACACCGTCAGCCACCAAAAATTAGCACCGATCTGCCATATACCAGGGAGAAAAGCGCACTCATTCCCACCCACACAATGCAATGCTACCTCTCTTATTAGGTAGTTAGTTGAGGACTTTTTATAAGGCCCCTCCTATGTCATTATAACCATTTAGCCATTATTTGTTAGGTTTTCAGTGTCACCTTCCTCACATCAGTCTCAGAAATTTGCACCAGGTTGATAAAATTCGCACCACTCGCTCCTGTCGCCAAGGGCACTGGCACCGACAAGATATCGTCAAAAATGTCA
The DNA here is from genome assembly GCA_034440635.1 of Lepas anatifera. Lineage (NCBI taxonomy): Eukaryota > Metazoa > Arthropoda > Thecostraca > Lepadidae > Lepas > Lepas anatifera. Next base: position 878,744 of record JAOTON010001844.1, on the reverse strand, counting down.
TACTTTGCACGCTAGTGTATTGCTAGTTGCATAGCATATATACCCAAGCAAACCTGAGAAACCAAGATAAATAATAATTTTCCAGTAGCACCCACTTCAAGGTGAAAACCGCTTACAGTCACAACACCCATACCCTGAATTAAGGATACCGGACATCACCACTTAATTTTTATTTGAGGAGATGCTCGGACTACAAATAGCGGGGAAAACATGCAGTGGGACAAAATTTTGAACCAAATTCTTTGTCTTCAAATGAAACTGCTCAAACAATTCGCCAAAAATTTAGCAAGTCTCAAAATTTGGGTGGATCCACACATTAATTGTAATGAGAATGCAATTAAAACATCATTCAACCCCGAAAATTTGGCATAATATCTACCCTGATTTACATTTAGGGATTCCTCTGCCTGTCACCCTTTGTTTAGGACACCCCTGCTCGTATGCGAGTTGGTTACCTAGGTAATACACTTTTTCTCAATGTAATTGGAAACTTGCCCGAGTATTACACAAGCAGACGTTACCCTAATCCCTACTCCTTTTGTTTTGAGCTTATTACACAGCTAATATAGAAACTGAGAGAAAAACGACATGTAAATTGAAGCGCCTGGGTAGCAGGAGCATAACTGATGCAAATTTCACTCATTATACGACTTATTAAAGTTGAATTTCATTCTTTTTAATTCCGCAACACTCAACACAGGGAGCCCGGCGACTGTGGAGCATTGCCAGATGTGCCAGATAATTTACTCAATAAATTCCCAAGACTCTTGTGAAATTCTGACAAATGGCAGCAATATTACAGTGCTACCAAAAAACGTTTCAAAAAGACACCCAAGATTTAATTCACGTTGTGAAAACGGCTAATTTAACGTGAAGCGAATGAAGCTGCTATTCCTAGTACGCACGGAACACCAAGGCTGGTATTTATTCAGAGCTGTTTGTCGAAATGTCGGTGCCGCTGCTGCTGAATTCGCGCGGTGTCAGTGACTGCCCCGAGTGAGCTCCCTTGAGGCTAGCCAAATACAGGGACGGCTAATGACTCCCTCCGGAAACAGTGGATCTACAAGCCTACAGCCCTGCGCGCAAATTCAGTCGTGCTGTTGAACTAGACCGGAGCGGCTGTAATGGTGGTGGGTCTTACACGTGGTTCAGGGTCACGTGGTCAACTCTGGTCGTGCCCTGTTCAGATTTAGAATTTTCTCGGCAAATCCAGAACAGTGCGTTTGCACCTAGGATACATGAGCAGTAGGCCATTTCATTTTTTGTCAGGTTTCGTGATTTTCCCGTTCTATGGTCCAAGTTGAGTCGATCGGTGCCATTTTTATCGAAATCGGACAATATTTAGGTCTGCCTCATGTAACCTGAAGATATCGAGTTTTCGTAAAAAATGACTAGTAGGGACCAATACGGCTGACGCTGTAATGCTCATGATAATTCCAAGCATGTTTTTTTAAAGCCTGCTGTTGCAAAATTTTCATACAGACATGTTGGAGGCCATAGAATGTCGTAAGCCAGGGGGCAAGGTCTCTAAGCTTTGGTATAAAGGGCAATTCTCGTTTATGAGGCATCGACCAGCGGATTCTTGAGCTCACTACTGGAAATGCTTTAGGTGGTAAAATGCTTCAAAAACAGCCCCGGGCTGGACGTTACATTGCAGTTGCATATGCTTATCGTGAAATGTATTTTCAGAGTATCATAGCTGTCTTCATGCTGTGTGCACCCCTGCAGGCCACGCGCCTTAGTGGTGAGAAAGTGCGGGCGCATGACGTCGCTACTTCGGGAAGTGCCCTCTCCTAGAAATTTTTAAAACTTCCTTGGAAAGCCAGGGAAGTTTGCTCGTGCGATTTCCCCCTGCAGAAGTTATTCAAGCTCCTATTCATATTTTTATCTGCTGGTCAAATCCTTCAGCATACCAATCCTCCGCTCTGCAGCTTCATTTACCACTTTTAAGTACTTGATAAGGAAGTGAACCATGTTGCACTGCTTGTCTGCACCCCATTCCACAGACTCTTTTGCCAGTCAGGGGTGATCTGTCGGGCTGACGAAGTCTAATGTTGTCCAAGCAGGACTCTAACACCAGGTGAGTGAGCTGTGTGGTCTTGTCCAGGAACACCGACGAGGCATATTCTGTGAATCCTCCACTGGGGCAGATCATGTTGAGAAGCTTTTCACATATTTCTTTCTTTTTGCATTACTGACAAGGTCGGTGTAGAGACTGAATGACACAATTGGTGGCTGAATGTTCCTACAACATGTGACGTCGGAGAACCCCCAGAGCAGCCTTGGCTACTTGGTCGTCCACACCCTTGTGCCGGATGAGGTCTTGATAAAAGTGCGCGTTGTTGCTGGGTGTATCAGCTGCCACTGGCGCACAAAGTCATGCGCAATGACTTCGCCGTGCGTGAGCTGGTTTGTGAACATAAAAATATCCACGAAGAGCAGCACCTGCAGACACAACTTCTTGGTGGAACAATGCATGCTAGTTGATACCATGTGCTGCCTAATTTTGTTAGTCTACCTGTCGAAGAGAGCATTGAAATCAGGAGGAATTATTACAAGCACATTAGCAGCTCACAAAGAGTTTGTTTGTTTATAAATTTATCACTAACTTTGGCCACTCATTGTGCCAGATAAAAATATTCAGATTTCATGAACCTTATCTCTGTGGAGCCACCACGTGGGATGAGATACGTGAATCCTGTAGCTTTTCATCAAGCATGACTGGTGGCAAAAAATAGTCGAAAAAGGTAATTGTTTGCAGGTCATATGCGTAGGAACAGGGAGGGAGGGAGGCAGGAGGGTCATGCCCCCATGTCCAAAATCCTAACCATTGGACCTACGGTGTTGACTAGAAATACACCATTTCAAAATACAACTTTCCCCCTTCAATGTTCCGGGCGCTCCAGCACATGAGCTGCTGATGCCGTACTTCATGGATATTGTTATGCTCGCAAACCAGCTCACGCACGACAAAGGCATGGTGAGGAAGCTCCACCGGATGGTGCAGTTTCGTCTCCTCTTGTTTGTCTGCGCATGACTTTTTGCGCCAGTGGCAGCTGATGCACCCAGCAACGAAATGCACTTTTATCAAGACCTCATCCGGTACAAGAGTGTGAACGACCAAGTAGCCAAGGCTGGTCTGTGGGTCCTCCGACGTCACATGTCGTAGGAAAATTCAGTCACCAATTGTATCGTTCAATCTCTGCAGAGACCTTGTCAGTACTGCCAAAAAGAAAGAAATATGTGAAAAGCTTCTCAACATGATCTGCCCCAGTGGAGGATTGACAGAAGATGCCTCGTCGGTGTTCCTGGACAAGACCACACAGCCCGCTGACCTGGTGTTAGAGTCATGCTTGGACAACATTAGACTTCGTCAGCCCGACAGATCACCCCTGACTGGCAAAAGAGTCTGTGGAATGGGGTGCAGACAAGCAGTGCAACATGGTTCACTTCCTTATCAAGTACTTAAAAGTGGTAAATGAAGCTGCAGAGCGGGGGATTGGTATGCTGAAGGATTTGACCAGCAGATAAAAATATGAATAGCAGCTTGAATAACGTCTGCAGGGGAAAATCGCAGAAGCAAACTTCCCTGGCTTTCCAAGGAAGTTTTAAAACATTTCTAGGATAGGGCACTTCCTGAAGTAGCAACTTCATGCGCCCGCGCTTTCTCATCACAAAGGCGCATGGCCTGCAGGGGTGCACACAGCATGAAATCAGCTATGATACTGTGAAAATACATTTCACGATCAGCATATGGAAATGCAATATAACGTCCAGCCCGGAACTGTTTTTGAAGCATTTTACCATCCAAAGCATTTCCAGTAGTGAGCTCAAGAATCCGCTGATCGAGGCCTCATAAACGAGAATTGCCCCTTTATACCAAAGCTTACAGAGACCTTGCCCCCTGGCTTACGAAATTCTATGGCCTCCAGCATAACTGTATGAACATTTTGAAATAGCAGTCTTTAAAAAAACATGTTTTGAATTATCATGATCATTACAGCGTCAGCCGTATTGGTCCCTATTATAGCCATTTTTGGTGAAAACTCGATATCTTCAGGTCCCATGAGGCAGACCTAAATATTGTCCGATTTCGATAAAAATGGCATCGATCGACTCCACTTATACCATGGAACGGGAAAAGTCACGAAACCGGACAAAAATTTTTTTAAAAAATGAAATGGCCCAATGAGCAGTCTTGGTACCAAGACCCCCGTTACGCAACACGAGCCGGACGAAATATGACGACGCAGCATGGACCATTGTAATAATTAAAGACATTTTATTTGAACTAGACATTAACATTAGCCCACACAACTCATTTTTTGTCTTTCTTGAATGTAATTTATAGTCAAATCATTGATATCCAATGAACATATTGTATTATAAACCAAAACTTTGTCAAATGGCAAAGCCGGGAGCTGTTCCGAAGCAATGCCGAGGGGGCTTGAGCCCCCCCCTCCCCGAATGAAGTCATGGATTTGTCAATGGTGAAATCATACAAGTAAAATACATTAAAACACTATTCATCTCTATCCATCTCAGGCTGTTCTTGGCTGTGGATATCACCAGCTGGCGAGCAGAAGTGGCTGATGCTCCGTCAGTGCGGCGTTTTGCGTGGGAGAGCCAGTTGTACCGGATGATATCGCTCGAGGTCTGGGTGGCGCCGTCCGCCGGCGTGCGCCTTCAGCTGCAACCCACCACTTAACAGTCGTGGGTTCGAAACCAGGCGGGAGCTGGCGCTCTGTTGTGATTTTAGCCAAGTCCACTCCCTCTCTCCTATTATATTATATGACATTGTAGAAAGAACACTGAAAACCCCCCAAGCAAGGGGAGCAACATTCAGCTGAGATGTTGTGATTTGCGATAATTTGGATGGATGTGTGCCCGTTGTAGTTGGACACCGTAGCCCTCATGGTTGTGCCAGGTGTTTTTCGAAATATATGTCATTACTTCCAGTCACTTTCCAGACATGACGTCGAGAGGCTATATTGGCATGTGCGGCGGCGCTACAGGTGGGACGGTAGCAGTTCGTGGGTCGTTTAAGGAAACGTGACTATGTCATAGTGGGATTTGAACTGAGATGACCTTGTGACAGAGCATACTGAGAAACCAGTTATCGATATCTCGTGTGACCCAGAACTTATGGTTTGTAGGGAAAAGTGTAAAAGTTTGGCCTTCTCCCATTTCCCCGTGGCCGCGCGGACGCCTATTTCTGCAAAGGAATGTTGCAGTTACTAATGCAGATCATTCAACTATAGCCCCAAGTGTTGCGGTGGTGATTTGGCTGTAGTAAATTATTGACATTAAATATTAAAGCTATCTTGGGAATGTATATGAGATAAACTGAAAGAAAATGACTCTAGTTGTGATACATGCATTATGATTACGGAACAGAAATAAGGCACAGAGGCGGATATAGCATTGCTGATCGGAGTGGGGGGGGCACCCTACCAGGAGGACGCCATTTGGACCATGGGGCGCCACTTTTGGCCGGAAAAACCTATCAGGTGGGCGCCAAATCCTATTGGTGGGCACTGATTTTCGCATCCTGGGGGTGGGTTGGAAGCGGCATTTCACGGGGTGCCATCGACCTTTCAGGGCAGCTGCGTGACTATTTCAGGGGGCGCCTACGGTCGATGGGGGGCACCTGTCCCCGTGCCTTCGTGGATCAAGTTATAATAAGGTATACTTTGCCAATGATTTTCTCTCTTGAAAACTAAAATATGGCCCTAGCTGCGACGCATGCTCTCTCGTGAACTTGTGTTTGTTAACCCTATTTCCGTCAGGCTCCCGGCTACCCCTATTTCCGGCAGGGGGGCAATATCGCCCCCGTAAGATCTCGTAATCTAACCGGCCGATTTTGAAAATTCAAAGTGATATAGATTCCCTGACGCTAAACTTTATTTTGAAAAAATAAAATTTCAAAATTTTTGTTTTTAAGGAGAAGGTCGTGCAAAATATACAATTTTTGTGTATTTTTAGATTTTCCATAACCTTTGTCTCTGTTGTACGATTTTCACAAAACTAGTTCAGATTTACAAATAGTTGACTCAAAATTGTCATATATTCGAGTTACGCAAAAATTCGAAATTCAATGGCAGTTCCAGGACCAGGACTATGAGGGGAAATATATACAACCTAAAAAGTTTTTGTTACGCGGATTAGAAGCCGTCATATACTGCTTGGCATCTTTGACACATAAATAAATGAGAAAAAAGGTGGAAAAACTCATCAGGGGTGGTTGCAGTAAGGTAAAGCAGTGGCGTAAAATACATACCAACAATATGCGAGTGGTATGCATGAGTATATTAGTCCCTCGACTAGTTGAAATTTATTTCTGATAATTTTTACCCTCCCATGGCAGCTCTGGGAAAGGGGTGACATAGGCAGATCAAGGACTCTCGTCGTGGGGGTGGGGGTGATTGGAAACACATTTTCAATATACGACGATATTGAGTCGCGGTGGTGATACTGGCTGGGAATATACGTTTTGAAAATGTGCAGTGACTGGACACGCCTCTGGTAATCTAAAATTGGGTTATAACTATTTTGAATTTTCATATACCCAATTGTATTCGCCCTGGCACGGCTGGAAGCAGTCGTCTCACCTACTAACGTTTAGTCCTTCTTGATAACATCCCCCCATTTTGAACTACTGTAACCGCCCCTGATGAATACAAATAGTGACAATTGTGAATGCACTATCATCTCATATAAAAATGATATAATAAAACCATATAACTGGTATCAGGATCAGCAGAGACGGCTTCCTTTTACAAAGAACCCATTGCATGCGATAATACTTGGTTTGTGGATAGAACCTCCCCAAAAACCCAGCCATAGCTCCGCCCCTGGTAAATATATAATCTTGAAAATTTCAGGAAACCTGCCTGTACTAGTTTTAGGAAAAGTCAGGAAGTCTCAAAGTTCTATCGCAAGCCGTTTCGGAGATATTCTCGAAAAACCTGAACGGGGGCAATATTTGCCCCCTGCCGGAAATAGGGTTAAAGGGAATGTGGCACCTTCATAACGTGATTTTAACTGAGATAGCCAAGTTGTAAAGCAAGTCGGAAAACCCGGTACTCCATATGTCATTTATCTTGGAACTCGATATTTCCGTAGAAAAAAAACTAAAACCTACCTGACACCAGTCCCCTGATCAGCCCGTCGCCGGGCGGCCATTGTTGTGAGCTGCTGGTGTGACGACATATGCTGATGTCACGATGAGCATCAGCCAATCAAAGCCTTTGAAGCGTTTCAAGTATGGTAGTGGTTGCCAGATCGTGACATCATCCACAGGCTGATATTTATTTCTTTTTCTAGAGGAGTATTTTTAAAAACAAAATATTGAGCTTATTGTAAATTTTTCAGAGAAATCATGAGTGGTTTCATTATTTTCGGCTAAAAGTATGCCTAATTGCGCTAAATTCCAGGATTCGACCAAGGTGCCACAGTTCCTTTAACACCCGCACTGGAGGGGGTCTGGCACTAACGCGCACTGGAGGGGCCTGGTAGGCCCCCTAAGATCTCGGAAACTAAGAGGGTTAGAAAAACGCCACGTAGTAGGTGGGTGGGGGCTATGGTGATCTACATGATGACCAATTTTCATTGACCTAGGTCAATATCTTCAAGGTCAAACGAGGTCGTAAAGGTCAAATATTGGCCATGCTGGTATCGTTAGATAAATGCTGTGATTATGCAGGAAAATGGCGGGAATAAGCTAAAGGCGGACAAGGTTCAGAGAGAAGAGGTCCCAAAGAGGCTTCCCCACAACTTTTGGGTCAAGGTCATTCAAGGTCATTGACCTTTAAGGTCACCATATGGTATACTACTTATTATTTACACTTTGACTAACACTGTAGCCACTGTTTGGCGGGAAATGAGGATTGACCTTTCCCAATGAGCTTTGAACTTGACCTTTGACCTTGACCTTGTATTGGGGTACCCTACCGATGACGTCATAGCATAATATATGTCAGACGGGGTAACGTCATTTGGCCGGACGCACAGTGGTCAGTGACCTTGAAAGTGCAGATATGACCTTGACCTGTGACCTCTGACCTTGACCTTGACTTTCATGTGAAGTGACCTTGACATATAGTCCCGCTTATATGACGTTATGACGTCATCACTCGGTCTTCAATGCAAGCTAACTGGTCCGACCGCGCGTTTACGGCGATCTCAAAATGCAGGTCTGACTTTGAAAGCCTATAAGTCAAAAAATTTCGGCCGATTTTCAAAAAGTCTTCACCAATCGACGCGCTATTAAATTCTGTTAAATGTGGCCAGGTTTCGTTTTTCCGCTACAAGCGGTTCTCCGGCCACCTCGAAAAAACAGGTGGGGGCCTCCGAGGCCCCCTCCAGTGCGCGTGTTAAAGTTACTTTTATCCTACCCGCATATGAAGCACGTGTGGATACACGTGCGTCTTTGAGTAGGCCGCCGCCTGCTGTCGCTGTGGGAGTAGGGTGAGCTTTGCCTGGGGTTGCCGTGCGTGACTGGTTCCCAAAGTAGCTTTCTAAATGCGCTGAGTTTTGCTGATGGAGGTGCTGAATTATGCTGGTCGCTACAGAAATGCTGATGTAATGTAATTGACATTGTATTTGAGCTTTCCAATTACAAATCTAGTAGCTTGTTTACCTCTATTTCTTTAGCTGACGGTTTTGGTTGTTAACCATGGTCACAGTAGAATGGAAACAGCAGGTAGACACACCTCGTACAGTAGATGAATAGACAAATGAGTATTCATTGTGTCATTTGTGTGGCACGGGAACACGAATGACACGAGAAATGTTTCAAAAATTCGTCTGCTCTTTGTCTCTGTGTTTATCTGCTGTTTGCATTTTGATCTGATCATGATTTATAATCGAAACCATCAGCTAAAGTAATGTAAAGTAAGTTATATAATGTGTAATTTCATGGATGTTTTCAAAAGCCACCATCGATGCGACAAAAGATCGTAAGTATGAATCATTTCGTTGAAGTGTGGCAACTCAAACAATTATTGTGCCACCTCGATAATAGAATCGAATTATTGACTCTCTGTAACTGTACTTGCTTGGTCTGTGCATCCGGTAGTGACAACATATCTGTGATATGCTGTTACTCCACGATATGTAGATGGAGAATGTTTTTACCGCCTGGACTTACAATTCGAAGTCAGTGCTGGGGAAGGTATTGACTGTAAAATTGATAATGGTTTGACGCATTTTCCGATTTAAAGGACTTGAAGCTGGTCATTGCCTTTTTCTGCCGATAAGTCATATCCTGTCGTCGGACCCACAAGCCCCTCATCTTCACTGCCGATAACCAATCCAAATATTCGCAGTTGGTGTGCCTGATTTTGGCTCTCTCTCCCTCTCTCTCTCTCTCTCTCTCTCTCTCTCTCTCTCTCTCTCTCTCTCTCTCTCTCTCTCTCTCTCTCTCTCTCTCTCTCTCTCTCTCTCTCTCTCTCTCTCTCTCTCTCTCTCTCTCTCTCTCTCTCTCTCTCTCTCTCTCTCTCTCTCTCTCTCTCTCTCTCTCTCTCTCTCTCTCTCTCTCTCTCTCTCTCTCTCTCTCTCTCTCTCTCTCTCTCTCTCTCTCTCTCTCTCTCTCTCTCTCTCTCTCTCTCTCTCTCTCTCTCTCTCTCTCTCTCTCTCTCTCTCTCTCTCTCTCTCTCTCTCTCTCTCTCTCTCTCTCTCTCTCTCTCTCTCTCTCTCTCTCTCTCTCTCTCTCTCTCTCTCTCTCTCTCTCTCTCTCTCTCTCTCTCTCTCTCTCTCTCTCTCTCTCTCTCTCTCTCTCTCTCTCTCTCTCTCTCTCTCTCTCTCGTAATCTTGCCTACCACGTGACCTGGGCGACCACGTGACGCCTTATTCCCAGAGCTTCCTCTGTGGGCGGGTGGATTTCAAGCCTGAAATGAAACTAGGACTGGAGATTGCTCCGCACAGAAAGTGGGCGGCATAATCTAAACCATTATTGATTGAAGAAGACTGCAATTTTGACCTCTCAAGGGCAAAGTGTTCGATACAAGATGTTGCAGATTACAATATGGAGTTTCCGGCTGCAGATGTCTGACAAAATTGTGATCATTTTAATTATTCTCGTTTCTAGATTGCTAGGATCCCTTCCTTCAGGCTGATATGTATTATTGCTGTCATATGTTGCTGGGTATACGATAACTATATGTTCAAAAGTTGTTTTTTATTGTAAAATATGTCCTCTTGTGGGAAACCAATCACTGCAGGGCTTAGCTTTCACCCAGTCTTCGGAGAAATGAGAGTATTACTTCATTAGAGAACACACTTGAACGGGAAAAACCGGTTGAGGCCCGGATATGCTCACCATTGTGTGTTAAAATGTCCCATTCGATGTTCGCTGCGTCGGCCAGTTTGCAGTGTTGGCCCGTTGGTTGTCGCTCTCTCCAACGGACAGAAGAACACTCAGAGACTAAAAGCCTCGGTGTTCCTTCCAGCTGAGCCCGGTGCATTTTGAAGCACCCGACAGTTGTCCAACCCCCCCCCTCCCCCATCTTGTCAGGCTCTCAGGGCATTGGCACGCTCTGGTCTCGTACTTTACCTCGGGTTTTCCGACGCACGTGCTACCAATTAGGTGACGTTGAAGAGATAGGGGAACGGACTAAGCCGGGGCAGGGCAGGGGACCTATAGCTGCTTCTACATGGCTTCGATCCTGCGTCCTTTTGCTCGCTGCGAACGTCACGCGATCGGACCGGACACACGTTCCAGCTCCTGTGTCGTCCATGCCTCTTCCGGTCTCCTTTGAGTACGCGTAATGTCGGCGCACGCGGCAATGTCGACCGCGTGGTCGGGACAGTGGCCTGTTGTTACAGATTGTTCCCACTCAGCTTCAACGGGAGTAGCCGGGGGGGGCGAGGTCACGTGCGCAACGGCCACTGCCACGAGACCCTTCAGATACAGCCACGGGCCCAAACCGGGCAATAGAATCGGATTAGGGAGCGACTTGGCGAGGCGTGGGGTTCCTGCGTCGCGGGTAAGCCTGGCGATACATGGATATTGGAAGCTGATGCTCCTCGGATACCTGGATCACACAACGGATAGTTGGATTGTTGCGATGTCTTCTTGGGCTATTCTTTAATATTGGTCGCACAATATTTGAAATAGTCGTATCAAAATATGTTTTTCATGTGCAAGCAGCTTAACTGGGCACATTTTTAGAATCAAAGGAAAACACTTTTTGATAGGCAAAAAAGAGAGAGGAGGAGGCGGCGTGTTTGAAGCTGGAGCACGCTAATCACTTGTCACTTTGCAAATCACTCGGATGGTGCGGCTGAGGATTCCGGACAGTGCAGCCGTGGCTAAATCAACACTCCATGGATTTCAGCAGGATTGTGGTATGTAATAGGTAGGTAACTCTTAAGCTTGTAACATAGTCGTCTTGAATATTAGATTTGTGATTTTTGTAGTGCATAGATTGGTGTGCTGCGTATATGTATGAAGCGGTATTTCCCACCTCTGGTTCTTTATTGCCATCAGCTGCCCTTTTATTTCTCATGTTGTTTCCGAATGACTTCGCCTTAGTTTTGTCTACTATATGACGTGAACGCCATTCCTCCTTCGTCTCCGGGGATTGCGAGAGAAGTTTAGAGCGCCATTTGCCTGATGTGCCCTTCACTTCTTCGAAACTGGCGCTCCTGGGGCGCTGTACCCACGCACCAAACACTCTGAAGGCTTCCTCATTGACGTTTGAAATGCAAAGTGTCGGTCTCGCCCATGGCACTGCGCTGGCGAAGACGCCCACGAAGTTGTCTCCCGCGTGGGTATAAAGGTGGTGATGGAGTTGATACTTTGCCACGTAGAAAGGAATTGACGATAAAGTTTGCTGGTGTACGTATATCGGAGCAGTACAGTATTGTGCTGGCAGCTTGTGGAAACCACAAGCACACAGCAGGTGGCGGGCCCAGGCTTGACATGCGTGGTTGTGTGTGGAATTTCTCATATCGGAGTATCTGCCACATCAAATTAAGAAGTGTCTTAAATTTTCATAGCACTCTCAAATATGAAAAGAAAAGTTACGTTTTAAAAGATAATGAGACCATATCATGTTCTGTTTGGTTTGGTTCGGTTTTTGAAATGCCTTCAGTGTTGAGCTTGAGAGCGGGTGGTTCTGTGAGGATATCAATTTATGGCGCCAGTTGGCATAGGCGGCAGGAGCGGAAATTGGCGGAGGCGTGGGGCGCTGGTGAGCGGAAAATGGCTCACCAGACACAGTTATTGATAGTTATATAATGACCACTGGCGATCGAGGACGACCGGGGAAGCGTCGGAGACCGAGTAAAAATGTTTGTGTACCGAGCTTATAAATAGGAGAGTAAGCAAATACAGATGGGAATTATGTTTTAAATTATTTCGTGTTTTTTATAGGGATGCACCGATCTAAGAGTCCGGTTTAGTTTGAGGGGTAGAAAATTACTGGGGTGTGTTACCCGGCACATCCCCAGAGCCAGAAGCGACTCTACTGTATGTAAACCCTGCTAACTGGAAATGACTAATAGACCTCATGGAAACCTTGCAGTTGATGGGTCAATAAGCCCCAGCAATTTTTATTTCACGGCTGGACATTGAGACAAAATAGGATGGTCGCGCTAAGGAACGGGCAAATGATTCTCTCGCCTTGCAAAGTCCCCCAGGATCGTCATGAAATAAGTGTGCGATCGGGTCTCCGCTGCAGTAACGTTAGACTCGTCCAGATATTATCTTAATGAGTCCAGTGGTTCTCAGAGTGTCGGTACGAATCTCTAGAATTTGCGGTGAAGAGAGGCTTTAAAGAGACTCGTAAGGATCTGTGGAATGTGTGGTGAAGAGAGGTATGTTATGTTATCTTTATTGTTTGCACACGCCGCCGATGTGTTGAATATATCTAAAAATATATACGTCTGGTTATTCCGGTGAGTGCTAGGATTCAAAATCTCTTCCCATTTTAGGTGCTCAGAAAACTAAAAATCCAGCCGGATCTCGTAAGTGCAAATCAGGTACCTTCCTGGTTTGAAATCAGTTGATTAACTATTCTAAGCATCACCCGTCATGCGACGTTATTCTTGGTACGGTCCGTGCCCGAACACCCACATTGGAACCAGCATTTTGGACGCTGTTTGCTGATCCCAGTGGCCGGAAGAGATTACAATTTACTTCTATTCTAGTTGGAATTTTAACGCTTATCGTATGGTCTAGGGCATTCCATTGGAAATGAAGTTTGTTCCGAACTGGCTCCTTGTGTTTAGTGCTTGCCTATTTCTCACTTGTTCCGCCACACAGCGCAGGGTTTCTCCAATTGCTGTTTGAAATGTCTTCGACGGTGTGTTGCCGGTTTTCGACTTTTGCAGCCCAATGTTTTTGTTAGCTGTGATTATAGTTACTCTTGCGATATTTTCGAATCAAAAACAATGTTGTTTGTTTTTTCTATCTGCTGGCGGTATTCCACCATGGCATCTATAAACGAAAATTTCATTTCTCCCCCTGTGTAGATACCAGTCTATGTCAAATACCATATGCATTTCTTCTAATTAGACCCTTTTACTTTTGTTTGTGCTGCATTACTGCGCTGTTCGCTGGTGCTCTGAGCTCAGATTTATTTTTTGCACACAGCCGGGCTGAAGGTACGCCGTCAACTGTGGATTTATGGGATCTGTGGAGAATTGCCTTTGAATAATAGACGGCTGGTTCTGCCTGTGCCGGCTGAGCGGCGAAATAGTGTGATTGTGTAGCCTCAGGGAATCGTATTCCGATTAACGGTAGAAATGTATGCTTCATTTACGTAATAGAAGATAATGACACGTAAATAATGAATTATTAATCGATGAAATAACCTTAAGAAAGTCAAAGGCCTGAACTAGTGGTAAATAATTACATCAGAGGAGTCGTGAAGCACCTTTTCTCGGCTGCTTGGGTACATGAAACGCTCGCAGCTGTTCCAAGATTAATAGATCTAGCGGAATTATAAATTACTGGAACTGGGATAATGATATCAACCTCAAAGAGATGCTAGGGAAAGCGCTTTTGGTTCTGATACAATACCGTACTGGGCCCACTTTAGTAAATGCTCGAATTCAACTCCACTGAATCTGGTATATGTTCCTGCTCTCTGGTGCCGAGTCCACTTTGACACGGCAAAGTGGACCTCGGCACCAGATGACTGGAAAATCTACCAGATCGAGTGGAATTGGAACAGCGGCAATTTCCGTATATCACACCGTTTTTCTTAATCTTTTATCGAATTGGACCCTGCTTGTGAGCACTATTTCACGCGTTTTATCAGTCTCATGCCTCGCGCAATAAGCCCATTTGTCCAATTACCGGTGGTGTGGGCCGATGTCTAAGCAGTCAGCACGTCTCCGGGGGGCCTTCTCAGAAGCTAGCGAAGTGGATGGAACACGGGATGCAGTCTCCCGCCCTGGGGATTGAGCCAGACATTATTCCACTCAGACGGTCTGAGCGGGTGGCTAGGAAATCGCTGTGTCACCGTCGTTCTAATATTATATCAGCTATTGCAGTACGGCGGTTAGGAATGCACGTGTTAATGTGTCAGGCAAAAATGCATGTTTGAGACTTCGATCTAAAGAGCCGCACGTGCTGTAACCGGGGTAAAATTTATACTAAAGAAGACATCCATTCGTGTGATACACCGTATGGAGATCCTCGATAACAGAAATTTGTAGGAAGGTCGCCAGCTTTAGGGAGCAAACTTGGCGAAAATGAATTGTATTAAAAAATGATGTCATTGCTACCGGTGCAGCTAAATCCTCCATTCAAGGCATCGATAGAAAGCATCGACCAGTGTGCACCAGCGGGAAACTATCGAAATCTTAGCTCCATCATAACGGTTGTTCCACCATGTGACGTCATGAACTGTCCCAAGATGACAGATGAAGCTGCTTTTCGTATTTCCCCGGCGTCGACCCGGCCGGCTGTGTTACTGCGGACACTGTCGTGGAGGAATCCGGCCGTTCAGGTCACGAAATCGATGCATGGCCGACGCTGAGCATATCTCCCCTCGCACACACGTCCGCTGTTGCAGAAATTGCCCGGTGCTCTCGAATTCGACGCATCGCTGTCTCAAGTGTCTCACGTCAGACCAGTCAGCTCTGCGTACCGCTCCGTTACTGTTCTGCTTTGGCGAATAATTCCCTGCTTGGTGGCTTGTGTTCCCCTGCTCTGGCTTATCCCTGCCTGCTCTTACTTGTCCTCTCCTACTCTGGCTTGTACTCTCCTGCTCTAGATTGTACTCTCCTACTCTGACTTGTACTCTCCTGCTCTGATGTGCACTCTCCTGCGCCACGGTTGGTACTCTCCTGCTCTTGCTTGTACTCTCCTGTTCTGGATTGCACTCTCCTGTTCTGACTTGTACTCTCCCGCTCTGGCTAATACTCTCCTGCTCTGACTTGTACTCTCCCGCTCTGACTTGCGCCTCCTGCTGCGTGGTTTGGACTCTCCTGCGCCACGATTGGTACTCTCCTGTTTTGGATTGTACTCTCCTGTTCTGACTTGCACTCTCCTGCTCTGGCTAATGCTCTCCTGCTCTGACTTGTACTCTCCTGCTCTGATTTGTACTCTCCTGCTGCGTGGTTTGGACTCTCCTGCGCCACGATTGGTACTCTCCTGCTCTGGATTGCACTCTCCTTGTTCCCTGCTCGATGGGCTACACGAGGCACAGTATTGCCTCTGGAAGAGCAGAGCCTAATAAAGCCGCCGCGGACGGAGGTTTAATTTTCCATTTTGGCAATAAATCTGCCACAGGTGGCACCTGAAGTTTACCGTGGCGCCTCCAGGCCGACCTGATTTAACAGTCTCGGAAGGACTGGGGTCATCAGAGTATGACTGGAGGGTGATGTCCCGCCCAGAAACAATAGCTACCTCAAACTTAGTAGGAAGCGGAAAAGTGAAGAAAACTACTGATGGTCCTCCTTAGCCACATTTTCTATTCTTGTTTCTCATCAGTGTGAGTTTAAGGCTTGTTTGAAATACAAAATTTCAATCATATTACTGACATCCCACGAATAAACTCATAACTGAGGTCTCCAGTTTGTTCGGCCCGCATCTAAGTAACGACAAGTTGGACAATGACGGCTGAAACTGACGAAGAGTCATACTTTCAGTGGTAATATTCTTAATATCCACGTCCACAGTGCAGAAATGCTGCAACACAGTGGCGGCACCTGTATTAAGACTGACCTTTTAATGAAAAGCATTGTTCAAATCATCATGCCAATGGCATTGGTTCGCCTGTGATCGCTGTAAGAGCACGGTCGCGTGACCGCGGCTGCCGCTGAGAGATTGAGACGGGGATTGTGGCCGCCCACGGTGTCACTGATGATCGTGTTGAGGCTGATGCTGTATGACCTCGTGAGGTGAGTGGTTTCTGCCCTTTGCGCTCGCGCCGCTGTTTGAACTAACTATTTTTAACGAGACATTCAGCTGAAAATGTGATCAATTTTTTGTCAGGACCCATTAAAGGCTGTTGGAAGTCAAGGCATGTCACCGTGAGGATAACATGGAAATTAAGGGTTCTCAGTCATTTCATCTGAACTTATAGAGATAGAGCAAAAAACTTTGACAATTATACTCTTTGCTGCAAGCCTAATCGAATGGTATATTTTATGACCTTACTTGGTTAAATCTAGGATTTCTATTTCCTTGTCGTCAAGAAAAAATCGCCATAACTGTGAAATCACTTGATCTAACCCTAGGTCACGAGTCATGTTATGTATTTTCTTATTAAGTAATTTGGAATTTTGACTGCACCACATTATCTAGGTCTCAAGGATTCTGGGATGCATCATTTTATATAAATATCATGATTAGTTTTGGAGATATGGCTATTGAAAAATAGGGTTTTGCACTATATCGAAAAATTTTCCCGAGGCTATCACTCAGCAACTGCTCGACGGATGAAGCTAAAAATATCGCAACATGGATCAGTGCCCACGAGAACCCCTCAGACAAAGTTTCATCCCAATCTGAGATGAAGGTTGTTGTTTTGAGATCTTTTGACCGCTTTGTCGTGCAATGCCCCAGCTCTCGGGCTTGACTTTGGTCACTGTGCAGTGGCAATGAACGTCACGCCATTTGCGACCGAGAAAAGACGATAATCATCGATCATCACGATCAATAGTGTGTATAAACACGTACATAAGCGCAGGCCCGCACCGCTGCGTGGTGCTTATGGTCGGGGAAACCCGTATTGGGTATGTATTTACCCCGAGCTGGAGATCACTTCGGCTCCGACACCAAAATGGCTGGAGGATGACGGATTTATTATCTGCACTTACGAGCGTGCCAACCTCTGCTGCCGGAGGAGGGAGGTGCTGAGTCGTTGGGTCCAGTGCCCCGGGCTCAAATCCCGGTAGACTCCCTGAATAAACTGTGATGCGAACCCCACAATCAGCACCAGCAGGGAATGAAGGGTGAATCCAGTGAAGAGCTCGCTCACTTGCAGAGCCGTTTGGTCGGGCGCTCCGAGTTGGAATTCCAATGAGATTCCTCAATAAAGCGGAATCCGTACCACACAAGCAATACCGTCAGGGTGTGAGTTAGCGATGCAGTATGTACAGGATGTCGACGTATCCTCAAACCTCAGCACGTAACTCCACCAACCCCTTCGGCAGAACCACCCGCTGAAGCTCCTGCCCTGCCCCTACTGCGACAAGCGGTTCCTCAACAAGTCCAACCTCAACCAGCACGTGAACACTCACCAGGAGCCGCGCTTCCGCTGCGAGGTAGGTCATCCGAGGTCACAGGCCGAGGTCGCTGGAGGAATGAACATGGCGGGGCAGACGGTTGGACGAGTTGGGCGTCAGTCCCCAGCCAAAGGCTGTGGGTTTGAGCTTAACTTCAGTGGAGGAGTTTTTGCATGTTCTGGATTATTCTAGTCACATGGGGCATGTTGGTGGTCGCGGTTTCTGGGGTGTTCCACTGTCACGAAAAGTCGCACGTGAAATAGTGTTGTACTCTGTTGCCTGTTTGTACGGTAACCGTTCCGCTTCCGTCACTAAGTACGGTGGTTGTGCGGTAACCGTTCCGCTTCCGTCACTAAGTACCATGGTTGTGTGCGGTAACCGTTCCGCTTCCGTCACTAAGTACGGTGGATGCGCGTTGTAACCGTTCCGCTTCCTTCAACGTTGTCCGCAAACACATACGCAAGACAAACACGTTTGCCTTAGTTTGTATGTGGATATTGTGTGAGTTACAATTAACGCCCAAAAATAGTCAAGACTCATTTTGACACAACTCCCATTTTCAACAATCCATACTTCCAAAGTTACCGGACTCTGAGAAGTGTAATAAGGTCAATGTAGGGTCGGACCAAGAATAGGGTCTGCGTATTGGATGCTTAGCTTTACGGGTAATTCGTGCCTGTGAAACTAGTTGCTTTAATCTGGGGCCAGATGGCACCATTTATGTGTGGTGACCTGCTATTTGGTGTTTGATCTCCCTCTCAGGTTTGGTACTTCCGCCTGGTTGTTTTGGGCTTGCAACGATAGTCGGCATTAAAGTTTGAAAAAAATTATTGAACTGAAATAGTTTTGATTTGTGAGTAGCGTGGAAGGGGTTCCATTTAAAGAATTTCCAAGCTTGTAGTCTTTTTTAATCAGTGTTTAATGATACTGTCCGATACTACCACAGGGTGAGGCAAAATAGAAAATCGTACCGCTGAATACCAAATGTACAGCGCTCCTTCCATGCCGGTTTTGTCTTAGCGGCCATAAGGCGCGCTTTCTTTTGAAAAACATTAATTTGTCCCGCTACTTCTATCCCTCCATGTCAGAAATTTTAATTAGATCTTTTCATTATCTCTCTTCACTTTTCAGGAGTTCTTAATAGGTCTTTGTCATCTTTCCTCTCCACCTCGCCGAAGTTTTAATTTCGTCATCAAGCGCCCCTACAGTCGAGACGTCCGCGATCGTTGCAGCTCTGAGTGGCCAGAAATCGCAGTGTGTTGAGACCATACTTTTGGTAATAACTGAAATATTTGGGATGAGTTAAATAGCTATAACGCGAGGCTTTAAGATCGGACATCCCAAACTCAGTAGCCTGTCGGGTGGAGGTGGGCTCATAACTTGGATTCGACTGACTGTGAACTGTGAACCTTCAGTCTTGCATATCGAAAATCTTATAAAATGGTACCAATTTTTGCTACCGTTTGTCGCGGTTTCCCGCTGGGCAAATATTTCCACGTATTTTTGTGTCTAAGTTTTGGGGCACATATTTACCCTTGCACTTTGAGTGTACCCCTAACCTTCGATCATAGCTATGCATCGGAGCCAGATACCTTCAAGGTCATCGCAATGCACCACACTCACACCCTGGGCATAACAATGCTGCAAACGAACTGAAATGGTAAAAGCATCCGCCGGAGTATCTCCCGTGTCGCTCCATTTCAATGTAACGGAGTCGGGTGTTCTCAGAAAGCAGGTCTAGTGTATAGCTATAGCTGAGGCAGACGAACCTGATCTAAGATCAACATTAAGAAAATCTTCAAACAAAACGGGTAGGTGAGCTGAGACTTCTTCCCGAAACCGTTTAAATAGTTCGCCTGTCGTTTTTAAGTTGATTGCTAGTATTTGGTCACCTCTGGAGCACCTGGTATATTGTATGTGTCTTAAGCGTAGGTGAGGAATAATGCGTGTTTTTCTCATTGTCCTTTTAATTTCGTTGTTTCTCCTTTCAAATGCTACACTCACCTTGCAAATCGCTGCGCGCTAATTTCCCTTTCAGAAGGGATGAATGGTGCTCTGACGCGAGTTGAGTACAAACAAAAAAATGAATCGTTGTGTACTTGAGAGTTTTGACTGATTGTTTATGTGGGCTTTAGGGCGTGCCAACTTGGATGTTTTTACAGCGCCCACCGTGCTTGAGAGTCATACATTCTTCTTCAGAGTGGTAAAACAACTACCAAAAAGAACATCAGAGCATGGAGCAGCAAGGAACTAGCTTTCCATAGCGTGTTTTTTGCTGGTATTTTTTAAAGTCTTATCTGGGCCGCCTTGTTAGCCCTTTTATCCTGGGATAAATAAGTGCAATTTTGACCGCGCCCCTTCGTGCGTCATAGCCTGCGGTAAAAACATTTTAGGACAGTTTGATCATCAGACTGTCCTGAGAAGAGTCGAATGATATTTGCCATTTGAATGGTAACTATGCGGATGTCAGAGTCTATCTTCGTCTGTGGGTAGCACACCAGCACTTCTGAGGTAATTGCACCCATGTACTACTGGAGAAAATGCCGGTCACTATTTGTTCTATGTTGATGCGGAAATTGGATAAATTGTGTGCTTCCCTGATAGCTGATTCGTGCGATGTTCATATAGTTATTATTTTTTGTTTATTTATTGTAGCACGGTGATGCCATCCGCTGAAATTGTGACTTTCCAGTCAGCGCTTGCAACATTCACAGTTGCCAGATTAGCGGACAGCTATGACAGCGCTGGCAAAGGAGTGGACTGATTGACTTGTTTTTCGCTCAAGCTAGTCTGCAAGGTTGTTGTCGAACTGAAATTTAGCCTGTGTAGACTGATTTCTGCCTTGACCCTATTTCCAACGGGCTCCCGGCTACCCCTATTTCCAACACCGAAGGGGGCAGATTCTGCCCCCTAAGATCTCGAAATCTATCCGGCCGATTTTAAAAATTCAAACTGCAATCGATTCCTCTCGCGCTTAACTCCATTTAAAAAAAAAGTTTCGAAATTTTGAAAATTAAGGGTAGGAGGTTCAAAATATGCAAAACCTATGCCTTATTTTAGATTATCCCTAACTGTTGTCTTTTAGACTGGATTTTCACGAACCTAGTATGGATTGGCAGTAAATTTCTTGGAAATGGTCATATCTCTCATTTAGGCGAAATTGAAAATTCAAGGGCGGTTCTACGGCTAGAAATGGGGGGGATTATATGAATTTTTCATGTCTTCTTTTTTGCAGAAATGCACACGCAAGGTACAGTGTGATATCTCTGATGTCAAGCAAAGTGCTCAAATACCAAAAATATGTCAGAGGCGGATTTAGGAAGGCAAAATAGTGGGGTAAGACAAAAATTACCTCCCTGTCAGGTATTGCTACTTTTCAAATTATCCCCCTTTTACCCACTCCTGCCCGACCCGAAAAACATTCCTGGATCCGCGTATGGATGAATTGTGTCCATTAGGTGTTAGAACTAAATGCATATTTACGATACTTTATGCTTTGCTGCATTCAATGCAGACACAACACTAAAATACGTTTCAAAGTTAGTGAACCCCTAATTACGGTACCTGAGCACGCTTATGACATCATATTATCATATAATACATGGATGGGATCAAAACATCCTTATTTTTATCCCCTCCCGTCCATTCTGTAGGCCGTTTATTCACTTTGGAAGAGTTCGAATGGATAACATTGTAGACCCCCATTTTGAGCTCCTGGAACCGCCTATGGCCAAAAATATATCAAAATACACATCAACTGTCATGCCAAATATCATTCGATATTACAACTAAATGCATAGTTACAATGTTTCGTCCCATTCAATGCACACACAACACTAAGATGAACTTGAGTGCGTGTGAACCCCCTAATTACGGTACCCGAGCACGCCTATGGCTTCTTATAATCATATAGTACATATATGGGATCAATGCATGGTTGTGTTTACCCTTTCCGAACATTCTGCACGCAATCTACTTACTTTGGAAGAGTTCGGATGGATAACATGCTAAACCCCCCCCATTTTGAGCTTCTGGAACCGCCTATGGTCAAAATTATATCAAAATATACATATACTGGCATCCTAAATCTCAGTAATAACTTTCTAAAATTACAACTGCCGCCAATTCTTATCAGGCAGCTTTATTGTAGGACAAACGCAACGCAGGCGACATTGCTCGGCTTCTGGATAAACACCCCAAATTAGCGAGCCAAGCTCCGCGTCTGGCACATATATATTTTCAAAATTTTTAGGGAACATGCGCTATATAGTTTTAGGAAAAGTGACAAAATTTCAAGAGCCTATCTCAAACAGTTTTGGAGATGCTATGGAAAAACCTGAGGGGTGGGCAGAATCTACCCCTCTGTTGGAAATAGGGTTAAGCTAGGCGACAGAGGCCTGGTCCAAATGAAAGGTGGCATACGTTCGTGCTTCGATAGACAAGGATCTGATCTACCTCTATTCTGTGAAGCTCTGCTTGCTTTTGATACGCAGCTTTTTTAAATTTAAGACCGAGAAGCTGTCGCCCTGTGTTCTGTCCGGCTCCTGTTTAGTTTCAGAGTCACGCACCAATATTTCACTTACATGCCCCGCGGAAAACGTGCCGAGTGCTGAGGGAAAAACACCGCCGGCTGCTGTCGCGCCCTTGGGAGTAGTGTTTCCCAGCCTTGTTCCGTTTTGGTTCATTGTTGTCAGTCGAAAACAATTGGCTTGTTCTAGCTCTGGAATATTCATTCGGTACCAGTTTTGAAAGGATTCTGAGAAAAGTTGTAGTGTGAAGAAAAATCTATCTAGCCTGTGGCTGAGAAAAGCGAAATTGTGATTGAAGGTAGCGGATAAGCTGCTGCACACAGCCAGCGTATTATCTGCGGCTGCGCCATCTACAGGAGTCGATCAACAGTAAAGTGGACGCGATTCCCATGGTGGAAAACTGTTTTTGGAACGCGTATATCAACCGTAGCACCTTACGGGGTGTCGCAAACAAACTTAGCAGTTTACTGGGTGTCGTAATAAATATTGGCACCTCACGAAGTGTCGGGAAACTGTAGTAACGGGGTGACCTCGCTATTCGGAGAAAACCGATCAATAACACTGCTGTAAACCCACGCATCAGAGTGCAAGCGTTCGGCGGTCTTTATAAACGGTGTGAGAAATTCAGCACGCTGCTGGTACTCCATCCCGTTATAGGCCCGATTGGGACCTTTGCTGGCACCCACAAAGGCATTTCCTCCTGGAACAGGGAGTTTTACTGACCTGGAAACCAATGTTGTGCTGGAAGACACCTGCAAAAGCAGCGGGACAAAATCGAGTGGGGGATGTAGTGGTTAGCTTGCCCGCTTTCCACGCGGCCGACCCGGGCTCCTTAAGCCTTGGATTCCCTGAGCAAGGAGAAATCTGACTCTCCGGAAACCCAACAGGGTAAGAGTTGGGACGCCAAACGGTGCTGACAATTGATGCATTGTTAAGCCCCCCCCAAAAGAAAATAAAATAAATAAATAAAATAAAATAATGCAGCAGTCGGACCGTGAGCAAAAAGCCACCTATGCAGCCGCGGAGCCGTCAATCACCCCCCAAGTCAAGGCGACATCTGACATCTGGCTGGTGAACGTTGGGGATGCCGTCTCTCCTCGCTGGGACACCGGTAATGACGGCTTCCGACCCATGTCATCTGGTGCCCAGTGTTTGGCACGGATTAGGGGCTGGTAGTGTCTCTGGCGACAACTCGTACGTACAATGCTCGTCGGTCTCTGGTGTAGGGTTGGGGTGGACTCTTCCCCTTCGCCCGGGCTGAAATGTGTGTTTGGTAGTGGTGATGTTATGTCTCTCTTTTTGGTGAGGTAGGGCAGTGAATGCAGTTAGTTATTCAAATAGTTCATTATGTTGTTTTGATATATTGCATATAAGCTTCAATAACGCTCCATTTTTTAGGTTTGACTCTCTTTGTTTCTGATTAAAAACGGTGATCTCATGCTGACGTGTTCACGTGTTTGATTTACCCTTCACTCTTTAAAGGTGGCAGTGATACTTCTAGTATGCCTGTTTCCTAACGCTCTCAACGGGTGGGGGGGGGCCTGTGCGCCACCTTCGCAGCTGCGGGGGCGGCTATCCTCAACTGCTGCGCGCCTCCCCCAACTGGCCAGATCTTAGACAGCACGCTAGGTAGCGGGAAAAGGTGGTAAATTGACTGTTTGATCTTTCGAAAATTGTATTTACAAGTTTTGGTCAGGTCACTTTTGAAATCTTTTGAGTTAAAAGTATTTTCCATATATGTGGGCAATGGAAACTTGAATTTTGTGTCGTAGTGGCTGATAAAGTAAATTTAGAAAATATATAAGCTCTAGTGGAATCATCTTGTCCATCCCGATCGAATGATGTATCTTATAACATTTCCAGATCAAACCCCACAACTGACCTGAACTAAGGTCATCATGAGTCATAATGCATTTTTTAACTGCATTGGCAAGCCAAGCACCATGATCTCGAAATAAACATCATCGCCATCCCTTATTGAAGATGCCCAGTGAGAGTCAGCCTCCCCCCCGTGCATTTCCGATTGAGAGGTTGCTGTCCTCATTGCTGTCCTCTGGCCATTGATATAAACAGCACCGGTACCACAAGTTTGTTTTTACTCGATGGTGTTCTGATGTGATGTGAATCCCATATCATTCAACCAGGCCTGCTCTTACTGCTGCATCTAAAGAAAATGTTTGTATGTCAGTTCCCTTGAGCTGGAGTGCGCCTGAGGTTATCTACGCCTGGGATGATTTGGAGATGACTTGGGTTGATTTGGGCCTGGAATGATTTTGAGATGACTTGGGGTGATTTGGGTCTGGAATGATTTGGAGATGACTTGAGATGATCTGGGCCTATAGTGTTGCCACAAGTAGCGAAAAAGACCAGGGAACGGGTGTACCAAGTATGGCGGCGTTGTGCAGTGCCGATTTTTGGCCATGTGTGAAAATTTTCAGGAAGGCTTGTATCCTCTTCCCGTAACAGCGGGGGGAACGGGTGCCCTCCCCCGTAACAGTGCCTGGGGCGGGTACCGTCCCCTGTACAGGCGCGATGGAACGGGTACCCTCCCTCGTAACAGCGCGTGGGGTGGGTACCCTCCCCGTGCAGGCACCTGGGGCTGGTACCCTCCCCAGTACCGGCGCGAGTTATAATGTTACGGGTTTAGGCCAGGCAATAAAAAAGGAGAAGTCATTAAAGGAAATGTATCACCTTGTCAAAATTCCGAAAGGGATATTTATGGATAATGTAAATCTGAAAATCCGGAAACCACGTTTTGTTGCCAAGTTCAATCGCTCAGAACAAAAATATGGCCTTTTCTTACAATTTGAAGTGTTATAAAACCAGAATGCGGCTCACTTGGCGTAGACTTAAGCATTGCGCGTAAGTGCGGGTCTGCCCGCTAGGGTGCTGCTCGCAGCATGTCAGCGTTGCGACATACCTGTCGTCGCTGATATTTGTCACGTGACATGTGTGGTGGTCACTCAGTTAGTATTTAGACCAATAAAACGGCTGCCATCAGATGGTAATTGATGGCTTCGTGCTGCGAATTAAGGCCGTAATGCCCTTTATTCTGGACTTTAAAGTGTGCAGAAATGTAATACATTGAGCTTTGGGTAGAGCGAAATATGTTAGTAGTGGTTTCTTGACACTACAAAACTTCTATCTCAGTTCGAACGTCATGATCAAAGTGGCACGGTCTATTTGAAATCTGCCGGTCTTGTCTGTTCCTCACATGATAACACAAAGGCATGCGCATAAAAAGTCCCAGCGCTTGTTTTCGACTAAATTTGAATGGAGTTCTGTACTTGATAGCTCCACTGTACCTTGTCTCCAAGGGT
Source organism: Lepas anatifera (assembly GCA_034440635.1). NCBI lineage: Eukaryota > Metazoa > Arthropoda > Thecostraca > Lepadidae > Lepas > Lepas anatifera. Next base: position 853,207 of record JAOTON010001844.1, on the reverse strand, counting down.
TAAAACTTTAAACTGTTCTTTCAGTCCTCACTGAAAACTTTCTCCGCTGTCAACACTTAGGGGTTGTCCCAATTCAACACTTTGCGGTAAAGTTTGAAACAGGTCTTGGTATTAGGGTAGTTTTGTTCATAACCTTTCACCGAGCCAAGCGGCGCAATAATTCGAGGCACCGCGTATTCCGCGTATATGTGACTAGTGTTAAGTTTTCTCATATTGAAGGCTTGGAGATTACTCGGAGCGTCGAATTACAGTGTTGGTAGAAGGGCCGGGCGAAATTGCGCTCTGTGTGGGACTCGTGCACTCCATATTGTGTTCTGCCACATGTAACAATTTCCTTGGGATCCGATGAAAACAGAACGCCCTGCTCCTTCGGCATCGTGCTTGCAGAAGACGATGTTGCCGTCCTTGCTTTATTCTTCATGTTGATCTCTCAATCAATGGGCTGTATACAGTACGAGGAGTTCTGAGTCGACATTGTGTTGCTTTGTGGAGCGTGGTTCATCCCGCTGACGTCTGAAATGGCTGATGCATACCATGTTTGGAGACTTTAATCGCTTGTCTTAAGCCATCAGACAAGGTGTTTACGGGCATTTGATACTCAAGGTCAAAGACGTGACTGCTGAGATGTGCCTTTTGGCGTTATCTATTTGTTCATTAGTTGATATCCTGTCCAGTTATATTTTTTTCTGGGCTTTATTCTTCAGACCAACAGTTCACATTAATTAGCTGTCTTGCCTGAGCTGTCCTCACCAGTCTCTGGTGGGTTCCGTCGCGCTATTTGTTGTGTGCATATGCACTGGAAGCAGCGTTCTCCGAATATCCGTTGGCTGTGCTCTGGAAACCGGTGGCACGCTCTTCAAATTTGCCAACAGAATGTTTATTCTATGTATTTGTTTATCTGATAATCTTCTTTGGCTGTGAGTCCTGGTTGCATCTTTATTTTGTGCACTATACGTGAACTTTAAACATTTGAAGCATCAATGTTGTTGAAGGAATAGAGCTCTCTTAGGAACTCGCGCTTGTAGGACAAAATCAGGATCTTTCAGACTTGGACGTTAGCTGAATGATGGGAAGAGGATAAGGCTCAGTGGCGGATACAAGGGCGGCTAGGGGCTCAACCCCCCCCCATGTAAGAGTCCCTATAGTTAATCCTTAGCCGGATTCTGTTGCGAGGCGTTGAGGGGATGCTCGTACCGCCTTCCCCCCGAAATTTTGTCCTGGATCCGCCACTGACTAGGCTTGTGCTGAAATATCTAGAACTCGGTGCCAGGCAACAACAAAAGCCCTGTTCCAGCTGTCAGTGCAGTTTTGTCAGCAGCACCTCTAACCTCTCCTCCAGAAAAGTAACATCAGCACCATAATCGCCTCTTGTTTGTGCTAAGCAAAGGGAAGTCAAACCTTTATACCATTAAAAAATATTAGACTGCCACTTCGTGCACTTACTGTTTTTCATCAGCACAAACAGCAGGCCGTCAGCCCTTAAAACCTCTAGAACTAGTTCCCGGGGAGAGGCTACAGTCCTGTGACGTAGGCGCAACTTGGCCCGCTGATTGGTGCTGGCAAAACTGTGCTGACAGCTGGAACAGGGCTTAGGTTTCGGTGTTCAAGTCCACGCGATCATCGGAATAGATCCCCGCAAGCCGAATCGTGACACAAGACGAGAGGGAGGTTCGGATAACGACAGCTCAAGGTGGTCTAGAGCAAGGCCCCGTTGGATCTGCCAGCACAGTTTTGTCAGCACCAATCAGTGGGCCGTGTTGCGCCTACGTCATAGGACTGTAGCATCTCCCCGGGAACTAGTCCTAGAGGTTTTACGGGCTGACGGCCTGCTGTTGTGCTGCTGGGAAAACAGTAACAGCATGACAGTGGTAGCCTACTATTTTTTAATGGTAAAGGTTTCAATTTCGTTTGCTTAGAACAGACTAGAGGCGAGTGTGGTGCTGATGTTTCTTTTCTGGAGGAGAGGTTAGAGGGCCTGCTGATAAAACTGTGCTGACAGATCGAACAGGCCCCAGGATACCTTTGTTTAAAGGTACGTTCAAGAGGGATTTTTTTCACGCTCGTGTGACATAACACAGGCGTGATGGGATTTTCTACTGATATATCTGTTGAAAATATTCCAAATTTCGTGATGTATGCTCGCGAAAGCGAGAGAACGGAATTCGATTGTGTTCCAAAGGTAGAAGTAAAGCATTATGTTTTTTAATATGGTTGTCTTTTGGAATATCCTGGATAGTATTGATACACCCTGGATACAGCATGTATGTGTGGGCGTGTGGCACGCTACAGACCGGCCCTTGCTCTTGGAGGGGCTGGTGAAGAGAAGCCCTGGGCCGACTAGGGTGCTTCGGTGTGGCCGTCCACTGGACACCTTGCCGTGCCCTCAAGGCCTGACCACGCCGCGGAGGAACTGTGACCTCCCCAGCTTAGCGGCTGCGGGTTCCCGGCTTCTTAGTAGGCTGCTGTGAAAGGAGAGTTCAGCATCTCAGCGTCGCCAGCTTCCTCAGGGGACCGAGGCTGGAAATAGTCGCGAAGCACCTTGGTCGGTTTCGATTCCTCCTGTATTTGCTGCAAATTCTTTCACGCATAGGAGGACTTCAAGTGCCATCGTAATAATTCAATTAATTATTGTGCCATTAATTAATTAAAACTATGGAAGGATACAGTGGGGAATAGAAAGGATGAGAGTAAAGGAAGCTGGGATACTGCCGAAGACTGCGGTTGAAGCCGAATGTGGACTCAGCGAGTGCGATCGATGGAAACACCGTGAAGTTGTGTCCAATCAAGTTTGGCTGATATATATCACAAACAAAGCTGCCAGTTATCGTTAACGGATTCCAGCCGGTCCCTGCGTGGCATGTCTTGGGACAGTTCTTCCGCGTCACCGCCTCTGTGGTCTGATGCCGTAGATATCATGCAGGGTGCTTGCAGTTTGCAACGATTTGTAAAAGTTGATATTTTGGAAATAGCTCAAAGAGATTCGTAAAACTTGGTGGTTTTGTTTGCTGCGAACAGTGTATAAAAGCTAGTTTTTTTCATTATCGCGTTGTTACTCTGCCAACCTTCCGTTTTCTTTTTGGCTTTTGATTGAGGCTGAGGGTGTCATCAGATGTATCATTGATTGGGTAATGCTTCCCCATTTCCAGCAAACCTATTGAACCTCAAATCCTAAGCGAAATTGCTTGAAAAACGAGTGGTTAGAAAACAAACACCTATTTGATATTGTCGAATATGTCAGAAACTAATTTTTTCATAAAAGTCCTATGTTTCTCAAAATATTGCAAGCATCCTGAGAATGTGACATGTTCGAGATATATTTTATGACTGATGAATATTGAGCCAACAGTGAGTGGAATCGTGTAAGAATAAGCTTCATTACTGGTCCAGCTTGGGACAGACATAGGTCGAGCCTCTTGTCCAGCTGATGACTATTTTTGTTGCGGCCTGAGTGGCCAATATCGAATCTGGCCTGTTTCGGAACGTGATCAGACAGAAGTCACGTGTGGTGTCGCGTGCTTTGCGGAGATCGCTGTCGCGCTCTCCCAAATCTGTGCGCACTGGCGCTCGGATGCTGGTTCTCAAGGGATTCAGTTGGTGTGGCTGAGGGATTTGCTCAGGGGCGTCGCCAGGGTTTTTTTTACAGTGGCGGGACCTCGATCTGGGGATAAGTGTGTGTGTGTGTGGGGGGGGCTTGAAGCTTGAGCTTTACGGTTGTTCAGAAGAGCATTATCTATGCAGTGGACGTCATTGGTGGATTTAGAGAAGGTCACGGGTGGGAATGACCACAATGATGGAAAACGGGTTTTGAAGGAGGTCCGGCGGCTTTGAACCCTCTTCCTCCACCCCTTCTCTTCCGTTTGATCTGAGTGTAGTGGACCTCTGGAAGGTAAATACGGAAATGATTGCGCAAGTGTGCATTTGTGTGACAGAACTAAAATAATTGACCCGGAGCCGCCTTCGAGGTATGTTCCCCTGGGTTTACTGAATCCACAGTGAAATCGCACCATTTCGTGTTGCCTCTGTTCTGCCTAATGTTGTTTTCAGTGCTCGGTTTAACCCATTGTGCCTTATCTCCGATTCCTTTATGCTGGCGGAAATTGGACGGATCGCATTTGTAATTTCATTCGGACCTGGGGCAATGAATGCCTATTTTTTGTTATGTTATGCAAGACTGCCAAAAAATATCTAACAGGATTCAGAATTATGGTACTTGTACCTGGTTTTCTTGTCCTGGGTCTGATAAACCCCATTGTGATACTATCTCTAAAGGTGATAAAGCACAAATTTATATTGCAATTAGCATCTGTGTGAACCTTTGACCTTGTGTTGAGCTTCGAAGGAAATTGGTTCGCCGGTTGGCAGACTGGGAGGTGATTAATGGTAATTGAAGCTCTCGTGAACGTGCGAGGGCCCGTTTTCGGTATGCCAGAGCAACATTCTTAAGCTCTACCACGCCGGGTATTGGAGAGACCTGGTATTAAATCAGTGGTGAAAATTCGTGCTCTAATTCCATTCGGTTGCAGAAAGGCGTAGCTTATATACCGTGTTAACTACGTGGTCTAAGTCGCTAAAGCACCCTACAATTCCGAAACACGTCTCGTGCAAGGCAACTTGTGCTGGTCACGATGGGAATGTTTTCGTTGTGCGGGGCTAGAGAGAGCCGGGTGTGTTATTTTCGTATTTAGATTTAAACGCGTAATTTTAACCAGTCCGTAAATGAAAAATGTAAGATTCGTTTCAATATGTCCTGGTCGCATATTTTTGGATGTGGTTGGTAGATGGCTCTCTTTGATTTTTTGAACTTTCGATAATTTGATATGTATTTGCCTAATCTTTATTTTCTGCACTGTATGCCTTGTTTGCCGCCTCACTTTGTCTATCTTCTCGTCATCTTGCTTTGCTATATCTGTCCCCGTGTATGAAAAGGATACAATTTGATGATAATGATGATGAAATGAGTCAGGACGGAACTCTGCTCTACATATTTTGTGTTGGAGTCTGATATATGGTGCCTAATTTGGCAGTCTATCATTATTTAAACCGCAATAGTTGCTGCCCCCCTCTCTACCCATCCCGCTAGTGAAACGTTTTAAACGACACGACTGTGCCATTAATTTAACCAACGCGGTGGGCTGGCTGGATCGCTGTAAAGAAACAAGTTTGCTGCCTTTTGATATGGATTACTAGTGCAGCGTGTATGTATGTTTGTTGTATCTGTTGCGGACATACATACACGCGTGTGTCCGTCATTTTCGTCGAACAAACGTGACGACTGCTGGTAAGACGCTTATTCTCCCGCGTTGTGACTGTTGGGCCCAGTGTTCGACACCCGGATTCTGAGAAATTGTAACAGCGTGCTAGGTTTAGGTTGTGGATTTCTCTTTTTCGTCATTTAGAGGATTCTTATTAATTTTATTAGTTTGTAAAACAGGGATTTCTGCAGCACGAGGCGCTACTACGCATTTTTTACCGGCGTTAGGAGGGGATTGACTCAAACCTGGCGTTGAACTTCGAGCTGGCAAAGCCTTTGAAAACTTCCAGAACGAAAATGGGAATACACTCCAGCGGGAGGTACTAAATTTGGTAACAATTACGCAGGTCCAAGCAGGTAAAAAAAACTAGGTCAGGTTTCCAGACTATTGGGGGATGTCTCCTCGTTCAGCAGTCTGCGAGTACAACCCCGCTCTCCCCCTTGGCTTTTGACGCCCATGACCACAATGCAAGCCTGGTTGGCATTGATTATAGAGCGGGCATCGCCGTCTGGATTGTTGTTTGTGTAAATGTTACATACCCTATAATGCTCCCAGATCGGGTGAAAAGACGCGTGAATGCGGCCATTTATTTTGGGTCAACTGCTGAGGCAAGGCTTCCGCAATAAGACGGGGAGCTGCAATTCAGTTCAGGTCGGTGGCTTTGTCTCTGTGTACCTTCAGCCACTATTCTGCCTACGTCACAAACCGTGGCAGCTCCTCAGGAACCGTGTTGGAGTTAGGGCGCTTTTGTCGTTCGTGGAAATGTTCACATGGCCGTGGTCGGCCCTTAAAATGGCTATGCTCTAAAGTTGCGGATTTGCATCTGATGCTGCTTCCATGGTATGGTATGTTATGGTATGATTGGCGCAGGGGTGTGGATTCATGTCTTCTTGGAGTGCTCAGGCATCCCTAATGAAACAGTGTGCTAATGTTAGAATTCCTTTAAATTCAAGTCTGTGTCATTTGCAGGACTTCAATTCGGTTTTATTTACTTCAACTGGCTTGTTTAAAGGGAATGTGACACCTTTATAACGTGATTTTAATTGAGATAGCCAAGTTCTATGACTGAGATAGCCACTCCATATATCATTTGTCTTGAAACTCAAAATTTCCGTAGAGAAAAGCTAGAAACTATCTGAAATTTACCCCTCGTGCACCCTTGCCAGCAGGGCACTAACTGTCAGTTGTTGGTGTGACGACATATGCTGTCACGATGAGTATCAGCCAATCGAAGCCCTTGAAGCGTATTGAATATGGTAGAGGTTGCCAGATCATGACATCATCCACCGGCAGATATTTATGTATTTCCCTAAAGGAGCATTTTAAAAATCAAAATAATGAGCTTATTGTAAATTTTTCAGAGAAATCATGAGTGGTTTCATTATTGTTGGCTAAAAGTACCCCTAATTGCACTTAATTCCAGGATTCGACCAAGGTGCCACATTCCCTTTAAGGGCCAAAACACAGATGATACCATACTGTCTGTATGTACTTGATGGTTATTGGTATTCATTCAAAGCTGGGCACCCTGACTGATTTCCGGAGATTCGCGCCCGTCTGTCAGTGGATTTATCAGAAGAGGCGCCCTGCTGACAACATGCGCGGCTGCGGCGGCTGCAGACGCCTGCTCACGTTGCCCGGTCCAGTCAGTAACCGGCCAGCGGCCTCTGAACCGGACTCTGAACCTCCCGCTGCTGCCGCTCCCTAATCCGATTCCAATGGGCTTCAATTTCTGTGCCGCCTCCACACCAGCCAGGGGCGGACGCAGAGCCGAGTTTTGGGGGGGCAAACCCATGTCTGCCTCGCCTCCTGGGTCCTGGACTGGGACGTGCAATTTGGGTGCTCGACAGACCTAGTATAAGCTACTTCTCCAAGTACATGATCGCTCTCCTGGGGGGAGCGAATATTTTTGCTCTACAGACCTAATGTAAACACTTGTTTTCAAAAATTTATTCGGCCTTTGGGGAGCCAAAAGATAGTTTAACCCCCTACGTCCGCCAATGACACCCACCGCTGTTCACCTTTAAAGCCGGTTGACTGGTCAGCCTAGTGGGTCACGTGTTGCGCGTTGCCACGGGTGGCCCGGGTCACGTGCTGAGGCTGACAAACAGCTGGATGATCTCTTCTCCCGAGTCAATCGCTGCTTGGGCCTGTCATCAGGTTGATTGGTGTACGTGACGAAAGCGCCTAAAGCTTGCCTACAAAAGAGGTGTTAGAAATGCCGTGAGAGCCGGAGTGTGATAATTTTACTTGTGATGTATGTGTGGTTATGTTACCCTTTACCTGCATTCCTGTATTGATGATAGGACGTGAAAGGCCTCGCATTGCTAGGACGTACCTGAATAAATTGAATCTGAATCCGAATCCTCAGCGCGCCTCCCTCTCAGGCAACTCTTGCGAGATGCTACAGCGCTCTCCGGAGAGCCAGGGAAGACATCTGACCCGGAGTTGAGTAGATTTAGCTGTGGAGGTACGGCGCAGAGACCATGATTTATTCAGCGGGGTGATGGTGAGGAACGGGCATGATAGGTAAAGACTCCGCGACCCAAACCAAGGACGGTGTCAACATTCAAAAACCCACATTTTGATTTATTCACCTCCTGGAAAAGGTTTGCCTGCAGCACGCGGCGGGTTCTGTTCCGGCGGCTGAATATCCAGTATTGGCTGCGGAGTTACTGCAATGTATCATGTGAATGTATTGCTCCAACATGGTGATTGGGAAACTTAAAAGTGTCAAACATATGGTAATATCGGACGAGACGAGCTCTTAATGAAAAATTTTATATTTGAAAAATCATAATCTTAATCATTGGGGTTCTTTTATCAGAACCATATGTTTAAAACTATGTGTCTCAGAGTAGGTCATAAACTGGATTAAGCTGTACAAGTATGGTGTTTGTCCAATTCCGTTAAAAGTATAATTATAAGGAAAGTCTGCATATTTCACAACAATCACGCCACAAGTCAGGAAGACATCAAGAACGCGGTGACTGAGACAGTGCTGCGTCCAGCAGGCAGCAACGAGCTGGTAGAACACGCTGCATAATCGATCGGTCCGGCGAAATCACGGCGATTATTGTTTTCACTGTGTCACAGCTCACACGTGTTGGAACGTGAAAACTTCCCAGAGTGGCCAGATCCTGATTCAAAACACGCGCCCACCGGATTCCCATGTGTGTTGATGGTCATAGGGAATGGATATGGTAGCGTAACCAAGATGCACTTCATACATCTCGCAAGAAATGCGATAGTTTTCCGACCTGCCAGAAACAATGACATGTTTGTGGCTTATCGCGGATGCACACTATTGTAGTCTAAGAAATCAGTTGGACACCGGAATTTACCAGCAACTCTTCGCCGGTGTGAGGATATACGAGTGTGTGCAATCAGTATCATCTAGACCAACCCACGGGAAAAGAGAAGTCAACATCAGTGCAATCAACATCAACAACCCACGGGAAAGATTACAATCAACATCATCTAGTCCAGCCCACAGGAAAAAGAGAATTCAACATCAGTACAATCAATCCGGGCACATATAGCCTTTGTAGCTGCAGTGCCCTGAAACTTCAATAATCAGTACAATCAACACATCAACAACCCACAGAAAAAAGGAAGTTCACATCACTACAATCAACATCAACAGCCCACAGGAAAAAGGGAATGACATTATCTTGGGATAGGTGGAAGAATTAGCCAGACGCCTGATGGAAGACAAAAGCCGTGATGGTTTTGATAGAAACATATTGGGCGGTCCCACTCATGGTGCGTTGTCATGCCGCGCTGAAACGGCTGAGCACGCGCTGACTAAAACCGCCTTAACTTTTTCCGACCACCGGATGTCAATGGCTGATAGAATTGTTTCACCTATGTAATGTACGCTCTTACAAAGTTATTCAGTATTCTTGGCTGGCTGATAGTGATGCATTTTTGCCGGTCTATTTCAAATTCTGCCGAATTTTTCAGCAGTTAATCAAAACCAGCGCAGCTATTTTTCCGGCAGCTTGAGCCGGATATTCTTGGCAAGGATTTGAACGGTATCCTAGAGTTGATAGCAGTGGACATACAATATCAACACCTGTGAGTATCAGTATATCTTTTTGTGAAATCTGAAATAATAATTGAGCAGTATCGTCTTGTTTTAGGCTCGCTGCATTACTGAGCGGCTGAGTTTAGGCTGGAACCACAGTAGATCGGTGTGTGTGGCTATTGTATGGCACTAGTGCGGGAGATACAGAGTATGTGTTGTGGTTGCGGATGTGTGGTGAATCATTAAGGTGCGGGGATCGTCCTTGTCTTGTGAAAGCATTCATTTTGGACGCATTTGTGCTGGTTCAAAGCAGTGAAAGTTAAAGCGTTGTAAATGTGAGCCGCCTCATTTTGACTCGCTTTTGATGTTGCTCCTGGGCGCTGACGCGTTTCTTCTGCTGCTTTCACCCTGCTGTCCGAACTGATTACATGTTTGACCTTTGATCCTTCAGAAATGTGGTGGAAGGAAACTCGTTAGCAGCCGCATGACCTTGGCATTTGGTGCGTCGTTGAACCCCAAAAGCTAGTTAGCATGTGAGTTTACACAGTCCGATTGATTTCAGTGGGAAAGTGAAAACGCCTTTCGTCGGCTGGAATTGGTGCGCAGATTTTACCAGAGGCAGATATTCCAGCGTGAGGGGATATTCACGCGATCCTTCCAAGACCTCCAACTTATGTAAAAGCGTGAATATGTATTTGTGTTTGTTATGAACACTTTGATGTAATCGTGGCCTTTCAAACACTGTCGTAATGGACGACGTGATGACTATTGAAGGAGACGGCAAGGATTAAAATGGATGATGGTAAATTTAAATGGGATACTACCTGGAGGGGTCGCTGCTGCCCAGGGCGCATACGCTCGCTGCGTCCAGATAGTTAAGGATGAGGGTTATGATAGGATTATGAAGATGTTGCTGCCACTGTGGATGAGGATGTTGTCCTGGGTGCCAGAGGTCTCCCCTGATCTTTGAGTGTGTGTAGCACGTGGACGGAGGGAAAGGCCGTGTGGATTATGACAGGTTTTTGCTGGCGTAGCCTGATCTCGTACATGTAGTCCTAAGTTTCATATTTTGAGTCAAGTTTCAGGGTCTTGTAGGGTGAGTATTTTCCTTCAATCGAGGCTGAAAGATTCCCTGCTCTCTCCCCTCTTTTCCGGTCAGGTGGTGCAACTGGCGTATGAAATTTAATTAAACGACTAGTGGGCATTTCCGAGTGAATAGTGCAGGCGTTGAATCGTGGTATCGGTTTTGTGACAGCAGACAGATTTATGAGTGGGATGGCTGATAGGCGTCTAGTAAATCGAAGGAAACAAATGGCATGCTGTCAAATGTCAAACAAATGTCATTTGATGTCATATGACATATATGATATGTCATACATGTTTCATATATGAGACGTTATACTACATATCTTATATATTAATACATATATACATACGTGCACAGCGCACATACATATATGCATGCATGTTTTGCATATGTATATCATTTATGATGAGTCTACAGATATGTTTCATAAATTTCTGCTTATGTAAGACAGCATCAGCATTGCAAGTGGAAACGGTAAAGCTATATCTGTCCTCAAGCTGCAGCAGGCAGCTCGCCTTTGAAGTTGACGTCATCTGCTTAGTTGACGTCATTTTAGCCAGATTACCGGAACGGATGCATTCCCTTAGGTCACAATCCAGTCTTTGAAGCCTGGAACTGCGATGGATGCAATGTTTTAGCGGTGAAGATTTGGAAGATTCACCGACGGAAGAAAATTCGATTCGATTCTATTCCGACGTATTCGTGCTGTATTTAAAGACAGGCAGCCAAAACACTGACGGCAAATGGTACTGCCCTCTGCCGCTCACCGATTTTTACGTTCTCTGGAAGTCGTGAAATTCATTTTCATTTACTTCTGTTAAGCGCTTACTTTCAGTGTGCAGATTTGGCGTGTGTTACAGTGATCACCACGTCACTAAACTCTTAATTGTATGCACGTCCAAAATATTGGGACTCTGCATGGAAACGGGGCCACTGTTTCTCAGCTCTATTGTTGGTACTTGAATGGTGGTAGGCCTGCCGCCCAAGTTGTGCAATTTCACCAACTCGCGCACTTTGTGGCAGCTCTCTCTCTCCCCCTCTCTCTCTCTCTCTCTCTCTCTCTCTCTCTCTTTTTTTTTTTTTTTTTTTTTTTTTTTTTTTTTTTTTTTTTCTTTTTTTTTTTTTTTCCTCTCTTTTTTTTCTTTTCTCTTTTTTTTTTTTTTTTTTTTTTTTCCTTTTTTTTTTTTTTTTTTTTTTTTTTCTTTTTTCTGCTCTTGCCTGCCCCTTCGATCTCTCTCTCTCTTTTTTTTTTTTTTTTTTTTTTTTTTTTTTTTTTTTTCTTTTTTTTTTTTCTCTTTCTTTCTCTCTTTCTCTCTCTCTCTTCTTTTTTTTCTCTCTCTCCCTTTTCCCTCTCTCTCTCTCTCTCTCTCTCTCTCTCTCTCTCTCTCTCTCTCTCTCCTTAGCTCTCGCAAGCTATCGGAGAACTTGAGATGGGTTACCGCATTGCTTTCTGGGGCAGCCGTCGCCTGAGACGGCTGCTAATTTCCTGAGCTGAGAACTTTGTGGCGGCACAGAAACTCGTTTGTGCGGCCTGGAACTCCAAGCCCCTAAATGAAAATTGATCTCGCTGGATGGGAACGCTTTCTATTTCCGCTAAAGTTTGCTGTTTAGAGAAACTAAGCTGATCAGCAGCCGGGGCTCGATATCGACCGCTGATTTCAGTGGAGGGGCAGCGGTTCAAAATGTTGTGATTTTTTCTTAGAACGGCGAAAGCCGGAGCAGTGGTGATGCTAAACACTGTTGCTCACCGTTCCACCCGTGCTGAACGCACTAGGCTCAATAGTTTTTGGTCAGACAACGACAAGCTACTACTCCCTCGGTCACGATTCGATTTACAACATGCATAAATAGCTGCAAACAGCATGCAGAAACAACAATAGCATAAATAATCCGTAGATTTTGATTGATATTTATTAGACTTCTGTGCGTCGTTTTTGATTGCTTACCCACAAATGATCGCCGGCCATATATTTTGAGATGCATTCACACGCGATGTGTTTTGTGTCTGTTTTATGATACACTGGGCTCGGTCGGTTTTGTCCCTATCGTCAGCAAACTATTGATCCATTAATCGCGATTCAACATCTAACCTGTGCATTTTATTACCAGCAATCACTAGCGTGCCCAGCCATACTTAGGAGCTTCCTGTTTTAGAAAGTACTAAAAAACGTAATTGTCGCTTTTAAGCCATAGAAAAAGTTTTCTACGAGTAGTGTTAAAAATATGAGTTTTGCAGCCGTTTTTATCAGCGATCTGAAGGAAAGTATAAAGCACACATACTGTGTCTCTTATCATAATTGAGGGCGTAATAATACGTATGCTGCGTGTCTTTCATGACCAAGGGAGTAATAGTACGCATTCTGTGCTATAAACCATGGCCGAGGGAGCAATCGCTTGCTAGAAATTATTTAAGGACTGGCAAGCCTAGTGTGTATAGGCTGTTTTAGGGTGGACGGGGTGGTGATACTGGACTATCCACTATCTGCAATGCGAGAACATCACAAGGCGTTGTATTTTATTGCAGAACATTGCCACTCCTTACATACTACCGTGCCATTTATGCATGTTATATGATGTCCGGCTGGTTCTGTTGGTCGATATGGGTCTTTGTATTCCTTCGGGTTTGTGGCCTCAAATCGAAAGCTGCGTTCTTAGTAAGCGGAGCCACTTTGACCGAGCGATGTGACGGAGCAGTGCAGCTGGATTCAAGGGCTGTCCGTGTCCGGAATCGCTGTGTTCTGGTATCGCTGTAAGCTTTCATTGCTGCAGCCACGGGCTTCGCCACAGCGTCAGGCTTTGACTTTCTCTAAAAGTGGGCAGCCGCACTGGTGTACTCTTTTGTCCGTGGGTATTGTTAAAAATATTTTATTTTACAACGAAAATGTTCCATTTTGTTTTTGTTTTTATACCACTGCACCGCATTGTGGTACGACACAGGTGTTTATCTATCCAATCGAAGGTGAGGATAGATGGACAGAGCCCCGGTCTACCAATCCGGATCCGCTTTTACTGTGACGTCACGTGTGCGGTGAAAAATATGGTTGCCCCTGAGGTTCCGTGTTATAATTGACCGAATTCAAACGTCTTTGATATGCCTGATGGCGATTCAATGTTTTTTATCATGATTTTACATTAAATTCACTCCCAGAATCGATCCTTTAAAGAATGTCCTCAGCTTATAAAAGATGTGTGTCAAAAGTCCAAACTCTAGAGACTATGTCAGGGTTGTTGCTGCTATATTGCTGCTATATCAATGTGTGACGTCTGCTTGACAATAGTGATCGACCTTATGTTAAGCAATCTTGAGGTGGACAGAGTTGTCCTTCGCTAGGTCCCCGCTTCCTCCAGAATCCTTGGTGACGCCCTTGGCTTCAGCCGAGAGTTAAATGAATACCATGACCGTGGCTGGCAGAGAATTCAGGCCACCAAGGCATTGGTAGGTGCTGTTATCGTCCTTTTTGGTGTGATGATTTTACCTTGGTATAGCTAGACATATGATGGTGGGCCGTGCTCTTAGGAGTCCAATATAGGTAAAACCCAGCCCCCTCCCCTCCAACAGCAAGTGCAGATCACCGCATGTGACGTCACACCTCGTAGCATATAACATGGGAAAATTAAATTACTATATATATATTTTTAAAAGAGGCCTGGAGTGGAAGATGAAATGCTTATTTATTGCATTTGGGATAAACTTGATTTGCCTATGTTCTCAAAAATTCGTAAGTGGGCAGTGCCATTAGTAGCAGTTTGACACACGGCCCAAAGGTGAGGAATTCCTCCACGCCCGGGTGACGTCACCCGGGCGTGGAGGAATCCTCTTGAACGTACCTTCAAGTAAGAGTATCTTGGGTAAAACCTGCTTGTAAGCACAGATCGCCATTGTATATACTTGTCCATTTCACAACTGGCACGGGTATTAGACGCAGCAGTGTTGGGTCAATATATTTTCGTTATTGCTCCGGTCCGTGCCTTCTAAGATTAACCCTGGACTCGACACCGGGTAACCCTCGCATCCAGTTATTCCCGTGTCCAATATTGTGCAATATTTTATCGTATTGCGCCGCGTACCCGGCACCTCACTATTGCCTCGGAATTCTAAACGCGCCTTTGCGAGCTCGCAGTCTGGCAATGTGGCACGAAAATTGAATACTGCATACCTCCCAGTGTCGCCGAAATGACGGGGATTGAATGGAAGATGCTGCCTCTGACATCCTCTGACATGCTCCAGATGTGTGGGTGTCTTTTTTACTCCGGTTGCACTGTTATTACTCCAGGTGTATAATGTCTCGTTAGACTGTGCTTGCAGGTCTGTGCAATTCAATCTGTGCACTCTATACTCGGCTCCCCTTCCTCTTCGTTTTTGTTCTTTGCCTGCCAAGTATTGATCACTTAGTTGTGGTTTATCTGGTATCATATAAGTTTCGATGGTAGCTTTCAATTGAATACCCTAAAGCTTGGCAACTTTGTGTTTTTAGAACTGGTTGGTAAGTCAGTTTTACTGGTTCCCTGCTTTTTTGGGGGTAAATCATTTATAAAATTGTTTGCCAAGGAATGGGTCCCTTGGACACACCCGCGCCCAGGTATGACCTACAAACAGCATGGGCCCCTACGTCACTGTTCATGTACAACAACTCAGCCTGTTTGTGAGGTGTGAATCTCAGTTTCTACGAGACGCTTAGCAGATATCGTATTTACAGATTTCTTTGGGGTTTTCAGATCGTGGATCATGGTTTGTTGCTGCGCAATTCTTGCTATCTATCTGGAAATGCACTAAATGAGCTTTCAAATTTCTTGATAAATCATAAGTAAGGCTGCATCGAAAGTGGAAGATGTTCGAATTGGACGCCATTCCGCCCTGGAATGCCGCAGGGAAGTTTAATGTCTGCCCACTTGTTGGCTCTATTTGTGAGCAATCTTTCCATTACAACCAGCGCTAACCTTAATGTGTGTGCTTGTGTGTTTTTTTAGATGACGTCAAAAATATACAAACAGTTCCCTGGAAGATTCAAACCAACAAAATAACCAATTTCAGGAAAACCTTAAAAAATAAACTTGTCAGAAGAGTGAAATTGTCAGTTAAACCCTTCCGGGCTGCAAATCTTTCACCATGATTTTAAGACTGTCGAGACTGCTTACAAAATCGAAAATTACCTCTTGACAAAGTGACAACGATAAAAATCTCCGAGTCTGGTTTAGCTCGGAACTAAGTTCTGTTAACATTTTAATTTCACTGTTGGGAATGCGAATGGTATGATTGACATGCTAATTAGCTCCTTCAGGCCGGAGTTTCGGGTGGATGAAAGGATTCTTACTGCTATTTTGGTAGCATTCAGTCCGTTTAGGATACGTGTGCGTCTTGTAGGGTGGTGCTGCAAAAACTCGGCTGGAGAGACTAAGTAAAATTCAGCATGCGTTTCTCGTTTGTGTATCCTCTGACGCTCTCTCTTCTCAACCCTTAGGATCTGTTTCTCATTCTGCTCTCCGTGCCCGTTTTAAAGTCTCTAGGCTGGTAAGTGGATGGGTTCGATGTTTTCGCTGAATTATCTTTGGAAATACTGACTGCGTGCATCTGCTTGAGAGTTTTTCATTTACGTTGCCAGGCGGCGATAAGGTAGCAGGGGCAGTTATTTGATAAATGTTCAATTTTCACAGCTTGGAGCCGTAAAACGTGCGCTATTTTCCCGAACTCCGATGAATATTCGCCCATTGGTCACGCTCAGTCTCAGTATGGCCTCATTTTACGGTCCTCCCGCTGTTTTCGAAACTCTGGTAAAAAACATGTTAGATTACTGACGGTTTAGGCGCTCGAAGTGTTAATTGCTTGTTGTTGAACTGTACTGAGATAAGCTGTAAGCTGTAATTGGATACCATGCATGATAACCTGTTGATCATTAGCGACCTATAGATAAATAGAAATGGTCATGTCCAGTGCTTAGAGTAGAAGAGCAGAGTAGAATAATCTTCTATTAGTGACTTATTGTTCACACACAAAATACAACGCGATATAAAGTGGATTGTCGTGAACGCTCAAAGCTTAAATCAAGGTGCCTCTTCAAACATATTCATTGGAGAAATACAAGCAAAACCTTAGTGCATAAAACAAACAAACGAGCAAGTACGCGTAAACAATTCCTGATATGTTTGTCATCCGTAACTAGAAGCGTCGCCCGCGTGTGCTAGTTTAAATCACAACGAAATGCTCACAACTTCGCCAGCAGTGTGTCGGAAGTCTACCGAGCCCCCCTGCGTTCACGTCTAATTGCAGGGAGTAGCAACTCTGCTTCAGGTCTTACACAAGGCCTCTATGATTCAGGCTTGTGATGTAGACTTCAAAAAAGTTTTGGCCTGCCTTATTTGTAGGCGTCAGACTCCGTCGATGGCTTTAGTCGACCAGCGAGACCTGTCAAGTTTTCATGGTATTCGGGGTTGAGAAAGCGTTGTGTTGAGATTAGTTGGTGAGTTGCCAGACTAGAGGAGGAATTTCTAGAGCGTTCTCAAATCGGTAATTGTTAAATCGACGGAAGTGTTGTCGAAGCTGATCAGTTTGGACGGTAGGTTTCTATCCCGAGTTACTGGTGAACCTTTCGAAGGCGGTGAGATTGGACTGAAGGTTTCTATCCCGAGTTACAGATGGATATTTCTGATGTCTAGTTGTCGTCCCTTGTGGGAATTCAGACGGGGACGCCCTTCGGCTACGGATGCATTGATTAGAAGATATGAATGGCATTTTAGGGAAGATATGAATGGCATTTAGCGCTGTGTACGGACTACAACATATCCCGGAATGCAAAGTTTTGTCCAACATGCACGCTCGGCTTTATCAAGCTTTCAGCCTTGCCACAGACCTTTGAGTTGGTTTATTTTTTGTAGCGCAGAAAAACCGGGAATGATGAAGACGAAAATATATGGGCATGTTTGTGTAGTCCATATGGGTTCAAACCACGATATTACGGTTTTTTAGAATACATGTTGGCCAAGTTGTTGGCAAGTTCAGCTTTTGGAGTCGGGTTTCAACCTATTGCGGTTTTTTCCCTTCTTCTCTAATTTGGGGTTTCCATATTGATGTTCTGGATAATGAAATGAAACAAATAAGCTAAAATTAAATACCAGGCGTCGGTCTTTCAGCGTGCGTCTCGTTTATCCGCCTATATTAAGGTGCGTTACCAGTGAGAATTCGATTTTCATGGGAGTGGGAGATGGGCACTCAGCTGACCTGACCAGGCTTCTTTGCTGACATAGACTGTTGACGAGGGGCAGATGGGGTGCAGATTGATAATTCGGCAGGGAAATTGTAACGCTGGCTCAGTGGCTGTCTTTTGTCTACGATTTGACGGGGCCATTTGGGGCTTTGCGGCCGCTTTGAACCGTTTGAGGTCACTGCTCTCTCGTGCTCTCTTACTGTACTCATGTTGCAAGTGTCTCCACCTATTTGGGATGGATATGTATTTGTTTGTCGCTGGTTTCAGCGTTACCAGTCAGTGTTGACAATGCAAAGAGAGGTCAGAGAGTTCACCTGATCTATTTGCTGGGATTGTTCGGTATACGTTTTACTGCTTTCTATCGCGATAACTGAGCATGTTTATTGGACGTTATACTTTTCTTATGATAGTGTGTTTGTCATTTAGTCTCATTTTGTTTTATTTGTCGTGTTTGATGCTATTTGTTCTGCTTGCCAAGCGGAAATAACGAAATAGAACTCTATGAGGGACTCACGGTATAACTAGTTGCAAGATCTCTGAGTTTACCCCGCGGGTATTTGCAACATTTATTTGGAAAGCCGTCGGACAGATTGGCAATTGCTCCCCAATCCCATGACCGACACCTTGAATTCTGTAAGCCGTTGTTCCTATAAGACGTTGCCATAGGTGCAAGAGGGACTAGGGTGCTTTCCCGAACCGTCTTAGTGTGGCCAATCGAATGGGTTTTTCAAACTTTAAAACTGCGCTAGATTACTTAGAAGCAAGCATCTCCAATAGGAAAGTAAGGACTTTTTTGGGAACAATGGAGCGTTTTTCAATACTGATATTTGGAAGGTGGAGTAGTTTTCCTAACATGATTTAGTCGAATATTCAGTTTATCCCCTTTCCTCTCCTCTCTTAACCCGTCTCTAAAGCGTATCCTTATACACTTCTCTTTTATTGGGCTTATTTTGATGCACGTGATTCTTTTAGTTGTATGAAAGGTGGCCTGACACTGAACTGGTGTGATTCCTGCCTTCATGCAAAATCTTCTAAACAAATTTACTTGTTAATTGTGTTTTATATTGTTGCAATATCCCTCAGAAGGAGCTGCATGAAACCTGGTTGGATACGTATAGTTATTGCTTCAACATGCTGTAACAGCTAATGTTCTATCTGTTCATTTGTCTGTTGTTGCCATGCTGTTGCATTTTCGCCGTTTTTGATCGCAGCAGTTTCCTTGGAATTGGTCATATCCTATGTGCAGGAATAACATCAAGTACCTCCGAAGTCCGTTCACCCCATTAGAGAAGCCAGTGCACCATGCGGCTGTCATTTTCAGAAGGCGGCTGTCAGATTGGCTGTCCTCGTGGGCTGTGTCTTATATATCCGTGTGTCACATGTTTCTGATATATGTGCTCCTTGCGATTACGCCGCTTCAGATGTTTCTGTTTAATGTGATTACGCTGTTTAACCCTCGCTCAGGTGGGAGGAGGTGTTTGAACAGCCCCCTGTTTTTTCGGCGGTTCCAAAAATTGAGTGTGAAGCGCCGCCGTACTTGGCACACGTTATCTTTTATCAATTCTGCAACTTTTTTCGAAATGTTGTTTGGCCGTCTCAGGTCAGGTCACCAGTGCAGATCAAGTGACCTCACCTCCAAAAAACGTGTCAATTGCTCTTCGTGTCTTCAGTTTTGGGGATGCGTGGCTCAGTTTTAGAGCACCTGCTTTCTGAGCCACAGACCCGGGTTAATGTCCCGGCAGAGCCTCTGAATAAGTATCTGCTCCCCGAATCCCTCCCAACAGAGGATGAGTCAACGACGCCGTATGACCCTGGCAGTTGGTGCGTCGTTAAACTCCAACAATGATAAGTATCTTCAGTTTGTCCTCGAGACGTTTTTGTAGGATATTTCCAGCCGGGATGTGTACCAAGCTGCAAAATTTAGTTGCTTTTACGGACTCCAAAAAGTGAAGACTTTACTCCCCCCCTCCACATGGCGAACGAAACGCTGGATCAATTATGATCAATAATTAATATAATCTGATAACTATCAGAACCTTCCTTTGCGCTTGTCAGTGTAGACTGAAAGAAAATGTTCCCAAGCCCAATGTTTGGGAAATATCCCGACACTGCTGTGCCTGGCAGTCATTAACTTCGGTCTCCGCCCCTGCTCCGCCCGGGTCAGCGCCAGGTCAGGTCCGTCCATATGCTTCCCGCCTCTGCAGTAAAACAATGCGTGCAGCGTGGTCATTCTGGTCGTGAAGGGCTGCGAGTGGCATATAAGAATGATGAGCGGTAGTGAAGGTCGGTTCCGGAATCGCCCGTGAAAGAGTAACGACAAACTTGCTAATGTGTTTAGGGATTAGGAGAGCCGACTGCCCGACGCTGATATGTTTATCTCTTGCACCTTCTGTTGGTGAAGCAGTGGTGTGCTGAGAGCACTGACATTGCCGCTACATCTGCGCTTTCAATTACCTCCGCGCAGTGGTAACTGAATTATAATCCCAGACTCGTTGTGTTGCAGACATTGGGAACGCGTGTGTCCGGGAGATTGTTTCGTGGTCGCTGTATAACTGGGCTTCGGATTGCCGCAGGCGTGTTTTTTGGCTGGGCTAGAACCGACCGCTGAACGTCATTATCGATAACGAGGTGCTCGGCTGAAATAAAGCAGTCCTCGTTCCTTGGGGCTTCTAGTGCGATTACAGACTTCAAAGTACGGCGATGAGCGCTGAAAGCACCTCTTTTAAAAGAAACATGTTTTTTTAGAAAATATGAACGAGTTGTGGCGTTGCTGGTAGGCAGAGGAAGCTTCTTTTACTTCAGATCGAGATGTGGGGAATGTTATGATACATCACGAAACAAAACCGCCCCGTTAGCCTAGTTGATGGAGCGTTGGGCTCCGGCCCGCTCAGAAAACTATGCAGTGGCAGTGCTGGGTTGAAAGCTGGGGATCGGTTCCCTGAGACGCTCCGGCGCTCAATATTTATCCGCCGTAGGGCGGCTGGCAACTGACTGGTGAAATGGTGACCTGAGCAGGGCGGCCCTCCCTGTGTTTTTAGGGACGCTAAAGTTTTGCTCCTAAATTTACCATTTATTGCGGGAATTGTTCGTTCGGATGACGGGGTCGGGGTTTTCGTGACAAGTCTCTTGATGACTTCAGTGAAACTTCGATGCCAAAAGCCGAACCTACAATGGCTGGCAAACAATTTATAATAAAAAACGTTACACGTCCAGGACCGCAAAAACGCAGTAAGCTTCGCTAGTGAGGCGGCCGCCTTAGTGACGAGGACGCCGCTGATCCAGTCCAACCCACCTCTTCTCCTCCGAGATCAGCCTAGGAGGGAAGCAATCTCACAATTTCTCCCGCGGGGGCTGACATTAAACCAGCTAGCAAAACTGTATTTTGACCCGACAGAAAACAGTTCTTGTTCCCCCTAGAGTGATTTGTGACAAGTTCGAATGTCTGAGATGCTTGACCCGGAGAAGAGCCTCTGCCCCCTGAGCCATAGGTCCCGGGTTCAAGTCTAGGCGGTCTTCTAGGATTGGGCGTAATCCCGGATATCATGCTCAACAGATTGATAGCCGGTGGCGTTGTATGACTTAAAACATCGCGCTTCGTTCAGCAATATTTGCTGTCCTGATTTTAATTGAGTTATTTGATGAACTCTAAGCCCACGAAATTTGTTCTTGATGACTGTTTTCTCTTATCTCCTTGCCAAATTTTGGCTTGAAATTACACCTAAAATATTTGCATGAACAGTCAGCCACGTCACTGGAAGTTCGTACAGGTTGGTTGTAATACCACGTTGATCCAAGTTGGCTGTGAGGAACCGGGACGGGCATGCATGGTGGCGAAAGGGTGACCACGAATTTTCCAGCGTGTGGGGAGGGGCTAGATCTTGTGATTGAAACCGTTATCCAATTTTTCCCAGTGCAATCAGACACGGTTTTACAACACTAGGATCAAGTACAGCTACAGCTTTGGGAAGATAGCACTTAGAGCATTTTCATTATAAAACTCATTAAAGATGCCAATGTCAAAACAAATCATTTTGAAAAAAAATATTCCAAAATTCCCCTTAGTTTCAGAGAGGAAAATGGGAGCGCCGCCTCTTGCTGTAAGAACGCGGTGTTGCCCTCCCCCCTTGTTCCAAGTGGCAACGCCCTTGCGTGACAGAGCTTAATCATTGGCGGGCTATGATCCGATGCCCCTCCCACCCACCCACCCTGCCGTCGCCCAGCTCACTACGTCATACCGAGGCCAGCCGTGCTTTGCCAAAACATGCCAAATTAAATGACTGCGACTCATTCAAAAGCCTCAAACTGGATTGGAGTATGAGTAGACAAATTGGCCTACCTTTCGTAACTGTGTAACCACAAATATCCAGCACAGGCTCGCTATTGAAGCAAGATTCACGTATGCCTCTGTGAATTCTGGATGCGTGGGGGCATCCTCCCACACGCTTCATTAGACTGAGAGCTTCCGCTGCTTTGCGACATGTGCTGTCGGTGCCTTGTTAACGCCAGGTGACGGCAGACGTGCGGGTGATTCTATTCCTGGTGCGAAGGGATGCGTACCCGGATCGCGCTGTCCAGTCTTGCCGCCGTCAACAGAACCGTCTCGGCATTTCTTGGCTCCGTTTTGCTCATCTCCGCTGAAATAGCTGACGTCTCCTGACTTCAGCACTTTGTGGTCGCAAAGTTACTGGGGCGTCCAATGCGCTGTAGAACACTTGGAGATGATGATGATGATGGTGAAGATTATGATGATAATGGTGATTGAGCATGGTGATGATAACGACGAGGATCACGATGCTGATAATGGTAATGCTGATTGGGGCATATTCGCAGCAAAGCTAATCGTACAAAAAGTAGCTAGTTAAGCCTAGTCGATCGAAAGCTCGGTATCAAAATTTTGCAAAGGCACCGCTGAAATAAGCACGTCTGAAACGTCACCATGTCTTTTCTCTCCGTTTCAGCAATGCCCGCGCCAGTTTCACACTCGAGGCGACCTCCGGAAGCACATTGTCTTCCGGCACACCCAGGAGAAGAACTACCAGTGTCCCGACTGTGACCAGTGCTTCAAGGTGAACTGGCTGCTGAACAGACACAAGGTGCGTTGTCACGCGGCCTGCGGTGACCGGTCAACGGTCGGGTCACGGCAGGGGCGCACGCAGGAGGCGGCGGGGAGGGGAGTCCGAAAGCAGTTGGTGTGCGTATGTATATAGATCATTCTTCATCGGATGCCCAGTGAGAGGGTTGGTTGCGTTTGTGGCATGTTAGTTGAGTTGTACAATTGAAGACAGCTTGATCTTGTGGCGATGGATCTGCCAGTTGGCAGATCGTGAGTGTGTGGTAAAATGAGAGAGGTGTGCGTGAGAATTTGCGACAATGGAGCGGTGAAAGAAGCCAGTCTGCAAGCTGCGAGAATTCTGATGCGCGGAGTTACTGACCTGTGCGTCTGATGCGTGTCCCACCAATCACCAATGATTGGGGAATTGCTGACAGAGGCTGTACAAAACGCGTGACCTGATTCTCTGTCAGAGACTGCTCTGACTCTGATGCTGCGTGTTCACATTGTCCCAAAACTTGTTTTGGGCTTGGAGTGCTGGGTATAAAATTGATATCGGAACATATCGTCCGAGAATGGAAAATTCAAAAGCTACGATATTGTGAGAGTGAATTAAAACTCACATCTAACCTTATGAGAACCCTTATTTAGGGCATCGGAAAAAATTGTCATCACAATGTCCTTACTTGTACACTTTTGATGAGTTTATATACACCAGGATAATTGAATTGTGCTCATCCTCCCTGGGTGTCGCTCTCCACCCAGCACCCTGAGATTTGGAACACTGCTGTACATTTGTGTGGAGGCGCGAGTGACGTCACTTCATTTGTTTCCACCTCAGAACGTGTGTAGTTCATCTTGCAAGGACCATAGAGCCGTGTGAGAACGCGCATGGCGACTGGGCAATATTCTGTACATGTATAATTTTGTTTTGCCCTTGACTTCAGTCCGCAGGCTAGCATGTGGACGTATTCTGCATTCTCTTGTTTAGCGTTAAGTGTGCACGGTCTGTACCGAGTGGGGGCGCCGATAAGAGGGTGTCAGTGAACTTGACCTTCACCGGCTGAAGGCCTGGTGCGCCGGATATGACTGTGTAGAGCGTAAGGATGGCTTCTGTAGGGAACTCCGGTTAACATGTTCAGTGTTGCTTTGGTTAGAGTGTTATGAAGGTTGGATATCGGTTGGCGTACATTCTTCTGAATTCCAGAGAGAGAGAGAGAGAGTGGACTTGGCAATGAGTATCTGTTCATAAGTGCCCTATAATTACTTCATGGATGATGTGGAGGCTTGTAAGAACGTCAACATTAATACCAGTTACCTGTCGCGTCTTGAAAATATTGGTTTCCCTCTTTGATGACTTGCCAAATGTGTTCGCAACATCTGTGCTAAGCATTTTCCTCACAAGTACAGCCCCCTGCAATTGAATCAGTACACACTAGGCTCGGCATTTCACGGCTGATAGACTCAATTTCTGGCTTAATATTGCTCCCTATTTCATGACTAGAGGCACTGCATACGTGGTTTGCTCTTAGCTTTAGATTGCGGACCTAAAACTGTTTGTCAAGCCCATATTTTGAAGGTGCTTTGCAGATGAATTTGGCTAGGCGTTTCGTGACCATTACGTATTTTGTTAATAATTGTATAATTTGAGGCTACCTGGTATTGATAGCTACGCAGACGACAGCTGGGAGAAAACACGGTCTGTGTTTGAAATCACGACTAAGTGAGCAATAGCTCGCTAACGATAGAACTAAAAACATCTGAGGCTTGTGGGAGCAAATTCAATTACATGCACGGGCTGTATTTCCATCCTGGTTGGAAGCTATACTTGAAGGGGCGCCGGTGTGGTTTCGGGGGGGCGCCGGGGTGTAGGCGTCGGGCTTTTCGATCCGTTTTAGGGGGGAGGGAGTGCGTATGAACTGCACTGTACTGCCATGTGAGACGACATTATCATCCTGATTTTGGAATAAACGACACGAAGGGCAATACAGCTGGTCTGGCATTTCAGATTTCCTTCATCACTTACTGTGTTGTTTTCAGCCACGTGACCTCATGAAATCTTACGTTTATATGTTATGGCATATTGCCATAGTTAAAGGGTATGATGCACCTATAGAATGGGGTTTGAACTGAAACGCCAGTTTTGACATTTTATTTGTCTCAGAACTCAACGCTGTGTAAAAACAGCGTGGCTTGAGGTGGGTTTCTACCCCAAGCTCCCAGCCTTGAATTCTACACATTCGGCGAGCTCAAAAAGTAGCTATAAGACCCAATAAGTTCTCGGAAAGGTGTAGGGAGGGTGATACAGAGTAGGGTGATAATAAGATAGGGTGCCATACACCGCAGAGTGTTGTGGAAATGACCTAGAACCCTAATAAGATTATAAAACAGATGACAGTAAAAGCGCTAAAAGACTTCCAGCCTAAAAAGTCAAAGTCCAGAAACTGATACGTCTAAACCCTAAAAAGCCCAGAAAGGCCAAGTCAAGGTAAAGATAAAGAGAAAAAAACATGTTTTTTAGGGTTTAGGTGTCTTAGTTTCTGGACTTTGGCTTTTAGGCTGCAAGTCTTTTAGCGCTTTTACTGTCATCTGTTTCATCATCTTTTTAGGGTCCTAAGTCATTCCCACAACACTGCTTTGACTTACTCACTTGACGTAACTTTGTTAATTAGCATTCCGTTTTTAAGGGCCTCGTGCTTCAGGAACGGTCTAGTGTGTTTATGGAACGTTCTTTTTCATAAAGTCCAGTTGTGTGAGAAAAAAGTTTCTTTGCATACTCTACATGACTAATAGCTCGGTTCAAATGCCACCAAGATACCATCTTCTCTTCAAAATTATTGGGTGTCAAACTTAAGGTGAGGTCCAGCTTCGATGTTATAGCTCTCGACCGTCAGTCATTTATTACGAATACTTGTACGTGCTCATCGTGGTTTTTAAGCGTCGTGGGAGATGACCGTGAAATGATAAACAACTACGAAAGGAGACTGCAACGACGGGGGTGAACTAGACTGAACGGAAATGTCACCAGGGCCAGGATGGAAGAAGTCTGCTTCTGGGGCGTATTCTGTGTAGGATTGTCCTTATTCTGTTATTCTGTCTGTAAATTTAATTTCCACGACATGAGACCAAAACTTTGTGTGGCAGTGCTGGCAGGATTTGAGTCTGCTTCGACATTGAAACGTAATTTAGCGTTCTGTATTTCAGGAATTTTACGACTTGTTGCATGTCTGTAAATTTAATTTCCACGACATGAGACCAAAACTTTGTGTGGCAGTGCTGGCAGAATTTGAGTCTACTTCGACATTGAAACGAAATTTAGCGTTCTGTGTTTCCAGGCATTTCACGACTTGTTGCATCATGGTGAGGTTATTGCAATGGAGTATGACCTTATATGACCTGGGCTTGGTCCGTGTTCCTTCGTTGGCATTAAAGATTGGACTTGAAGATGGCCTTCCGTCCTGTCTCATTTGCCGGACAGAGCTAAAGTTTTCAAGATTTCAGAGGGCACACTGGGTGCCCCCCCCCCCGCCCCCATTCAGTGCGTGTTTTCTGCAGACCTGTCTGCATTGCCAATTCTGCGGTTCATTTATCCTTATCTGAATTGGTCGGTATTTCTTCTATTAAATGATAACCACAGTTTTTTCTGCACAGAGCCATGATCAACGCTTTGCAGTCAAGCCGTGACCCATCATTGTCCTTAAGATGTATTATTAAAGCAGTATCTACGGTAGGGCGGGGAACTGCGGGCACTGACCATTTTCCCCAACGTCTCCGGATTTTGCTCATTTTCCGTAAGGCATGATAAAATGTTACTCGAAATAGTTTTCGCCTTGCTTCCAAAGCAGCTTCGCCTATGCGCACGAGAAATTTCCAGGAAAATTCATTACAAACCCTCTCAGGTATGTCTGCTGGGCCGATAGCGAGTTGATGGCTGTCAGCCGACGATGAACAGCTCATAGGCTTAGCTGTCAGCTCTGACACCAAACCCGAACGTGCTGCGTCGGATGGCGCAAACTGAGATAATACAGTTCGGATGGCTGACTCTCGCCAGCGTTTTGTTTTTGCTTAATTTGTTCAGTAGCACCTGCTACAGATGTCAGGAGCCGACGACGCACGAAGTAAAACGGGTTCTATTCGGGTTTGTTCAATTGCAGTTTAGGTATAAAAAACGTGACGAATAATAACAATAATACCTTTCTAAACGGCGGTGAAGTTCCTTGATATCCGACAATTGAGTATCATAGCATATTTTCGAAAATTGTGCAAAGTGGAAAAAATTATGAATCCTGAACCTGGCAGTCTGGGGTCTTTCCTCACCCACCACGAGCATCGGATCCAGGCTTCCTTTCGGAGGGGGAGGGCTAGGGGGCTCAACCCTAATCCACCTGTAACTCGAATAGTATCTTGCTAAGCAATTGCTATCATTGGAGGATCCACGAGCAACTTTTGGAGGGGCCAAATCAACGTTTGAGGTGGGGGGCTAAATCGATAAAAATCGTGAAAAGAAAATATTTTGCGCGAAAATGGCCTAAATTTGGTCATTGGAGGGCAAATGCTACTATTTTAGCCTTTGGTGGGGGCCACGGCCCCTTGGCCTCCCCTCTGGGATCTGTCAGTGACTGCTTTGAACATTCATATTTCGGAGGGAAGGGCTTCAGCCACCAGCTCCCTTGAATCCATCACTGCCCGCCACTGCTAGAGGGGGTCCGACCGGACCACCCCATCCCGCTATGACTCCGGAACCAACGGTTACACGGAAAAGGCAGCCGTGCAGAAAGCACCCCGCTGTCCTCCACTCTTGAGCATGTTTGAACCGTATCTGTGGGGCTGTAACATCAGAGGGGTACAGAATGCACTAAACTTCAACTGATTTATAAAATATCTTCTCGGGAGTCATTTGGCCCAAAAGAAAACCAAGGTCATCATTGTGTGTATTAGTCCAAGGACCTAAATCAATTCAGAATGACCTTGTTGGGTCACAAAGTGACCTTGCCATTAGGTCAAGCCCGAAGAAAGAATTTGTCAAGGTCATGTGACATGTTCGAATACTTGGATCATTTTCGTCTTTATAATATAAATGTATTGCTCTTTCTTCTTTCGCTTACAAACAAATTCTTTCTTAAGGACGCAAACAAATTCTAAAAGCTTTGCTTTTGGTGACGTCGTGGTTGACCTTGCCTCAGATTGACTTCAGCCTTTGTGATTTTCTTCCTTTTCAAAAGCTTTCCAATGGTGTTTAGAAGTGTGGGGATTCTATTTCATCGTTTATAGTATGTTCCGGTGTCTCGTGTCAATATAACTTGTGTCATTCTTTAGCAACTGAACAAAAGGCTTTGTCCTTGAAGCGTTTGGCGATTTTATGTATAACAATTAATATTTAAGATGGATTTAAACGTCATATTTTGTTTCGCTGTTTGTGATTCAACGATGTTTAGAAACTTGATCTAGCTCTTTTAGCAGCCTAGCTAGGCTCAAACTGAGCTACAACAGACTGGGTCTGGCTCATTTAAAACGAATTCGTCGTTTTCTATGGATTAACCGGGGGTCAACCCCGGGTTTAAGTGACAAAACGCCCCCCAAACGTCACTTTCTTATCATTTTTACATCTTCTGAAAATTTTGGCTCAAGGTCATATCAGGTCAGGTCACCAGGTCAGGTGAGTGACCTCACCTAAAAATACTAGGACGGCATAACTAAAAAGGGTTAATCGATCAAGTTGAAACTCACCACATCTTGGGCCCACAGACTAAACATTTGTTCCGGATTTTATATGGTGACCAAGGTCATGTCAGACATGACCCATTGACAATCATGGGAAAATCAGAAATGAGCTTTTTAGTAAGTATGGATGGAATCAACTTCAAACATCGGTTGCGACTTCTCTTAGCCATTTGAACTGATACCAAAATTTTGGCTTGTGACCTTTAAAAGTACTAGGTCAAATAAGCATTTTTGTGTTTTCTCTATAAATTTTGAATAAACTAAATAACTTTATTTGTCACCAAAGTGTTTGTATATCACTGCAAGTCAAATGATATACATAATGACTATACCAGGCAAGTTGGGTCAGACCGTTGACCGGGTCAGGTCAAATTCTTAAATTGACTGGCATAAATATCATATATCATTCGATTCGTATTGACGAGAGGATTGCAATGGTGTATAAACTATGTCTGTATCTTGTTTGGTTGGAAGCTATTAGCGAAAAGTAAACGCCCTTATGCATGGGTGGCTAGGACATTCCAAGAATATGCCAATATTAGTACGAGCCCAGGCTTACCACACGAAAAAATGCCACGTGATGAGCGTATCTCAAGAGCTTGAGGTGTTAAAAAATGTTTACTATATAGTTTCGAGATATAGAGGTTTCTTAGTACACCTCATATTAGCGATTTACCTATTTACCTCGGTGACTTATATTCACGACAAAAAAATACAAGTATTTTCGATATCATTTTAAACTTGTTGCCTTTCGCTTTTTACTCTAGTTTTAATCTGGGTCTAGCCCCAAGCAGTGGCTCGACGCCACGGGCGGGAAACGACGTCACAACTCTGACCTGACCTGACCTGATGTATGTGGAGTAGCCAGGCTCCGGCCCTGGATGCTTCGACGGCCTTTAGGGGGGTGGTGGGGAGGAGGCCTCCCGTCCCTTTTTCCGTATCGTATTTTGCCCATAGATTTTTGTAAGCTAAAGTATGAAATGCCCATGTAAATGCTTATTTTTACGCTTGATTTTTTGTTAATGAAGTCTGGGGCTTAAAAATCTATGTTCCCAAATATTTGGGCCGGTTGGCATAAATCAATCTAAATTCCCCTCGAATAGCAGGCTCATTCAGTGCGATTAATAATGTTGCTTTAGCTTCCGGTTAATGTTGGCGTCGGTAGAGATCAGATATGGCGTCGAACTAAATGTTTTTTATTCAAACATTGGTCGCGAAATGACCGCGTAGCCGAAGCGCCCTAGAATCCCAGACAGCAAAATGATGACTCGTATCACGTTTGAAACGGAGCTATTTTAATGCTCGGGTCCTTTGGCACATGTGTAATAATTCGTACCACTCCCTGCGGGAACTTCCATCGTAAATCGTGCTGGTCGGGACGGTTCAGTAGTCGCCCACAGCTTGTCCCTATTATCATCCCAGATTTAGAAGGAGCAGCAGCAGCACGTCTTGCGTTGGAAATATAAATCTTACTGAGCGCCTATCCGTTGTCGGTCGAGGGTGGTTGTCCTGGAGTGTCGAAGCAAATGTATAACTGGTTGGTGAATTGATGTGCCTTCTGGAGTTTTGTGGACCTTTTCCAGCTACAATGTTTAAAGGAGGAAATTTGATATAATTATCAGTTTTTCGATTATTGTGAAGTTTGTGTGGAGTTCTTGTGTCACTGATGGATTTCTAATGCATCGGTTCTAGCTTTTTATGCTAGAAGTAGGTATGCAATATCACGTAGTCAATTATAACTTTATTGACGTAAGATATCTCAAAACATGAACTCATGTTCACATGGCATTCAAGTCCAGTTTTGTTTTTTCTTTCTTTTATACACCAACCTACTCATCCACAAACATTTGATTCCAGATATGTTACCAATAGTTTACAGGAAGATACATTTACAACAGTTTACAGCATGATGGTTACATTGGAATCTCGAGTGATATCGCCATCCGTGGCAGACCGACACACATTTTCCAATCAAGCGATGTTATTTGATATGATTTTAATGTTATTTATCCACTAAAAAGGTGATAAGTCAGCTTCACCACTTTTGTCATACGAACCGGGTTTCTCTCTGACTTCTATACAGATGATATTTTTGTGCAGGTTTTGACCGGCATGTGATTTTGTCTGTGGGGTTCCTGTGGAGGGACCTGGCATGCCAGAAATTCGGCAAGAAAGCTTTTTGGATTAAGTAAACATGTTGTATAGAAAATTCAGACCGTCTTCTGGTATGCACCAAAGATCAGGATGATACGCCTTGATATTTGGAATAATAACGATTTCGGTCCATTTTGATGTGTTGAGAACTCAAAGGTTTTAGCTTATTGGAAAATGGTCATGCCTTTTACCAGAGAGCGCTGCTATTGCGAGGTTCAAACGGTATCTTTGGTAATGCTGGTTGAATTTCAGAGCTTTAGGCCATGAGTTTGTCTGCGAGCATGGTGTGCAACATCGGTCTTACACTTTATACGTATCGACGGTAAAGAGTGTACAAGTCACGCTCACATAAAATGTTGCAGGTAGACTGAAGTTTACACCTCCATCACCAGCTGGCGCACTGAAAGGGTTGGGGCATAATATCACTGCACAGGGTGTTTACACCTCCACATTCAACACAGCATGTCACCACCTCTCCTTCACATGCATACGAACAAAAGCATCCAACTGCCGAAATTCGAGGTGTGGAACATTGATATTTGATTTCACTCGCCCTGAGACGATGGTTAATTCTCGTGTCGCCCCCTAGCGTACTTTCCAGGCGGGTGTGACGAATACATGTATCTCCGCGCCGGGGTTTACAGCGGGGTCACAGCCGAGCTTCCGGAGAAGGGAGTCTAGTATTGAGCTGTTTCAGGAGGATGTCACGAGGATGCTACCAATATCCAACCACGGAACACTGGGATAACGTGTGGTGTAACGGTTCAGACCATTCAGCCAACAGGATATCGTCCCGCCACGATGTCCATAATTTGGCCCCAACGATCATCATATGGGAAAGCTTCGGAGCTTTAAGATACACCAACTGCTAATGTTACATGACGTCGCGAACTCTGACTCTGTCGGAGACCAGGAAGTCCTCACTCAGTATTCCCGCCCGGGATTTGAACCCGGGCCAGCGGCGTGGAAGTTCTGCGCGCTACCACTGCGCCACTGCGTCCTTATGACGTCCACGCGTCGCACAGGAATCAGCTTTATCACATGCAAAACGTACGCCAGTTCGCAGCACTTTGCACACTTGCAGTCCTTACAGTATGCAAAAGCTACAGTTGCACGTGCAGTGTGCAGCACATTGCAGCCGCAGTATCACGAGGTTGAGATCAGGTATCCTAAGTCGCTCCCAAACTTCAAAACGTTAATTCTGTCCACACTGTAATTGCGTGTTATCATGTAGTTCGAGACGTACCCGCTGCTTATGGTGTGTGGGTACTGTCCAATCGATTATTTCATGCCGCTAGTCGCATGAAATCTGCTTATCAATTCCAGCAATGTCCATTAGCTTTTACATATTTCTCACACCCCACCATCATCACAGGCACATGCATACCTGCTGACATTATCACGTGACATACAAAACGTTCGATTAGGACTGAAGAGGCAGAGTTACCAGCTGACGACGGATTCCCCTCTCGATCCGGACCCAGAAGCACCAGACATTCTGAGCGCGAACGATCTCCGTCGTGATCTGACATCTCGACCTTGACCCCGACCAGTCGCCACGTCGCGGCCACCCCGAAAGCAGTTTAAAGTTAGCTCCATCTCCCGGCGGAATTTCTTGCTGAACAGGCAGTAGATGAAGGGGTTGATGCAGGCAGCAAGCTTGGCTGTTGCTCCAGGTATTACAGTCATGAGAGGTGTGATATTTGCCCCGAAGCCTGCCGCACCCATGACCGCCACCAGGGCGTAGGGAGTCCAGGAGGCGTACCAGGCCAGCACACAGCTGGCGGAAACCTTGGCGAGTCTGCCGGCGTGGTGTTGGTGTGTTAAATTCAGACTCGCATTCACAGGGTTAAAAACTACTGAGATGTTATCATGTTCGAGATCATAAGACCAATAAAAAGTCGCAGACTGGTGCCAGTCGTAATTTGTTTTTTTGTTCATCTGGAAAATTCACTGAGGTAGAGAAGCCTGACATGTTCGATCACCTGGATGTTAAGGTGATTCTCCCCGTTTAAACTATAGAACACATTGTACTCAAATTAATTTCTGGAATCCATTAAAAGCGTTGGGTGCGATCCGAAGACAGCGCGAACACCCCACAGCATACTGAGTACCTAATCAATAATCGCTCAGGCATCGGAATGATAAGATGTGCTTGTTATCCCTGGCTAAGCTTCATTAAGGCCCTGTGCGATTGATTAAACACACTGATCAAACAATGCTGGTTAAAGTCAATTGTATTGATTGGAAGGTCCGTCTACTGCTTGAGTTCACGATTGACGTTTTAGTACCGGGTGGAAGAACATCTTCAAGTGAAGAGCCCCTTGTCTTTGGCATTATTTTCCTGTTTTCCGTCAAAATATTTTCAAGTCACGCAGGCTCTGTCTTATAACAATTTCTATCTCTCGGACTGCTGTGTTCTTGTGTTGAATCGATCGCTTAATGTGCCTTCAATTTTTAATTGATTTGGGGCGAGAATTATTGGAGAATTTATTGGGGCCATGTCTTATTTGGAGGGTCCTCATATATTCAATAAAAAATGAATAAAAATTGTTCCTCTCGTGCTCGTAAGACTGTCAGCTTTTCTCAGCGGCGGGGTGTCATTTTTCGCTTTGATTATTATCTTGTAGAGAGAGCCTGTCACCATACCGGCACTGACCTGAAGCATTACCGGTTAACCAACCAACAACACCTAATAAGCTTATCGACGTACCAACTGCCAGGGTCGTATGGCGTCGCTGACTTTTTCCCTGTTGGAAGGGTTTCTCGGGAGCCAGATTGCTGCTTGTTCAGGGAATCCGCCTGCCCTCGAACCCGGGTCGGCGGCGTGGAAAGCGAGCCTGCTAACCACTACACATAGAGCGCCCTTGCCGACACTCACCTTATTTCTAGTCTTCTTCTCTGCTCGGAAAAACAGCGCCATTCTGTGTCTGGGAGCTTGATGTGGGAAACCTCTGCCTTCTTCGTACTGAAAAGACAGAGTTCGGTTATTCCATTGAACGGGAACGATTTTCGGGATGATCTTTTAAGTTTAGATTATTTAGGTATTATTATTGTTATGCGCTCTGTCCAACAATTTCATCGATGATGTTTTGTCAATGATGGCTGCGTTAAGCTGCGAAATATGTGAGTCCAGTTCTGCTGATGCTGCTATTTCGCCGAATTTTGTCTCTCTTGCATACTTTTACTCTTGAACTAAAATTGATGGACTAAAAGTCTGATGTCACGATAAACTATCATTCTTTGGCAACTTCTTCCAACCACATTCTACCCTGAACATTTCGCACAGCCCCTATCCCATCACCTGCACCTAATCACACAATCACCTAACTGCATCACCCAGACCCTACCTCACCATCACCCACCTCTTGAGCACCAGCGCCGTGTGGACCTGCTGGCACTCCCGCTTGCAGCATCAGCGAGCCTTGGAACACCGCTACGAGAATGGTGATGTAGGCGTGCGTTATGAGCGCGGTGGGCATCAGCCAGGCGGCCGCCACGAAGACGAGGGTGAAGAACCTTCCGGTGGTCGACGGAGAGAGCAGGTCGAAACTGCAGGTAGTGAGGTAGCCCTCGGGAACAAACTTCAGACCTGGCGATGGAGAGGGTGGTAATGAGGAGGGATATGGTCTTGTGCGGGTTTTGGATATGCTCGATGTGTTGGCAGGCGTTGCTCGGTGTCCTGGTTTGACACTTTGGATGGCAGCAAAGTTAGCTACGATAATGCGATGGGCTTCAGCCATCAGATCAAAGGAAATCAAGTTTCTTTACTCATCACATATGAGCGACAGTGGCTTGTCCCCAGTAAAAGGTCAAGTCAGGGATAGCATCAGATTTTCTAAAATCACATACAACACACGTGTTAAAATAGCATGACGTTCAAGTCAGGTACCAGCTATGGTTGCCTAAGACGACTTTTCATAAAATGCACGTCATTACGATCATAAGTAGATGCACTGTTTAAAAGATTGTTTACAAAAGTAAAGGCACTTAATTGAATTAAGTGCTATTCTGCGGATCCTTCGACGGAAAGTTACAATGGCCATGTTCCCGGTCAACCCTTCCATGATGTGCAAGGAAGTATGTCGTGTAGCTGTCCCCAGTCAACAACTTTCTTGCCATATGTGCCGGAATCTGTAGTGTAAATGTTACACCCGGAAAGCAAGACGATGGATTCTATGAGCTTGAACACCTTTTTAAACTGATTCGAACCGAAATAGCCATCTGATAGGGCGCACTAAAAAAGTATTTATGTTGCAGACAAAGGCTTTTTAAGTAAAAAAGCACACAACACTGCCATAAAGTCACGTAATGCAATCAAAATCACCACATAAGTCTAAATACGCAACCACTGCCAGCCTGACATTCTTCAACAAGACCAAACAGTCAGGTGTCAGTAAATTGGCTTCAAACCGGATACATGGCTCTAGAATGGATCATACAGATTTGTGACTTCATGTGTGCCTTTATTTGTGACACTCAGTGACCCCTTTCCTTCACACTCCGCGGCCTGGCGTCTCTACTTTCGGGTCTACTGTCCAAATATCAAGCTCCCGGGTGTATAATACTGTTTCTAATGTCCCATCATACTACATAAAAGGATTGGCGCCCGTCGAGGAGACAACTTGCAGACAATGATGGAATCCCATCCCGCGCCCAGCAGATTTGAACCCACACCCTTCAGCTCCCAAATCCAACTTGTCACCCCTGATCCGCACCATCGCCGGCGCGATCCCTCCCCAGCTCGACTGACCTTGAACCTGTGTGAGTGGCATTCCGCTGAAGACCAGCGCCACTGTCCAGGCCATCGCCACCCTGGTGTACAGCTGCCGCCTGGTCAGCCTCCTTCGCAGGTCCAGCGGCTGCGCGATCACGCGCGCACGCTCCCGCGCGATGGCCGCCAGGGTGAGGATGCTGGACGTGCCGGCCGCGCCGCTGGCGAAGCCGTACAGCTCACAACCTGGGGGGACAGGGGTTGATGGCGCTGAGAGGGAGCTAGACTGCTGGGTATGACTGGCGAAACGGAAGTCGATAGGTTATGAAATTTGGTTGAGAAAGTGCATGACATTGTTTGGCTGATACAGGTTCTCGGTCTTAGATTGGCACGGGATCGTATCTTACGACCAATTTCATTGTCGGTTATTTGTGATAGCACTTTTTTATGTTTCAGAGACAGTTTGGTAAAAAACAATTCTAGAGACAAAGGGCGTGGATTTTCGCAAATCGTTAGAGCTGCCTGATTGTGAACAATGTCAATAACCACAACATAAGAGCACCGTTCGTTGTGAGGACTTTCTCCACTCGAGCTTAAACAAGTTGATGGAGCTTTCAACCTGTATTTTGGGCCTTCGTCAGCAGTTTAGAAGCACAATTCAAAAACTTTTTGACACAATTTTTGAATTGTGCTTCTTAACTGCTGACGAAGGCCTGAAATACAGGTCGAAAGCTCCGTCAACTTGTTTAAACTCGAGTGGAGAAAAGTCCTCAGAAAGAACAAATCATTTACGACTCCGCTATGACATTTCGAGAACATAAGAGCATGATATAATTGTTGTTGCTTTACTCACACAGACCTTTCGAACTAGGTAAAATCACTTGAAATGCCCAAAAATGAAAAATAATCACCTTTCAATCATATTACTAACACCAATTTGGGATTTTGCAGGGGGTGCCCGGCACTCCTGAAGTGGTACAAATCCATATCCCGTAAATGGAGGTTTCTGGAGGATTCCTGGCAATTTATAATAAACAAAAAGTTGTCAACAAATTGTTATATCTAAATCTTCAGTAGTTTCTGTGCTGGAACACCTGGGCTGGTGGATCAAGACGGCTTAAACTGCAGATGGAGCCGTAAATCCTCTTGTCTATCCAACAATTCATGTGTACTAAATAAACTGACGTTCTGGTCATTATTTCGCTTTTTAATATGGGTGTCTAGTATCATTAGGCTGAGATATAAGTTGATCGTGCAGGTTTCTTTTTTGTGTCGGTTATGCGTTTTTCGGCGATAGGAAGGCTGGAAGCAAAGGTGAGACCTTGCATCTGTTTTATTTTCAATTACCCCAATGAATTAAACTAGATGCGGACTAAGTCATTTTATCGACGAATTTTAATGTATTAATCCACTGTTAATATCATGCTGCTCATAAATGACATTTTCCTGTTATGATGTGCAAAATTTGTACTTGAGTTAGAGAAAATGCATTATATTGACATTTTTCTATCACTACTAACGCTTGCCAACTTTGAAGCTTTTGTAACACTTGCTTCGTCTTACGTTTGAAATATTCAAGTCATCATAGATTGAAGCAACACATCCAAACACACTTAACGTTGTGTCACTTTGCTAAAATTTCCAAACTGTAATGAATGCAGCATGTGGCCAGGTGTCTTGAATAACGAGATGCAACTTTGTTCAGAAACTGCTGACGTACCTTCCAAAAGTTTTCAAGCAAAGTTTCTACCATTATTATGATATAACTTTAAACTTAGATGGGTTCTCAGGAACTACATAAGCAACGCGAGTGGACCTTGCATTTTGGGCATGAGAGTTTTCGCTTTGTTCTGAATAGCTTCTTCTATATTGAGCTAATACTTTTGGGTTCAAAACAGTGTAGAGTAATTGGTGAACGAAGTCTGAATTCTGTTGCTAGTGATGGCAAAATGGGCGTCGTTAGTAATCGCAGTCAGTCATCCAGAATGGATTCTCTTCCCGGAGTCCTGAGGTATCGAAAACAGGAATGTAAGGTATTGCTCTCCTGCGTCCCATTTGTGCTGCTACATTTCTAAGCTCTTTGTTTGCGGGATCAGATGCGATGGTGCCATTGCAAATGCAGATGTTTTCCATCTGGTCATGTCAATTGAGGCACGTATGAACATTTGTATTAAAATTTTTCCCATTAAGAAGAGCTTAAGCTCCTTAATGGGAAACAGCATTTCTTAATACAAATGTTACAGTACTGTGCCTCAAGCCTGGAATGGTGGCATGACCAGATGGAGTGAAGAGGAAACTAACACTTTGGTAAAGAGCCGGTGTTTGGATTCGTTGTCGTCCGCCACGCATATGTGCGTACATCATACTTGGTTGACACAATTTTCCAAAACGTACATTTTTGAGAGAGAGAGAGAGAGAAGTTTTTTATTGTTTTTCATATAACTCACAGACACATAGCCAGCACAAACAAGGCACCCAACCACAGCGACAGAGCTCTCCCCGGCTATGGCACCACCACAATCTTTAAAGGGGAAAGAAAAAATAAACAGAAGCGAGCAAATACAAAACGCAATGAACACTGAATTTATGTTAAATACACGTCAATGAACAAATAGAGTCACATAAATATCTTAACAAGGATAGTTCCAAGTCGAGGGCCCACATATGTTACAGATGCAATAAATAAGACGCGGGGGCAGCGCAAAAATAATTACCAACTAAAGAACGAAGAGCAAGGGTTTTTGGGCGCATACAGGTATAGTTGAGTTACCCATCACAGTCGGACTAAGAATATATATCAAGCCGGTGTTTCAATATTGTCAATGTGCAATTTCCGTGCCAGGGTGCTTAGAGAAAATTGAGAAGCATGAAATTTGAATATACAATTTAATAATTATATATTCTTTGGGATAGTTAATTTTCATGCTACCATCACTCGTACATTCAAACTGTTATTAAACCAGGGTCATCTTAATTTTCTCCATCCATGATTGTATGTCA